>OX388320.1:22687830-23055840 GCA_947579605.1 Athripsodes cinereus
AAACTTAGCTATATTAACTGCAGGTGCGTTTACGTATGAGACCACTGGTCTTGCTGGGTAGTCTTCCTTGTGGAGTTTTATTAATCCATACAATCTCGGTGCTGCAGGATTAGTAACTGTAAGTCTTCTTTTTTCGCCTGTTGTAAATTGATTTGTGTTGAGGTATTGCAATATCTTCTTTTGATATTTCGTAGTTGGATCTTTGGGTAATTCCAAAGTTTTATCTTTTATTATAACATTGTTTGATATGTTTGTTAATTTTATGAACTCAATAAATCCTAACCTGCAATTCACTTTAGAAATTGGATCAAATAATATTCTTAATTTTTTAGACTTAAAGATAATGATATGTGATAATAAATTTAAGTTTGGCATATATAGAAAACCCACTTATACGGATAATATCATTCACGCATCTTCAAATCACCATATTAGTCATAAGATGTCTGCTTTTCACTCAATGTTACATAGACTCTTAAATATCCCTTTAGAACAAGATGAATTTTCTTCAGAACTAAATATAATCAAATGTATAGCCAAAAATAACGGATACAATGTGGAAATGATTGAGACGATGTTATTAAAGAAACAGAATAAAATAATGATTCATAGATATTTGTATGCACCCATTGTAAAAGATAGTGATAAAAATTGGAGAAAGATTTTGTACGTCAATAGTTTGACTGAAAAAGTAAATAATATTACAAAACCATATTTTAATCCAGCATTTTACACCAACAAAACTTCTTTTTAATAATAAGGACCGTAACAATATAATTAATAGCAGCGGTGTCTATTGTATTGATTGCAATGATTGTGATGCCAAATATGTCGGACAGACCAGTCGATCGATAGACACTCGTATCAAAGAACATTCCAGAGCACTTAGGGGTTTATCTAATTGTTCGGAGATGGCGGATCATTGCATTAGTCATAATCACAATTTTGATGTGAATAGTGTAAGGGTCCTACATTCAGAAAACCGGTATAGAAAATTAATTGCTTTGGAAACATTGGAAATACATAGAAATATTAAAAATATAGTAAATATTCAAATACCCCATTCATCACCATTGTTGAAACCAATTGTTCATCCACCATTGTCTTAACTACTCTTACTTCCTTACCCCTTCTTTTCTGTTTTTAGGTACCTACATATAAAAAATGTTGTTGTTGCATGTGACTTTGAGAAAAAAATTTCTTGTAATTAGTTCTCTTGAAAATGTCAAGCTAACTTGACGAAAGCGCTTGAGTAATAATAAATTAATAGTGAAAAGTAAAACAGTGTTTTATTAATATCAAATATATTTACAAAAGGGTTTCTAAAACGCTAGATAAGAATTTAAACTAAAGCGGCGTCGGGAGTAGCCACCCCAGGAAACAATTTAATATATTGAACAGCGCCAGGTACGGTATTAGGTCACCATGTCATTCTTATGTACCTGCTATCAGCTATGTATATTTAGGTCACTATTGCTGCCCTCTCTCACTGACTTTTCTAAACATAGCAATGACCCGCAATTTCCTTCGTGTGTAAATGAAATTTCGAAATCCGTGGAGTATCTTGCTCGTCTAAACTCTTTTTTACTTGTACCTACTTATAATATTATACTCAATAAACATTATTCATCTTTCACAATACACCGTTCCTATGACAACGACATCAGAGCGCAGGGAGTGTCGTGGAAAGAGGTGACGCGATTGGCGCAGAGACGCTCTGAATAGAGGAGCGTTGAGGGCGATGAAGAAACATTATTACCGCCTGAATGGGACATTGAAGAGATAATTAGTATAAAAAATTCCGGCGATGGCGGTTTTGGCCAGCCGGCTCTTGAGACCTACCCAATCTATTTTGGTTTGAATGTTTGGATAAATAGGGGTCTACGTCTCCTGAGATATCCGGGTGTGAGGTGGGGTCTCTCTTCAATGACAATGTTAGTAGGTGATTGATATATTGCGTCATATTTCTTCTAGCCATTCCTTTGTGACGACACATCACTATACTATCTTTGTTTATTAGAACGTTGTGCTGGATATGGCATACCTACACTTTATAATCTTTTAATCCTTCATAATAATATCTCTATATGAAAGAGCGAAAGTATGCTTTGTCAAATTTTAGATAAAATGACTTTTTTTTCTTTTTTTTTTTAAATTATATATCTGGGTTTTGTTATAAACCCAAATACAGTTTTATACACCTTCCACAGTAAGCTAAAAGCTTGTGTCGTGAAAGGGGAGTTTGCCGGCACCTGGTATCGAACCGGGAACCCCTTGTTCAAGAGGCCGAGACTCTACCTCCAGGCTACCGACGAACTGTCGCAGGCTACGACTTAGTGTTGAAGTCCTTGTTATACTTTATGGCATATTCGCCTGTTTCAAAAACGTGTTATATTTTGTGATATCCATAAATGAAAAAATATTTAAAAAAAATTTACTGTGTCGGTGTTTTGGTAGTAGAATTCCATAACGAAATTTAAAAAAAAAATTATTGTCGAGAGAGACGTCTTTCGATTGGCAATGTCCTTACAAGACGACATACGTCTCTTTCCACAATAAAATATATAGTGGAAGAAAACATTTGTTTTTTTTTATTTCGTTGAATTTTTTTTAAAGCAAATCAAAGTTTTAACATAAAATTGTGTAATTTCACATATTAAATTCGACGCGAAAAGGTTTGCTACCCATTCTGAATGTCCCAATTTTTTGCTGACACGGAGAGGACAGATTTTATGTTTATTACATGCACTTGATCTGCTGGCTACCCCACTTTTATGGACATGCCGTGATGCCCGTGATGGTACCGTAATAGTAAAAAAAAATTGAAATCCACAAAAATTGAGATAATATTTGGCAAGTATTCTTTCCCTTGAACTGAAAGGGTTAAAAGATATTCTTTGTTCATTTAAGTTAAGTGTTAGTACATTATTTTCTTTGTTAGATTTGTTAATGATATATTTATACACCCACCCATGAAATTAGTAACACAAAAGGCTGTTAGGTATTCGTAGAACTTCTGAATGTTTCATATTATTTTAACGCCACGGAAAGGCAAATCTGTTTATATTCTTTACGAGCATACATGCCCATACACTTTCCTACTTTTGGGGGATGATGTGTTAGTTAACTAATGTTTGCCCCCCCCCCTCTTTTCAGCGGGCCGTAGTAAAATTATCAAACATTGACCAGTTGACTGATCCGAGGCTATTAAAAATTTGAGAACCACTGGGTTACAGGATACTCAAAATGTAAAAAATACTGAAAAGGTAGGTACATTCTAGTTCTAAAACTAAGTTTACACAAACTATGCACGCTTTATTAGTTATTTATCAATATTGATAAACGTGTTCATTGCGAATCTATTACGCAACAGTGTTGCCAATAATAAAAAATATAAATTCATAAAACCATTGTTCAATAATTAATTAAACAATTAACTACAATTCATTGTTAAGGGAGTGGTATATTAACGATCTAGCAGGCAACGGTGCGTGTGGTGTGTATTCTAGGGTCTCTCGTAAACCCGTTGACTCGCGATTTTAATCCGTTGCTTTGATTAACAGCAATATTTTATTCGTCGTTGGTGTTATTTTATCTCTGCGGTATTACTGTTTTAAATATAATGAGATGCTGATCTGGATTCTATTATCTGGAAATTGATGAGTAAAATATTGTTAAGGATTAGTGGGTAGACATCGCATTCTAGCGATAAACTCGCCCTCTACATTGAATTGTATCATCATCATCATCATCGCCCTCAACGCTCCTCTCGGGAGCACAGGGCAGAAACCAGCCTCCTCCATTCAGAGCGTCTCTGTGCCAATTGCGTCACCTCTTCCCACGACATTCCTTGCGCTCTGATATCGTTGTCATAGGAACGGTGTATTGTGAAAGAGGGACGCCCGGGCCTACGGAACCCCTGCGGACGGAAGAACAGTGCTCTTTTGGCCAACTATCATTGGGCATTCTCAAAACATGAATTGTATAGGTAACTGATATTTTTATGATACCGTTTTTTCTTTGTAATATTATAACCAATGTACATTGAAGAATAAAATACATAAATAAGAATAGTAACAAACAAATAAACCTTTGTTGGCAAACAATTTTGATATAAATTGTTGATAATCGTCGTTAAAAGCGATGCTCATTGCAGAAGGACAAATACTGGCATTTGGTGTCTATAAGAGTCCTTTATTTGCCTCTTACATTTAATGCAAGAAATTACAGTAGGATCGCTGTATGAATGCATCTGTTACTCAGGTACGTCTCTTACTCAGGTACCCACCCTTCACAATCGATGTATTGTTTTGAATGTTGTGTCAGTGGTAGTCAACAAAAAAAAACTAAAATCATATCTGGTACACATTTAATATTTTTGCCCAAGCACATAGATTATTTACAAATAGGTCAAAATGAAATTTAAAATACCTATAATCTATATATGTATAAAAGAAAAAAATATTTACGCTATACATTTTTAATTTCAATAAAAAAAAGCAATATGGAGAATTACATAAAATCAAACATCCGGGGTTCTGAAATTTAAATTTTGAAAAAATAATGGATAAGATTTTTATGAATTTAAAATTAATAGGTATCTATCTACATAAAAAATAAATTTTTACCTACATATATTACGTACAGCAGATAATTAATAAACAAATCTGAGATAGAGAGTAAATGCTCATTTTCTTTTACCTTTATTGACATTCATTGATTTTTAGGCAATACGAAGTTCGCTGGGTCAGCTAGTATTAAAATAAAGTTTATTTCCATTAGTTTGCACCTACTTGCATTGTATAGAATCAGATTTATTTGTATTTGTAATAGGCTATTTTGAAAAAGACATAACATGTCGACCAGTTTACAAAGTTTTATCGTTTTTATTAACATTAAATTTTAATAATAATGTTCTATCAATTCCTAAGTTGGCTACACCTGCACGTGAGAGAAAGAGACCGTCATGTCTGAAATGCATTGGTAGAGCGACATCACTATAGTATAGATAGAAAGTTTATTTGATATAAGAATTACAGAATCGAGCATATTAGTGTGGGCCTTAGATTAAATATCATATAAATCGAAAAGCGAGTTTAAGTGGGTTATCAATTTAATAGTTTATACTTTTGGCTCGTCAGCGATTTAACGGCTTAGACCATCAATATCGCTCACATTTTTTTATACTAAATTACAATATTAGGTATGTTCATTTAATTAAATGTTTAATTCATGCCACGTCGGCTGATTAACAATACTAACGTAACCAGCGATTACGATCATGTTGACCTCGAGATCTCATCGTGTTTGTAACAATACCTATATGGTATCTAGTAAAGTATGAAGTGGATATGTAGGTACCTACACTGCAAAAACTTTTCCTGTTTTACCGTTTCTATGGTCACATTGTTGACATAACATACAGTGTCCTATTATACTTGATATAAGTACTGATATTGATATAGTTTTAGCATTGCTATAGTCTAACTTACCTAATAATGCAATACATGTTAACTCGTACGAGATATACTATACTAATACTATCATGTCGTGTCATAAGTGGGGTAGGCAGAGAGAACGGAACGCCATATAGATCTAACCTCACATACGTACTTCTTTCACACGGCCGTCCTTGAGAATTTGATCCACGTGGTTCTCGGACGCCCGCGCTTCCTCATGCCCCTTATTTCAGACAAGTATACCCTCTTTGTCATTCTTTCCTTATTCATTCGTATGCGAGATCTGTCAATTTGATGAACTGTCTATCTTCGAAATTCTAAATAACGTTTATTTTAATATTGTTCCTTTTTGATAATAATGTTCATTTATGATATAAATATCTATTATTTTTGCTGTATATGTATTCAAAAAATGAAAAAATAATTGTTGTATGTCCCAAAAAAATACTTTTCGTGTTCAGTCTAAATCTTCATTTTTCAATAACCATGACAAACACCGTCTTGTCATATCCACAAAATCTCATCTACAGTTCTACAGGCAGTCATTCATTTGTTCTAATTCATTTGAGTTAAATCTCATTTGTTTTTTGTAATCCCTTGTTTGTAAACCATGTTCAATATCTAAGTAATCTAAAAAAACACTGTTTTACTTCCACTTCACTTCATTCAAATGTCAGAACGTTTTCGAACACTACCTGTTCATTATCAATGACAATGCAATACTGAGCTCATTATAAAAATCAAATTAACAACTTAAAAGTTTTTTGTTTTATGTATGAGTGATGGGAAGGAAAGTAGAGGGAATGTAAATCGTGGGAGAGGATGGCAATAAAAGCTTTAGAAGTGTGGATGTCAGTGTTGGTATTTGAACATTAACTGCATGATTTTTTTTTTGGATTTCCAATGTCTCTAAAATATCCAACTTAAATTATTTTATTTTGTTATATTTTTCAAGACACGCAAAACCCTCCAAATATCTCAAAACTTCTGTCAGACAATATCAGTCCTGTAATTTGATTGCCTAAGCTCATACTTCTAATCACTTTGTATTAGCGTGACGTTGCTGTCTATTGCAGCAACGCACAATCCTTTGTTGTCTTCTGACACAGTTTGTTCTTGAAGGCGTCTGATTGTCTAGTTTATTAATTGCAAATTAATTAGTACATAATTATCATGCTAGGCTACGATTTATTACGTTAAAGTGGTACTCGTTCTTCAATACGAAGTAACTGCCAATTTAATTGAGTACCTAATGTATTTCTATGAAGCAATTGTTTACGATTAACCTTGCCGTTATTTATTCTGGTATTAAGACTAGATTATCATAAATCAGAACTGATCAGAAGCAGATGATTGAAATTCAGAGAATCCAGAGTACTTCACCTAACTTTTATTGAGTTAGAACTTTGAATGTTTCCAAAAGAAAACTAAACATCCAAAATAATGGCTATTCTAGTTTTCTGAATCTTGTTCTATGTTCTCATAATCGTTTCTGGTGTTATGTGTATCTTGCTTCCCGGTTTATTTTATCAAAGAGGCAATCGATGAGACAAAAACCTGAATATTCTTTAGTCAGCTGTTGAACTTAAATAAATCCTTTTCTGCAACCTCTGTGTGACATTTATAACTTGCCAGAAACAAATTTGCAAAAAGTGCAATTCATCACATTTTTCGATTAAATGCTTCACAATATCTCCATTTTACTCTTCTCATAAAAATTAGTTCGTTTTCCAGGTATATTATCGTACCGCTTAAGTGATGAAGGACATGTGCTATAGCGTATACGTAGAATTGAATAGACTGGCAGAAGATAGGGAGGAATGGAGAAGAAAAACTAAGCTTGTGACAGACCAATCAAATTGATTGTAGCTCACTATATATAATATTATGTTTAGAGTTGGACAAATGCAAAAGGTTTATACTCGTATTTGCTTCCATAATTTTCTAACAATAATTACCAGTATTTTTCCACGATAGTTACTTTAATATTCAGCGCATTAATAATTAAAGAAATGGCAATGACGATTGAACAAGTACTTAATAACGTCATTTTCCACGTTTCATTTACAGTATTCTTGATTGTCTATTTCTATTATTTCGTTTGTCGCTATTGTTTTGTTATAAACAATAATTGAGATATTATATTGTTTACTTATTTATTTTATTTATTTGGCTTTTCAATGTCTTTTGTTTTTACTTTATCTCTGACTGGTGATATAATACTAACCATAAAATAATATTAGATTCTTCATCCATGGTTTAATAAGGCCTTAAAATTAATGCTATAATTCATATTTCAATTGATTGTTGGTAATTTGTTATCAATTTTATTTCAATCGTCCCAATTTCTTCTTTAATTATCCATGACTTCTGATCAACTGGTATCTATTGAGTAATCATCGTTAACTCTGCTGTTGATGATTAGTTGACACTTCTGGTTTTGCGTAACTGATCAAGTAGTGTTAGGACACGCTTGATTTGATTGCTCGGTCGACGATGTTACTAATGACATTTGCAATATTCACTTTCCTTGCAGTTATATTATTTATGAATTATGTCCATCTTTTGATTCAATAAGCGGAATAATTTTACGGAGAATATTTACATTTTTACTCTCCTCTTCTACATTTTCTGTATAAAACACCACTTCTCACTAACTATCTGGCCTTCAGTAATATTTTAAACAACCTTGCTTTACCAAGCACAAAAGTCTTAAAACACTCCAGAGTATTCTCTTATTTAATTACCGAGGTTTTATGGTCTTCTTTTTATTACATTCTTTTGTTTTTTATTATTCCGTGCAACGATTAAAATACTGCTCTACTTTTAACTGTTTTACATACTTTAAATTCGCCCAAGGTTCCGACTTTATTTAAATCCGCAAATCTTTGCTTTCCGCTTCCCTAGACACGAATTGCTTAATCGAATTAATACTGTTATCCACAAACTAATATTTTATGTACTATACTATACTATAGCCTCACGCCGTGTCCCAAGCGGGGTAGGCAGAGAGAACGGAACGCCAAACAGATCTATCTCTACACACTTCCTTCGCTTCCTCCACATTCATACAGTTTTTCATACACGCACGTCGGTTCCTCTTACTCAACACGCGGCCGTCCTTGAGAATTTGATCCACGTGATCAAGCCACGTGGTTCTCGGACGCCCGCGTTTCCTCACACCCTTTCTTTCAGATAAGTATATCCTCTTTGTCATTCTTACCTCGTTCATTCGTTCAACATGCCCAAACCACCGTAGTTTATTCACGCGCATTCTGTCCACAACACTCTTCTTGCATCCGCTCATTCTTCTAATATCCTCATCATTCTTCTAATATCCTAATATTTTATGCCTTTCTTAATATAATTTATCTAGGTACTAATAGTCTCATTAAGAATCAAATTGTGTCCGAATAAATAGAGTTTCTTTTTAGAGTAAAGATAGCAATTCATTTTTCGGAAAATCTGACCTATTCCTAGCATCCCCGTTAGCTCTTATTTATTTCTCTGATCCTGGAACATCTACATCTAATTGTCACTGACAGATACCATCAGATGGTCGCTTACACCAATTGTCAAAGGTGTTGAGATTCAACAATTTCAACTCTTTTTAGTATTAGGATGTGAAACATTGTTGATTGCCACCCGGATCTATCTATCATCAATAGTATACAAACTCGTATTTATTTCTCTTCTGTCATTAGTTCATTATACATTTTCAACACTTTCTTTTATTTGATCAATCACTGTGTGTTATTTATGACATGTTTATTAGTTTAATTATTTTTATCACTTGATCTCGTGCAGTTAATGTCATAATAGTATTTACCGTTTATCATTATTAAGTTGAACTATACTGAAATTAAATTTCTCGGACTTAATAGCCTCAATGAAGCATCTCTCGCTACTCTTATCATTATAACCGCGATGATTGCGATTATTTCTAAACAGTGCTGGAAAATTACGCGTTAATCGTAAATTAACGATGTTTAAATAAACAATTAACTCTTCGTTTGATCTCAAAAATGTTTAAAATTGATTTCGTGAATAAAATGACGTCTAAGAACTGAACTTTTGTTTATTTATTTATTTTCATGGCAAAGCACTGTAAATCCAATGTATAATGCTCGAATCGACTGGTTGTTGATACAACGAGATATCAAGTTTATACTCCACCCTTCTGTCGTATCAGTTTGATTCCATTCCCCATTGCAATTATTTTGAAAAATTTTACCCATCCACTATTCAGGCGTTTCCCATAAGTGGGGTAGTCAGCGGAAAACACGTCAATCGTTCTCTTCGTGCCAACAAAAGCTTAAGATATGCAGAATGAGTGGTATGCTTCATCGCAGATGTTAAATGTTTTGCAAGGGATGTTTTATGAATCTGTGCCTTTTACAGGATATTCGAAATTTTACAAAAAAGAATGGGAAGCCTATTATTTTTCGTTTACTTCACGGGGACCGAGAAATTTTCATAGTTAAATGGATCAGCTATAAGATGCTTTATGTTTTCGAAAATGAACAAGTAACTGAGCTATTTTAACCAAATAACGATTTTAATTTTTTGTTCAAATATACCCAGCTCGATGTGTTTCCAGGAAATGGATAGGACCAAAAATTATCAGCTCAACAAGTAACGATGTTAATTCTTTCTTTAACTGATTCACGAATAACGATGTTAAAAGTAAAATTATCTGTGTTAAGTTTTGTTTCGAGTTTTCTTTGCTTGATGATGATTACTTGTACACTATAAGTGTCAATCATTGATAATAATTACATCTCATATACCTATCATTACTTCTGTAGGTCATACATTGTGTTGTTGGTTCACTGTATTTCGCTCCTTGTATCTAACTTATTTTATTATTTCTTTATTTTAATTATAATTGTTGTTTGTTTTCATTTTACATGTTATACATGCTTCTTATTAATTGTTTATTTTTATTTAGTCTTTTCTACATACAAAATTGTTAGGTAAATTCAAAGATATAAATAAAATTATTGCTTCGCTGTTGGAATAATTTGCCTTCCAGGATAAGGTTGCTCCCCACTCTTCACGCTTTCAAGCGGGCGGTCAAGGACACCTTTATCACTCTAAATATGGCTTCTATATCCTAGTCCCTTTTCCTACCTATTCTTCTCCTTTTTTACCTCCTTTTTCCTTCCTTTAAGATTTTCTTTATGTGAAAATTGCATGAAATTGGGTTAGTTGAAGAAATCGCGCCTCTGCGATAAACTCGCTCTCTGTATATTGATTGTATGATTGTCTTTGTTTTGAATGTATTTTTGTGTGAATTTGTTTGTAATCAATGTACAGTAAAGAATAAATAAATAAAATTATCGAATAACATTTTAAACTCAAATATTGTTTGATTTGGCGGTTGAGATTCAAAGTTGGAGATCAATGCTCTGGTAGATTTTAATTATATCTTCGCGAAACTCGTATTAAGATTCGTAATATTTCTTTTTGAAGACTACTTTTTATCTGATGAACATAACTCATTTCGAATAGGTGCCAATTACGACAAATTTCTTTGAAATACAAATCTACATTTCCGGAGGCTGAATTCCTGCAAAGATTCACAATGCGATAATACTCTTCGGCTTTTTCGTTAGTATTGTGTAGAAATATATACTTTTTTTATTTCATCAAATAAACGATAAATGCCTTTACAAAACAAATAATATTTTTTATCGGTATTTACTTTGTTAAACTCCATATTAAACCAAGAAATAAAATATTTCAAGAAATAAATATTTATTTTTAAAGAGTGACGTGCTTATTAGAGTGACTCGAGTTTCGACATGTGATGTCTTTTTCAAAAAGTGTTTGAAAAAGATGTCGAAATAATTTTATTTCTGATAAAATGTACATTTTACATTCAATCAAATTATTTACTTATAAACTACACAACGCAATCCCAAATTACAAACACACACAATGAAATACATTTTAAATCTTTATATTATTTGTCGTCGTTGCATATTCAAAAAGGAACATGTGAATTCATAAACATTTTGACATTACCAGATTAAACTGCTTATAATGACATCATAACCATTTTATAAAGTGATTCTTAGTATCAAATATTAAAATTCAATACTTAAAGAATAATATCACATGTCAATAAAAAGTCCAAACTACAATTTTAATGCCGTAATGAACAGTTTTAAAAGAGTATGCCTAAATAAAAATGTGTGCACATGTCTCTTTTTGAATATGCAACGACGTTGTATACTTATATAAACGTATTGCGATTTAGGCAGACCAAAACCAGATTAGACTAGTTGTTATTTTGGTTTTATTCAACACATTTTGTTTATTTGTCAAACCCACGATTATATTTTACGTATTATATTATTTGCACAGATTCCTCAACACAGAAGCGTAATAGTCCATTGAATAATTAATCTAAGGTCCCTGAGTTAGTAAATGATTGGGTCCTCTTTGTTCTGAAAATCTGTTGTACTTGTGTTTAATGTGATTCTCGGCAAAGAATAAATCAAGTTTTTAAACGCCCTGTAAAAACACGTGGCTAATAGTGAAACATCTAGAATTCTGAGGGATTTTACACCTTTAATTCAACAATGGTTTATGTGACCCATCCTGAATGTCTTGATTATTATTGGAAAAAAGAGGAAAACTTAATAACATAAAGTAAATCTATAGAAAATCTGCGATCAGCTTCCACCGCTGTCAACGAACTTGTAGAACCCAACAGGGCAAACACTTCCAAATTCGCTGAGAGGAGCTTCAGCGTTGCGGGGCCAACTACCTGGAACCGATTACCAGCAGATTTTAGACAGAACCAACCACCTATAACATTCAGGAGTATGCTGAAAACACTGCTTTTCAAGAAAAGTCACGGCGCCCTTGAGATGGTCACGGATCATTAAACGGCGCCAAATACAAATTGTCTTTATTGTTATTATTGGCTAGCCCACTTGTGTTTAGACAAATGGGTTTTATGTTCTTATATTTTTAATTACATTGAAAACTATTTATACGCTGCTTAAAGTGTAGCGTTTAATGAATCTTATTTTGCATTGTGTTCTAATAATTATTATTGAAACTTTGTCTTTACGACGTACTCGTAATTAGGCTTAGATTGTTACGCAACTTATTGTTTTACGTTCACTTTTGCTTTTGATAGCGTGACATAATTTATTTGTTTTTCTCGCGTTTTTTTTAATAATCGAAGTTTTATGACTATCACCGTTGTTGCGTGCAAAATATCTTTTTATACATTATGAATTAATCCGTAATATAAGAAATATGTATTCTATATAAATATAATGTTTGGAAATAAATTATATTCATATTACTTTGTACGCCATAGTTTATTTTGTACTTTGTACAGTCACTTGAACATTTTATGTCGTGTTACTTGATGCGACAATGCAAAATAATACAAGTTACCAAATTTGTGGAGTAATATTATTATATGGTTGTCTCCTACATTGAAATAATCTATTAAAATCTACCTAATAAAATTACTGTCTATAAATTCTTTGCGCGCTCCACGTTGGGCGCCAATTTTAATTTATCTTCACACTACCACTACTATGATTTTATCACAATCAGCTGTTTCGTGTTTATATACACGCAAACATGAATGTTGCATACGTACATTAGTTGTCTGAAATAGGAAATATAACATGTTATCTATTTTTTAAAATGATATTCTCATTTTACAAAGACACGTTCATCTGAAAATCATGAAAAAATATTATCAAGTAAATTGAATAAGAGAGTATAGACGAATAATTTCTCCACCCGGAATGGAATAGACCTCTCATCTTTTCTGTAAGTTTTCCAGTAAAAAGCAATTATTCATAAAACATCAGGCAGAAGACATTAAAAATCTTCATTTCATCATTGATGGGGTATGTCACTAGCCTTGAATGTTTCATTTTTTGGTTTATCCAATAATAATTAGTTAATACGATAGAAGAAAGAATGAGAATATTTAGATTTCGTTATTTTAATTTATTCATTTGTACCATCATGGCATTATACCAAATTTGGAGTAGCCAGTGGACTAACTACATGTAATGATTATGAACACACATTTTGTGCTATTTAAAGGTGAGCCATTCATGGTGGGTGGCTAACCTCATCGCTCAGTTAAAAATGCATAAATATCTCTGTCCCATGGAGACTTACTCTTCTCTGTAAGTTTTCGAGTGTCCTGTAAAAGATAGGTATTCGTGATTATGTAGCCCATTCATCCTGATTGTTTTAACTTTTATTGCCACGAAGACCAATCGTATTTACCTGGAGCGATCCTCGGCCATGTGCAGGGCCCCATGCAGTGAGCTCTGTGTGGCCTCTTTAATTTGGTCACTTCACCTCGCTGGTACTCGGCTACTTCCACGTCTCCCTTCCATAGCCCCAGCAATTATTGATCTTTCCAGGTTCTCAGGCTCCAACACCATAGGTATATTGTGTTATCTCAAAAAAGTTTTGTGTAATACGTATAGATATATAATTAGCCTTTTTTTTATTTCAAATCTTAGGCATTATGTAAATGAACATCATACAAATGTTTGTTTGTCAATATAACTATATTATATGTATGTACTGGTTATTGATATACATATAGTCCATGTTATGCTATAAAATATTATGATATTATATTCTATGTTATGTTGTATTCACACGAAACGACATAAAGGCCGGTCGATATCGCTTGTATATGAAACAAAATCTGTCGATCGTTCATAAACATGAAACATGTTCAGACAGTCCAATGAAATCAGATTGATCCGTCAGGTGCGTTTTGATTTTGACGTAGGTTTAAAATGGCGGACGTCGAGATAGAGATTGCGCAGTGTGTGTCTTTGGTTAAAAATGTCGTATTAGAGGATACAAGAGATCTTTTAATTAAAGAAAAAACGTCAATTTTGTAAAAGCGACACGAAAAAATATTTCACAACACAACGTAGGTAGCCTGAAGGTAGAGTCTCGGCCTCGTGAACAAGGAGTCCGCAGTTCGATCCCAGGTGCCGGTAAACTCTCCTTTCTCGGCACAGGCTTTTAGCTTTCTGTGAAAGGTGTATAATGTTTTATTTGGGTTTATATCAAAACCCAGATATATCTTAAAAAAAAAAAAACCCAACGGCAAATAGTTCCGATTATAGCGCCTATCTACGCATGCGCATATAGAGAAACCAACATAGTTGAACTAACAGGAGTTGAAAGGTGTTCAACCTCAGACAATATCATCTTTACTGGTTTTTATCGTTTAAAATTTATTGACAAGTTGTTCACACGCTTCAAACAGGTGACGATATTTTCCTGGCGATATTCGCCCCCTGTGAACACACTATTACACGTCGTGTATAATCGCACAAGGTCGTTTTTATCTACTGTCAATAAAGTTTATTGTTATGAAACATTATAATAATAATATTATTATTTCTATTGCGTCTTCTACATGTTGTGTTATGTTACTGAGCAGATAAATATTGATTTTTCATACAGAGAATATATATATTTTTTATTTTCCCTGATGGGTCCTCTCTGTCTAGAATTGTGTGGTTTGAGACCGAATGTGGAAAAATCTAGAAATGTTATTTTTTTAACTAAGTGTGCGAAAATATTCCTTGTTTGAGTTCTATAAATCTGCATTTTCCAAAACAATCATATTCTATGAAATTCATATTAAAAAATAGTTGAGAAATTTGAAGTTTGTATTGAAAGTATTCTAAATTAAATTGATTTTTGGATTCAACACTTTTTTACTATTGAATTTGTTCGATTTTGATCTCAGATAAATTAATTGGTCTCTTGATTTTGTCGAATCCCCGGAATTGGTCTCTCAGCCCTTTCTATAAGTTTTCAGTGTCCTAATGTAAAATGTAGATAAGCATTTGTAAAACCGTAATATTAGACATACTTTCCTATTTGGGATCTCGTTGTCTATCGGACTCCCCCTGTTGCGTCTGCGGGACCTCTTGGCCCTCTTGTTGGCTTTGAGATTTCATTAGTAAAAAAATTGAGAAAATTTATTTTTGTTTTTATTGAACTCAGAAGTATTCTGGAAGTGTCGCAGCTTAAAGCGGTTTATCATGCATTAGTTCAGTCAATTATGAATTATGGCATTTTGGGATGGGGAGGTGCGTATCCAACAAACCTATACCCGATCGAAGTGACACAAAGGTTGATACTAAAAATAATTCTGAGGAAACCAAGGGATTACCCGACTAATCTTATCTACAAAAATATGAAAGTAATGACCCTGGCACAGCTCTATAGAAAGGCAGCCATAATTCAAACATTTAAAGAACAAAGAATGACTTCTAACATGAACAGCTTGATCACTATTAGGACACTTAGAATAAGAAACTGCCTTCCAATACCCCTGTGCCATAAAGACATCTCTCAGAGACATTATGCTTACCTAGGTATCAAATACTTCAATGAACTACCAAATGAGATAAGAACAATAAATGATTTCAAAAAGTTCAAGAAAGAAATGGTGAAACACATAAATGTTGACGTGGTTCCTGGTGGTGTGTAGTTTCTGCAGGGCTACTCTTGACAAAACTAAACACGATCTTAATCTAGTCTTGATCTTGATCATACGACGCACGAAGTGACTATTGGCCAAAAATACATGCAAACCGATCGCGCGTTAGCGGTGGCGCGGTGTTTTTGACCATAGTCCCTTCGTGCGTCGTATGATCAAGATCAAGACTAGATTAAGATCGTGTTTAGTTTTGTCCAGAGTAACCCTGCAGGTGTTGTTATGTATATTGAATATATCTGTGTGTGTAATTAAAAATATAAATAAAGTGTGACTAAATGCGTATATATTGAATGTGTAATTAATAAAGATGTAATAAGTGTTATAAGAATCTTCGAGCAATTAAAAAGAAAAACTTTTAAAGTATGTATTAAACTGGAAAATTGTTTAATTTAAGTATACTATATCGTTTCAGGGAATGTATCCCCCTTTACACAAGACTTGTCTTTTTAATGGTGATTTAAATATATTTAGTGCAATGTTTAATAAATTTATGTAACTACATATGTTTCTGTGAATATTTTTGACAAATAGATATTATTATTATTATTAGATGCTCCAGGGATGCTGGGCTGGGTATGGGTAGTTGAGGTTACACTACATTTACGCCGTTATTGGGTGTAGGTGTAGCATCAACTATTATTCTTTCTTATTATTGCAATGGTTGCATTATATGTATAACCTTTGTGTTGTGCTTGTAAATAAATAAATAAACATGTTTGATTCAGCAGCGATTATGTAGGTGTGCCAACCATACGGAATGTTTATTTTATGCCACCAAGAGGATGAATTGTATGTTCGTTACTTGAAGTAGTTAGATTACTTATTGGTTATTTCACTTGTGAGATATATTATTTATGATAGTATGGAAAGAGCAGAGATGTGACGTATTTCAAATAAAAGTATTTAAAATACAAATACAAAATACAAAATACGTATTTGTATTTTGTATTTCAAATACCTTTTTGTAAAAAGTATTTTGTATTTTATTTGAAATACTTTTTTTGAGTATTTTGTATTTTACACAAAATACTTTTACAAAATACCTTTTTATTGTTTGAAACAAATTCTGCCATTAATTGATATGCGCGTACGCAAGCTTTTTTTGCCAATTTGTTGAATTACAAATACAACGTTTCCATTAGAGTACTCCATGTTTGAGATATACACACATACTAATGATGATTGAACAAATTATACATGACGCCGTTTAATGTTTCATGGCCATCTCAAGGGCGCTGTGATTTCTCCTGAATGGTAGCATTTTCAATTTTGTCTGGAGGCAATCTGTTCCAGGCAGATGACGCCGCGACTCTGTTTCTTCTTTCTGCAAATTTAGAGGTATTTGCCCTTTTGAGTTCAACGAGTTTAAGAAGCCTTCGCCACACATTTTCGTCAGCGGAACAGCTCAGTGGGTGGTGTGCTGCCTTGTGGACAGTGAGACACAGTTTAAACACCACTATCTCTAGGACTCACAGTTGTCCATACGATTTCAGATTTGGATTATCCATTCTGATTTATTTTGCAGCCCAAGTCAGGAATTCTCTTACCTGCTTGATGATACTCAATCCATTTATGACAATTTTCGGCTTATCTCTTCTAACAACGGTACATTTTGTCATGACTTAATTAATTTTTTTTTTCTATTTTGACAGTTCTTCCTAAGGCTCATCCTCATTGTCTGCAAGCAATGATATATCGAATCATGTCAACCCTTTCTCCATTTATGTATACTCTTGTCCAGTTTTTCATTCATCAATGGTATTCATCAATTGTCTGCAAGCAATGCTATATCTAATTTATTTATTTATTTATTCATTCTTTACTGTACATTGATAAAAAACAATTACATAAAAGGTATACATTCAAATTAAATACAATCAATATACAGAGGGCGAGTTTATCGCAAAGGCGCGATCTCTTCCAACTAACCCAAAAGTATTAACTTAAAAAGAAAAAAAAACATATGATAAAAATAAAATCAATGATCTAAAGCAGTGTTTCCCAACCGGTGGTTCGCGAACCCCTGGGGGTTCGCGAAAATAATAGCGTAATGGCGGGATTTTAAATTGCCCAAGAATAATAAAAGGAAAAAAAAAACAAAAACACAAAAAAAAATAAAAAAAGCACACCAAATACAATGCAGATTGCACGCTGTTGTTTCGAACGTATGCATACTGCCTATATCTTATGCAGCATATAAAGAAAATTTTATTGTTTTTTTGCCTATCATTAACGACTAGGTACATAGGGGGTTCGCCAAATTCTGTTGGATATTACTTTTGGTTCGCGACGACAAGAAGTTTGGGAAACACTGATCTAAAGGATTTTGGAAATAAAAGAGAAAAAAAAATACATTCACAAAGTGAACATATATACAAAACATACATACATACATACACACATATATATATAAAAAGGGAGAGACTGCAAAAAAAAAGATACAAACATACATACATAAAGGGAAAGGAAAAGGGGGGGAAAAAGGAGGGGGGTTAGGAGTGATGGGTTTCAGGTTTCAGAGGCTGTGTTTGTATTTGTGGAAATCATTTTCTCCTTAACGGCTCGCTTGAAAGACGTCAGACTTTGAGTCAGCCTAAATTTTGAAGTGAGATTATTTCAGCAACGAGCACCCTGAACTGCAAAAGATTTTGTGATGAAAGTTGTACCATGAGCCGGGATTGACAGGATGCGCTGATTATTCGACCTCAGAGGTAAACCGTGACTCGCCAAGTATTCAAAAGCCTCCTTAATATAGTACGGGGTTGATCCTGCGTACAGAGCATTGTGGACAAATGTGAGTAGATGGAGCTCACGTCTTTGTCGTACAGTAAGCCATTTCAGGGTATTACGATATTCAGAAATGTGGTCAGTTTTTTTTAGATTAAAAATAAACCTTATGCCAACATTCTGAAGTCGATCAAGTTTGTCAATTAGATCCTTATTCATGTCCACATACACGATATCAGCATAGTCGATAATGGGCAACAGCAAGGATTGGACCAATAAAATTTTTACTTTAGTGGGCAAGAATTTTTGCAGCATCTTAAGGGTGTGGAACTTGTAAAAAAACTTTTTCTTTAGAGTGTTAAATTGATGCTGCCAAGAGAGTCTCTGGTCCATGATTATGCCCAAATTCTTTACTGTCGCCGAAGAGGGTATTGCTACTGAATTCATAGTAGTGGGAGGTAAATTCATATTTTTCAACCTGGATATCAGTAACCTGGATACCCTAGTGAAGGCTACCAATGAATATTGTCTGGGTTTTTGAGGCATTGAGGAGTAATCCATGAGCACTAGCCCAGTTTGAGATCTGTTGCAAACACTCATTGGTAGAATAAATGGCAGAGGAGATATTGTGAAGTTTAGCATGTGTATAGATTTGCAAATCGTCCGCATATAGATGGTAGCGACAAGGCAACTGTTTCTAATCATGTCAACCCTTTCTCCACTTATGTATACTTTTGTCCAGTTTTTAATTTCTTTTTCATTCATCAATGGTTTAAATATTAAATACTTTTGTCTTACACCTTGTTCGACTATTTGTAAAAAGTATTTTAAAAAGGTATTTTAAAAAAGTATTTTGAAAATACGTATTTTGTATTTAAATACCATTTTGAAAAAGTATTTAGTATTTTGTATTTGAAATACAAAAATTCAAAAGTATTTGTATTTTGTATTTAAATACTTTTTTGGAAGTATTTTGCACATCTCTGGGAAAGAGATAGATATTGAATGAAGCCTCGTTCTCAAGTGTCACTACTTGGTGCACGCTGAACAGACTAAGGAGTGGGGTCGGATGCACAGCATCACACCTACATCAATGGGGACTCGCAGACTCTCCGTTATGTATGTGTGGTGCTGACCAAACAACAGACCACGTGGTGAACATATGTCCCCGATATTCATACGATGGCGGGTTGCAAGCACTTAGTTTAGGGTCGGACGACGCGATCTCATGGCTGCGGGATCTTGAGATACGAATATAACGGGTATAACCCATAAGAAGAAGAAGAAGACTACTTGGTGGAAATAATGAATAAATACTAAAAACGTAGTTGAATGAAGTTATTATTTTAATTCAGTATTAAGAACCCGGATCCTGTAGTCACACCCAATATTATGCAGATCCGTCTGCAACCCGCATTTTTAAGCACTACTATACCTACTGTATTGTCTGTATTCATTAGAAATGACATATTGATTTTCAAATAGGTAAATTCTGGATCGTTGAAACGATCCGCTCTTGTAATTGAACAAGTTCTACTGTAAAATATTATTTTTTATCAATCTATACCGCCATTACAGCAAGTTTTACAAGTGGGGTTGATGAATGAGTGAATCTAACTGGCTGTTAAAAGTATAAATATGGAAAAGAACGATATTGCCTGTTCCGTGGAGTCTCCGACAAAGAATGTCTCCCACTTTTTTCTGTAAGTTTTGAGAGACCTGTAAAAGGCAGGTGATCGTATAATATCGCGAATAAGAGCTATGCCATCCATCCTGAATAATATCTTAATTTTATTGGTATGAAGAGGATGACTCGTATGTTTGTTGCACGCAGCTGGTCTTCTAGTATAGCATAGTACGTAATCGCCTATCATAAAAAAATAAGATATTCCAGGCAGTTATAGATTATCAGTACTGAGTTAGAGATGCTGTTAGGTCAATGATAATGTTCAGCCTCCATAAATCATTCGTTCGAATTTCAAATCTTCTGTTATCAACTAATAATTGATCCGACTCACTGACCGGAGTAGACTTTGTACAACACTATTGTACCTTATTTGGAAACTTGGAGATTTTTTTTATCTCAGAATAATTCAAGGTTTTACACAAAATATTATTTAAATGGTGTTATTACATACAGATTTGTCAAATATTCGCGTGTTTAATGTATGTTTAATATCGTCATTTGTATTACAAACATGTGGGAATTTAATGCTAAAAGATTATAATTTTATTGTAGTGAAATATCTTATTATCATAGATCATGGATATGCGCAGTTGAAATATTTGGGTACAACGCGCATTCGTCGACTCTTGGTAAAATTCCGCGCAATCATGCTAATTCAAGTACTGCGCAATACTAGGTGATTCACAGGACCGGCTTGAAGGTACCTTTTGTTTTAATTCTACGAAAAATTTGATAACAAACATCTTTTCCATATCCTAATTCACAAGTCGGTAAAAATATTTTTAACTAAGTTATTAAATTAACTAAGACTACGTAAAATTGCTCCGTATACTTATGATATCAAAATTTTATTTTTGTATCATCTCTAGTATTGACGTATATAATTGTAGCTTAAAACTTGTATGGTTGGGAAATGTGTAGTAGAAACTGTTCTTCCGTCCGCAAGGGTTCCGTCGGCCCGGGCGTCCCTCTTTCACAATACCTACACCGTTCCTATGACAACGACATCAGAGCCCAAGGAATGTCGTGGAAAGAGGTGACGCAATTGGCGCAGAGACGCTCTGAATGGAGGAGGCTGGTTTCTGCCCTGTGCTCCCGAGAGGAGCGTTGAGGGTGACGATTGATTGATTTACATACATTTTGGAAGTGTGAATGTAGGTATTTGTATGAATGGGTATTATTGTGTGTGTGAGATTGTGAGTTTTTCTATGTTTATTTTTATATTATTGCTGAAGTGTGCACTGCTTGGATGTAAGACTGCTGGAATGTTACATATCATTGCTTACATATTTGTATTTTATTGTATTTTACATGTCTTTCGTCTGTTGTGTAACATATTGAATTAAATAAATTAATTAAATAAATAAACGAATAAACATATCATGAGTAAAGTGCACTCAAACCAGCCTAAGTCGATTTGTATGGGTCGTGACATTATTCCGACTGCTTCTTTCTTAAATTGAGTTCGCACTATCTACAACATCATAGTGTATATTATTATTTGTATATAAATCTGACTTTTAAATTCTTGACATTCTTGTCACTCGATTCACATACATACATTGCAGACAGCGTTCTTGTGATTAATCACTCTGTAGCATGTCCCTAGCACCGCTCCTGATAATCGCGTGGGTTTGTTTCTAATGTAAGGTTCTTGACATTAACCATTAGGTAGCAGGGACGTAATAACACATATTATGTGTGGAACTTATCTTTCTTATTACATAGCTATTAAGTACAATATGTGTACGTTGTATAAAATCTACTGTTTAAGTATATTGTTGTTTACTTTATCAGCACGTGTATGAAACTATATCTATACACTCACGTATATACTACCCGAAACTATGTAATCTATCTATACCCTCACGCCGTGTCCCAGGCGTGGTAAGCAGAGGGGTTGGAACGCCGTATGGGGTGTTCACATTTGGCGAATATCGCCAGGTAATTTCAAAATATATCGCCAGGCGAAAAAACAAAATTCGCCGGACATCCATTGATCGCTACACCTGTTCACACAGTCCACCGATATAGAAACGATCTGTCAGATGAGCTTTGATTTTGACACTGTTTTCAAAATGGCGTCGAGATGGAGATCGCGAAGTGTTTACTTTTAGTCGAAAATGTTATAGTAGAGGTTATAAGGGAAACAAACGCCACAAACCAACAACAAAGATAACAGCTGTCACGAAGCGGGAAACATTATACAATTTATAGGTTATAAAGTTTTTACCATAGATACGAACGCCGCGCACATCTGCGCATGCGCGAATCGTTCAATCGGCCGAAAATGTTGGAAGGTGGTTAACTCGAGACGATATCGTTTCTACTGGTTTTTATCGTTTCAGGCTAGCTATCATTTTGTTCACACGGTTCAAATGGCTGACGATATTTTGGTGCCTGGCGATATTCGCCAAAGTGAGAACACCACACTAGACATCTATCCTTACATACAACTTTCGCTTTTTCTACGTTTTTTTTTTCTTTTCTCTTATGACGCGGTCGTTCTTGACAATTTGTTCTACGTGATAAAGCCACGTATTGATCCTGGACATCCGCGGTTTTTCACATACCCTGTTTCAGATAGACACATCCTCTTCCTCATCCTTTTATCGCCCATACGCTTGACGTGTCCAGATCATCGTAATTTATTTACACGCACTCAATACATACCATTCCTCTTGCATCCGCTCATTCTTCTAATATTAAGATATTTTTTATGATACTTCGTATTGATTTGAAATATTGTAACCAATCTGTGAAGAATAAAATAAAGAAATAAACTTTGTAGAACCAAAAATTGCGTGTAAAGACAGGAGACAATCCATTCGATCCTTTCTGCGGCGTGATAGGATTTCGGTGCTGACGGTGATGAAGAATTAATAAAACAGAAGTTTTTTTTAGAACTGCAGGGCTACTCTTGACAAAACTAAACACGATCTTAATCTAGTCTTGATCTTGATCATACGACGCACGAAGTGACTATTGGCCAAAAATACACGCAAACCGATCGCACTTTAGCGGTAGTGCGGTGTTTTTGACCATAGTCCCTTCGTGCGTCGTAGGATCAAGATCAAGACTAGATTAAGATCGTGTTTAGTTTTGTCAAGAGTAACCCTGCTGTTTTTGAAAATATTCCATTTATTATAATTCTCTTAAGAACATCTTGTATTCATAATAATTATTTTAAGAAGAGTTTGATAATAATGCAAAATAAATGCAATGAAAAAAAATATAACATAAAAATGTACCTATGTGATATTCCCACTTATTTTTTGAAAGTCTATTTTTTGTCTTTGTGATAGAGAAAAGATAATAATCTAAGCTGGGTCATGTTTTGAGGATGTTCAACGATAGACCATTATAAAGAAACAATTTTAACCTTAGTATTCTTGAACATTATTAAAACATAATAATAATAAAGACAATTTATATTTGGCGCCGTTTAATGATCCGTGACCATCTCATGGGCGCCATGACTTTTCTTGAAAAGCAGTGTTTTCAGCTTACTCCTGAACGTTGAAAACATAATCTATTAGCGCAGGGTGGAAACGAGCTTCTTCAATATGTGTAATAAAATCTGTCAGAAAATGTTTTTAATTAATTTAACAATTTAGACGCACATACTTAATGCAGTCGAAGGTGCCCTAATTTGCTCATTTAAACAGCAAAAAACTATTTTAAAATTCATTAACAATAAACGCTAACATTTTACAACAATAATTGTTATTACCTAATAATTAATAACTTGTAGTGTTGCTATGCTGCTAATAAAAATGATTCGATAATTAATATTCGTACTTATGTTAACACAATGTGCGGTATGTACAATGCAATACTGCATTATATTGGTGTTGCCATGTATAGCGTTTGTTTGAAAGCAAGGTCGCCTCTCATGTTACTATTGGCTTAGTGGAGAATTAATTTAATTGTTTTTTTTTTCATAACTTCTGTATCTACACGAGGTAGTCGATTAATATTATTTTGGGTTTATTTGAATTTATTTCATAAATTGGGAATTTTGTTTTAGCTTTAATTATTTAATGAATTGAGAATTTTGTTTTAGCTTTAATTATTTCATGAATTGAGAATTTTGTTTAGTTTAAATTTTTTTATGAATTTGGAATTTCGTATAGTTTAATTTTGTCCTGAATTGAGAATTTTGTTTAGTTTAAATAATTGCATGAATTGGGCATTTTGTTTAATTTTAATTATTTCATGAATTGAGAATATTTTCTTTGTTTTAATTACTTCCAGAGTTTTTTTTTAGATTTAATTATTTCGTGAATTGGGAATATTTTCTAGTTTTAATTATTTCATCAATGGGAATTTTTATTCTGAAATACCTAAACACTGATACAGTGAATAATTTTTATTCAGTTTTTCTTGTTTCCTTCCTTATTCTTTTTGCGTCCAAATGGCTCGAACTTTTTTATTGTAAGTTCGTTTATAATACTTTGACTTATTAATTATTGATTTTGTTCATTGTGTGAAATATTCGTGTAAAACAATAGACAACTATAAAATGTTTACTACAAAGACAATACACGATTCATATTATCATTATTGTTATCACTAATAAATGATTAACAACGCAATAATATTTCTCCGGTAAACATTGTAAATAATTAAGTACATTACTATATGTGTGCAAACTATGGACAATTATTGTTCTATACAATTACACTATTTGTATTGTACTCGTGTGGTGTTTATGTGTAAACGTGTGATTTATACTTTATAGCAGTGATTCTCAAAGTGGTCCACGGAAGACTCGACGGGGGTCTACGTTGGCGTGACTACAAAATGGGGATTCACGAGTCGTAAGCGGCGGTCCACGAATCCATTGTTAAAGTATTGGATATTCGGTCGAGTAAATATTCTTTAAGAAAACCGTGAAATTTTTGAAATATTTCAAATTCCTATACTATTTTGAAAATTCGGCGACGGAGTGGTAGAAAATTAAACACGTAATGTTTTTGAAGTATCCGCCGGTATTGACATAAAGAATAGTCGATACAAATACCCGTTTTTGAAATATTTCAAATTCCTATACCATCTCGAAAATTTAGGGGTTCCACCGGAACCAGCAAAATTTTGAAAGTGGTCTGTGAGAAAGAAAAATTTGGAAACCTCTGCTTTGTAGTATGTTTTTAGCATGAGTATTATCAATAATAATAGAAAATTGATATAATGTGTACTTATTTTCGATTCAGCGACGAAGTGTGCCACCCACCTTGAATCACATATTTTATATGACACGGAGAGGACGACTTGAATATATATTGCACGCAATTAGTCCACTGGCTACCCCAGATGTGGGAAAGATAGATAGAAAACTGGGAACTTGCGTCAAAGATAAAAAAAATGAGTAGGTACCTACTTATCAAAATTAAAACCTTGGATCTTGGTGTCTTTCACAGCCAGGATTTTCATTTTAGGGATCATATTTCGGGCATAGCTCAAAAAGCTGATAAAATGTTGGGGGTTTTTTTTAATAACCATTCAGACTTTCGAACCATTACCATGACCCTGATTTTGAAACTGTAGCACGAATCAGTGGCTTGAATTTTTCTGAAGTCAGGTTCAATTGTCTGGTGTCCATCAGAGGACATATACATTATATTTTGATGACGAAAAAACCAGAAATAAGATTCACGAGGTCGCTTTTATGGATATTAACCCTACCTATTCCCACCTGCGTTTGTCATGACTCGTCTTGGACATAATACAATGGAACTTCGCTGTGTTGTATTCTGGGCCCATTACTATTTTAAGCGTTTAAACGTTTTAGCTTCTGAAATATCGAAAGAATTATGTATTCACTATAAAATCAACATTCTATCCCAAATTAAACTAAGAAAGAAAATTTAATATATCCACTGTATTAGTGTTTTTTTGTTTGTATTTATCCAGGGCTGGCCCCTATGGGACAAATTGGAAAGCACAGAACACGAAAGGCGACAGCTGCTGGTAGCGCGGCTGCCCTGCGTGGAAACCCTCAATGGAGGTGGGAGACTTGGAGCTGAAGAGCGAGAGGATGCCGAAAGAGCCTTCATCAGATATTACATGGAACGCCCTGAGAGCGACAGACCAGAGAGGTAAATACAAATTCATTATTGTTTTTCTTCCTCCTTCGACTTTCCTCTATGGAGTACAAGTTGCAAACAGTCTTTCTTCATTCAGCGCTAATCAAATCACCTCTTCTCGCAATTTTTTAATGCTTTCATGACTTGATCATAGGAACTATGTACTGTGAAAGAGGATCGTCCTAGCTGTCGGAAATTTCGTTGACCAAAGAACATTGCTCTTTTTAGCGTACGATTATTGGACATTCTCGAAATAAGGCATGACTCAGCTGGGACCATCATCTTTCTTGTATTACAGAGACTAAAGATCTTTCTTTGCAAATTGACAGAGACTAAAGGTCTTTCTTTGTGGATTGACAGAGACTAAAAGTCTTTCTTTGCAGATTGATAGAGATTAAAGGTCTTTCTTTGCAGATTGCAGAGACTATAAGTCTTTCTTTGCAGATTGCTTGATTGCTTCTACACAATATGGCACTGCTTGCTTCGCAAAAACCAAACGTATTTAAAAAAAGAACGCAACATTATAAAAATATTCAGGAAGAATTGAGAGATTTGATCTTATGTGTGGGTTATAAAAGTTGATAAAAACTCATAATCTTTAGGATGTTATTAAGTATAAACAAGATTCATACTTAAATAGTTTATTGTTTTCTTTGTTCAAAACGCCTCGAGCGATCGCGGATCTCTGACAATGAATCACAATGGAAAACCTCGCATTATACTTACTCTACATAAAGATATAGTCAATAAAATCATAATTATGTCTACCTATACAACTTCAATATAAGCGAAGACGGTTGGTCGTTTCGCCCACACGACCATCATCTTTATTTGGTGCCTTAATGTCTGTATAGAGATACATATTAACATTAACAGTGTATAGTTTCAGACAGAGCTAGCCATTAACTCGTTAACATGTTAATCTTTAATGAACGAAGTAAAAAAATATCAAGTGTTTATTTTATTTTTAACGGGCTCATTATCTTCCGTCTAATTAAGTGCGTTACTTTTTGAACTAGTTCTATGTTTTTTTGTTCTGAGTTTCTGAGATTTTTTAAATGTTGGAGAGACTCTTTGGAGTTAACTGTAATGTACTCTGCATTAAAATAAACGTAACAGACTAACGGTAAACGTAGTTAATTTTTTTGTTAATGGCGTCTTCTGGCGATATTAGCTCATAGCTCTAACTTATTTGTGAACTCTTTTTCAGTTCATAGTGCTCGCTGTTGATATTTTTATTATTGTACAACATTAAAGTGTCGTTTGCGTGCCAAAGCACCTCAAGGGCACTGTACGATTTATCAATTCTAGGAAGTTAATTAAATAGATTAAACGAAAATCTCGGATACATAATATACAGATAGTTTGCCTTCCGGAATAAGGTTGCTTTAAATTATTCATGACTTCACTCAAAATTTAGTGTATATATTCTAGTTCTTTTCCTGCCTTTTCTTTTCAGTTGTACCTCCTCTCTTCCTTTCATTCATTTTTACAATTAAATTTACATGAATTGGGGTAACTTGGAAGAAATCGCGTCTCTGCGATAAACTCGCCTTGTTATATTGATTGTATTCTTTGATATTGTTATATTCACGTTTAACATTGTTTGTAACCAATGTACAGTCAAGAATAAATAAAGATCAAAAATATAAAAACAAAAACTCTTTAATTATTAATTGAATAAATAAATTTAAAAAATAACAGTTAATACAGTTAATTTGGATTTGGTTTCACAGCATGGCTTATTAGGTTCTATATTAACGCGATCCTTATTTCTTTCTTTGTGCGACTCGCTCAATAATAAGCAATGGCGATATAGGAAAAGGCCAATCGATTTTATTATAATATCTATTATTTTTAAAGTTAGTAATATCTCGCGTGCTTTGAAAGCATAAAATGCGAAATATATCATCTCGAAAGCAATGTAGGTTAATTGTGGTACCTTTTCGACCTTGTATTAGTTGTTCCTTATCGTTAATTTACGTCTTAAAAGCACATTAGAAACATAATATTAATAATGCTGTTTACTTTAATTGTTAACCTTCGCTCATTTTGCTTCCAATTCCGCTTTTTATTGACTATAATTGTTTTAAAGTTTTATGTACCTACTCATTCGTCAATTTTGTTTCCATACGTTATTTTTATAATATATGTAATACTACCCCCCCCCCCCCCCATTTAATTAGATTAATAATTTATTTTGCTTTCCAAATAATACACATATGCACTGAAACTCCCTCCATGTTTTTCTGAAACTACTCCTTTTTTGTGAAGCCCCGCCCATATTCATGTTAACACTTCCCATTTTAACTGAAATCATTCTTTTTATTCTTTTTCGACATTATTTACATATCGTAATTCCTATTACTTTTTAAAAAGAACTATTTTTTTTTTCTTAAATCCCTCCATTATTTTCAAAGAATCTTTCGAATATTTATTCGAAGTTTTTTATTAAACCCCCGCCCTTTACCTTTTTAGCTCCTCCCATTTTTTTTTTATATTTCATTCATATTCAACCATACCATCATGGCATCTCCCACTAGTGGGGAAACCAGCGAACCAGCTTTTTAAAATAATTCATCACATCTATTCTGATGCTTATTAACCCCATTATTGATTAAATATTTCAAAGTAATATTTAAAATGGTACCATTCATTTACACCTATTTATAACATAAAAATATGTGTATTAGTAAATAATAACTATAATTATTTTTGATGTTTGCGATAGAATGATATTCCTCTATATAATTATCAATTGTATTTGATTAATTTTTTCCGATATGAGATTAATATATTATATTGTGGGTAGTGTTGCCGATGATATTCGCAGAGAAAGTCAGCCGAATTTGGATGGTGTTTATGTTATGTTGTAACTAGGGTTATCAATGTTTGCCATCCAATTTAAGTCTGATAAAAATGGCACTATTTTTTTTACCCTCAAAATTTCCAATGGTCAAGAGGACCACGGGCGTAGCCAGGTATTAATATGGGAGGGGGGGGTTCAACAGAAAAAAAACTACCGAAAGTGCATGCAATAACCTTTATATTAGATATATGAAATATGCAAAAAAAATGATAAGTGATGATATCTTAACTTTTCGGGGGGGGGGGGGGGGTTTGAACCCTACTAATATACCATCTACTACTAATATACCATCACAGCATGTCCCACAAGTGGGGTAGCCAGCAGACCAGCCGCATGCAAATTATCCTCTTTTCGCCAATAAAAAAATAAGTCATTTAGGATAGGTGGCAAACGTCATTAAAATGTCTTTATTTTTTTGAACACCTGCCTTTTACAGGACACTCGAAAATATACGGAAAAGAATGGGAGACCAATTCTTTGCCAGGTGCTCCACGGGAAAATTTACTATGGACATTTTTACGGAATGGAGTTCTGTGAATGAGGATCTCCTGGAGAGCATTCCTTCAGGAATTTTGTTAACAAAAATAGCAGTATTCATAAAACATCATGAATAAGACATTTAGCATCTTCGATTCAGATATGAGACATGCCACTCACTCTGAATGTTGACTTTTTTTGATGTGATGGTATTATAAAAAATGTAGTTTGTTGTCCAATAATTACTAAGCAATTTCAAAAACTGACTTAAGACATAATCTCTTACCCGTGTCAAAGATGCCACAGGTTTTAGCAGTTGAGTAAGTCGGTACATAGCCAACATTTAATTTTTACATGTTCATTGTTCTTGTCTAAGTGCTGTTTCTTAGTTTGACAAAAGACATCTCTGTGAAGGCTGGCAAACATCAGGTCCACCCTATTGACTGAGGTCCTGAACAGCGATGTAGCGCTACTTCTGAACTGTTGTCTTAAATTATGCAGCCAAGAGATTCTTCTCTGGCCTGATCCTATGTTTCCTGGTATTTTTTCCTGATTTATCATTTGGAGGAGTTGGTATTTATTGGTGTTTATATTTATTGTTATTAAAGTATTGAAATTTCCTTGTTTTTAGTGTGTCAAGCAACTCCAGACAATCTCATTGTGAACTCTGTCTATCCAAGTTATTTTTAATATTTTCCTAAATATTCAGAGTTCAAATGATTGTGTTCTCCTCTCTGCCGAATCAGTCAGTGCCCAGGACATGACATATTATAGTAGTTAGAAATTCATAAATAATCTTAAAATGATACTTTACACCACTATATTACACAATTTTTAAGATTATACATTTATAATTGTAGGGCATGCCTTGCATATTTGCATGTATGGAAGGCACTCCGCTGCAACAGGATCCAGGAGATCCAGCGAAAGGTCTTTATTGGTCACGTTTATGCCGTTTGTAATCCAATATTCTCAATTAAAAGATATTGTTTGTATTTGGATACTAAATGGTGTTAACCCTGTCATATAATATGAGTCACAAAACTCATTTGAGGTTTCCGATATCAACGCACTGTTTGTGAATGTAATTTTTCATTATACTGGTTGTTGGCCTGACTTATTGTAACCTGTCATTCCTCCGAGTCCTTTGACCCGTGTAATCATACAGTTGCGTCTCTTTTAAGCACTTATTTATTAGATTTTATCTCACATATACCTAATAATTGCTTAATAATGATACGTTTCATATCTTGTGTGGGCTTCATACATCAAACTATGAACTCTGTATTACGCGGAATGACATTTATATTTGTACTTAGGAAAGATTAAGTTATAAAATTCTATCTTAATTGCTTTTCCACTGCTCATTGTGGCCTGCTCGTGAGGACAAAAGTTTTGCTTGGAAGATCAGACAAATAGAAGTCTGCCGATTTCAGAGATATCCGGTCATGGGAGAGAATCTTCAATATTAATATCTACTTGCTCTTTGATATTAAGGCTTAAATGTCACATCTTTTTACAAGTTGGTATTATGCAAAATGTCAGTCACAGAGTCCCTGAATAGTTTATTTCTTCATTATGATAAAATAGTACTTCATCCATTTACATATCGTTGATTAAATGTTAATGTGGACATATGTTATGTGAAATTATAGAAAAATATATTAATTAATAAAATAAAGAACTTTAAATCCACATATTATTGTAAAATTTGTTCATTATGAATTATGTCACTTTTCTATTTAACCGATGATATTTTACTGTGTAGGTGTCTGGGTGTGTTTAGGTTTGTTGAAAACCTAATTCATCCATCCCCATCATGGTATCTCCCATAAGTGGGGTAGCCAACAGATTAATTGCTTGTAATAAACATCCCAGTTGTCCTTCCCATTTCAAAAGAAATTAAGACATTCAGGGTGGGTGAACATAATTCACAGCTCAGTTTATTATTGCTATTTATTTACAGCAGTGGATTATGTCACCCATTATATGAATGTCTGTAATATCTTGGTGGTATCCATAGACTACCCCATATGCTATGCTTCTATTGAGATTTTTGGTCTTTAGAATATAAATAATATCTATACCATCACAAGTGTTATTTAAATTTGTAGGTACCTATTTATGTTTGCTTTTATTTCTGGAAATTTTATAAGTCCTTCTTTTCTTCCAGGTACGCTGAGCTAGTGGCCATCCACGGCAAGTTAGATCCTCTCGTAAATGTGGACCTGCGACCAGAAAAGCGAGTGAAAGTCACGTTTACAATCGGAAACGTCAGCGAAGTCAGAACTGTGGATGTATATAGGTAAAAGACACAATCTTTTGAATATACTTGTTCATCAACTAATAAAAAAATATTCCTTTATTATGTGAATTAACAAATAACCAATCTTAATGTGGATCTTCAATATTTTGATTCCGTATCAAAATTTAAACAATTTGGGTAATAGACCATTAAAGGATGACGTCACAGAAAAATCATTGAGGGGCATCAGGCATCCCAACACAACAGACGATTACAGTGTAATATTAGGTGGAACGCCTAAAGAATACCTAATAATCAAAAAAACTGTCAGTGTCGATTTTGTTATTATTTTGTCGTCTGACTTTCTTTTTTTCTCTTATGGCATAACATCCTACAAGGATGATTTGCGCAATCTGACTGTTTGCCCCCCAAGCAAAAGCAAATCCTTAGACAAGACCACGTGACCTTTAATGTTCTATGATGCAATTTTTGTAATGTCACATTTTGAAATATTTCATATGTCACCTATACTACTGCCATCTCTTGATATTTTTATGAAAAACATTTTTTCAAAGATATCTCTGGGTTTAAAACAAACCTAAATAATACAGGAGTAAGTCTGCAGCGGTTGGAATCGAACCTGTGTCTCTTGATCGAAAACCAGAGAATCTATTTATATTTTTAGTTTTGCAGGCTACCGACCACCTCATATTCTTAATTGACACTACTTACTCCTAGTCAAGAAGCATTTATTTGAATGTGTTAAGACATTGTTAACACATTCACAGCAATAGCTGTGACATAAAGTGTGATACTTTCTTTCCGCAGAAATGTTAAATATTAAGCGATTCAAAATATGCCCTATCAGCGGTATAATTTGCTCTTGGCAGAGCCATAATGAAAGAATCACACCATTTCGTTCTTAGACTTTGCACATTTTCCCATCATTTCTTTCATACATAAAATTTTTTCAATCTCATCACTCAATCTCGCTACATGTTCTAACCATCTCAAGTAGACATCCGATAGCAAATTTGAAAATATTATTAAACAATGAATTATAAAAATATTGTTATTGCAGATGTGTGGCATATAGATGGGCTGAATAAGTTGCAAGAAATTTAATTCCAAACATGAAATAAATAAATAAATAAATAAGTAAACTATCAAATTGAAAATTCAAGTATCGATTGCAAATTTTCAGGTTAGGTTGCAATAATTGGTTTTATATACATATTTAATTTATTATAAACTCTTGAATAAAATAACATTTTTAATTTTATATTAATTCTTTGGATTTTGTGCTTAAAGTATAGACCAAGGGTGGTCAACCCGCGGCCCGTTGGGTGTCTACGTGCGGCCCGTGAAGCATATGCACACTTTTTTTAATAATAGTCTATACAACTACCCATTACTTTTTTGAAAGAGATATTTTGAGAAAATATTCTTAATGAAAACCTAGAAGTTTTGAAACATTTCAAATTCCTATACCTTTTTGAAAATTTGGCGACTGAGGGGTAGAAATTTTAAGGTGAAGTAATATTATCAACTGTTCCGTTTCCTACCGGGCCGCATAACAAAGAAGTTTATTGTAATGTGGCCCAGTAGGAAATCTCATTATGAAATTTGGCCCGGCTGCTGAAAAGGTTGGCCACCCATGGTATAAACACTAAACTCATTGCATTGAACCAATGTATTTCTTCCTGTTAACCAAGTCTACCATTCATTGAGACATTGATAATGATGTGGTTAGATGGAAGACACCACTATTATGGTGTTAATCTCACTGCATATCATCACACTGTTTTTTATATACTTAAATTGATTTATTTATTTTCTTATGTAACTGATGATGTGCAAAAAGATTTAAATCAATAAATAAATAAATATCTTGAGCATGTATCTTAAAAAAAATCATAAACCAAACGGGAAATTGGACCCGGAATATATTGTATATACTTAACAAATTATTGAATGGCGTAAGATCTTCTAGCTGTTCTATACTAACACTGTGTATCAATGTACAGTAAAGAATGTAAGCACAGCTTGCATGTTTGTTACATGCAGCTGTTTCACTGGCTACTTCACTTGTGGGATATGCCGTGATAGTGTAGTAGTAGTAGTAGTATTTTGTCATGTATTTGAGTGGAAAAATGAATAGTTAAAATAGCAAATTTAAAACTTTTGGTATTATTATTTGTCTAATAGATGCTGATGCTGAAATGTAATGTTCAATTGTGTAGCATTTTAGATTTATTTTTGAATTAAATTTGTATTGGATTGAATTAAAAAAAAATATAGTTATTTACCCCGCCACTGTGCCATTTTATTGGGTATATTCTCAAAGTTTTTTTGTTGATAAAATTGAATAAAATTCATAATTTTTATTATTGTTTTTTTTTTGTTATTGCAGGACTGTTGGAGATCTGAAACAAAAATTGGAACGTCTCGCTGGTATCCCCGCTAAAGAGATGAGACTATTCTACGTGGACCAATACTTACGAGATCATCAAGGTCCAGAATTGATGATGTTCCCAAATAAACAATTGTATTCGTACAATATACGATCCGGGGATGAAATTATCGTCGAGTCTAAAAATGCCTTGTCGTAATTTGAAATGTTTTCATTATAGGATTGTACTATTATTTTATTACATTTATATATTATAATATCGGTTGATCAAAAGGAAACTATAGTACATCAAGAAATGTAATTTTTCAGTACAACCGATCAAATTTCTTCAACAAAGTCACATTTACAAGTAAAATTACCATCAATGTCTACTGTGACTCATCAGCTAATGATTTTTTTTCAATAAAATGATATTAAAATGAGCTAGGTTTGTTTGGTAGGTATTTTAAAAAAATCACAAAATTAAATGATTTTTTTGTCATATCATCAGTGGATTCAAGAAACCTTCAATGTGCATTTATCAAGACTTTACAGGAGACAAAAACAAAAACTGTTTTGCTAGATGATATTTTCATGTGTCTTGATTCTTTATGTGGAAGGTGTCATAGAAATTCTATACAGTATGTAATTTAGGCTTACTGGAAGACATTGCTTCAAGGCAATATGTATGCCTTTTGTACAAATGTAGTGTGGCAATAAAGTGTTTATTATTATCATTGTTTTTAGAAGAATTTCACACAGTTATTTTTTAAGTTAATTTTTGTACAAATTATCCAAGAAAAAGCAACACGCTTAAGGTTATTTAAAGATTATTCGGTTGATGCAGGTCGATGAGAAATGTAATTTGGTATCAATCAATATCTCATTTTTGAAAAAATTGACACATGGAAGGTTTCACAGATCCAACGATGTTACATATATGAATTTGCCATCATAAATGATGTAATGGGAACTATGATGTTCAGAGTTTTGTCTATTTGACCAAAAAGGATAAAATGTAGCTTTCCTCCCTTAAACAAAATTATTTTTTATTATTATTTTATGTAACCCTTACAGCTTTATTGGAATTAACAAGGGCTGAGCCCTCAAATTTATTGTTTAAAAACTAAATTAGGATTTTTTTAAATGTTGTCTATTGCTATCAACACAAAATAGTTTTATTCAAACCAAATATAACATTTTTTTCCAGTGAAGTGACATTTTTGTTTTTAGATTTCATTGGCAGTGAATTTAAAATAAATAAATAAAATTACAAAATTTGTGATTAAAAAAGTTTTATCATTTCAAATAAAAATTAGCAGGAAATCAACTATTGTCATTTTTTCAAATATTTCATATGTCACATACACCGATGCCATCTTTCAATTATTTCATGAAACTATAAGATAGTGAATTTTTAAATTTTACAAACTCATAATACTGTTTTGAATGTGAACCGTGATTTATTGAAATGAAAGTTGAAACAATTTCCAGTGAAAATAAGAAAAAATGCTTGTTTCGTAATTATTTTTTATATATTATTGTTTGTGATATATTTATTCTTTATTTAATAACTATTAATGCTTTTTTGAATAAATTTCCAATGATTTAAAAACTATATTTTTTACTGTGTGCATTTTTATTTCACACAATTGCTGTCATAACTGACGAAAAACAGTTTTAGTAATAAAAATAAATTTAGATTTTTTTGATGAATTTTATGTATTTCTAATGATTTAAAATTTTTGAATTATTTATTTGATCTTTCTTTTTATTTTAATATATTTATGCTTTTACGTTTCATGGATCAAAATGGCATTGAGCACTGTAGAGTGTAGAAAAAGTAGTGCAAATAAAGTTTTATAGAAAATATTTAAATTTAAAATACTAGATTATTTTTTATTAATTTTTCCAAATTTTTATGTTCGGATGACCATCTTGTTACAGTAAATTTATTTCATTAGAACTGTCCGTTTTTTTAATGTAATTTCAATATTGTTATCGCACAAGTAATAGTTTATGGTCTACTTTTAAATGTACTGCAAAATGACAATTGTTAATTCTTTATTTAAATCATAAAAGTTGTCCGACACAAAAAAGAAATGATTCGGTCATTTGAGAAACCCCATAAGTCAGTCAATGTAAACTTTTCATTAATCACGAAAAACTGTTAATTGTAAAAAATTTGAATGAAATATTTGATATCTAACTCAAGTCAAAATGTAACTTGTAGTAAAGTTTGTTATTATAAACCTTTATTTTTGATAAAACATTTTATTTGTGCATTAATTTGTTAAATAAAAACCTTCATTATGGGGTTTCTGAAATGACAAGATTCAAATTTTGTACACAATATATTTATGACGAGTCCAAGAGCAACCGCATAATAAGGGCTTAAGGATGATTAAAATAAATAATAGAACTTTAAATCCTGTCTGTCTAGTTGAAGATTTTAAAAAGTATATCAATGCTTACAAATAACTGTTATGTTAATTCGTATCCCTTTTATTTTATCCAATTCAACACATATCAAATAGTAAATGTTTTTTTAATTAAATATTACAAATTTTGAAAAATAATAAATATAAACTAAATTCAATAAATGTATTCTAATCTTTTCTTTTATGTCTTTTATAGACAGTCTTATTATGAAAATGCTTTAAATGTTAATTTTAACATTGTATTGTCAATATCCCGCCTGCCTTAAAATAAATATTACCTAATTCTGTTTTTTATTTTTTTGTGCTTTAAACGTAATATTTTATTATGAATCAATAAAAACTATTATATTGATTCAACAATTTATGAGGATTCTAACAAAGATTATGACTATTAATTTAGACAAATATGCACAAAGTTGAATAAATTGTTCTATCCCAAAGCTAACACTTTTCTTTTTAAGTAATTATGTTTATATATTAGCAGTGTCCACACAGCTGGACGAAAACGTCAATCATCTATCTTCAATCATTCGGTGACAAGTCCCTCCTTGGGACGGGTAAGGAAGGCATTCATTCGAATATTTTTTCGGAGAAAGCTCCGAATTGTCACCGAATGATTGAAGGTTGATGATTGGCATTTTCAATCAGCTGTGTAGACGGTGATAAAGAGGAACAAAGTTATACAATCAATTTGGACAACTATTACCTTAAATATGATATTGTCTGAATTATGTCATACTCAAACTTTTATGAGACGTTATCAAAACATTTTTTAAGTATTTTATCTAATTAAGTTTATTAAAAATTATTCATGATTTTTATATTCTCTGTTTAAATAAACAATTTGTATGATTCTTAAAAACCCTTTATACAACTGAATTCCCAGATATATTTTTCATTATAGTTATTATATCCTTGAAGAAAATTATCTATTTTAAATGTATTGCTTATTAACATTTTGTAGTATTTTTATCACTTTGTATATTATGAATACATACATGGGTGGAGTAATTTTATTGATGTGAATGATAAAGAGTTGTTGATTTGATTTACGTAAGTTATGAATGCAAAATATGAGACGAATTATGAAAAAAGTATAATTTCATAGAGGATTTACGTATTGCAATATTCATTTTCTAGATTTAGCTTTACTGTTTTCTCGGTCACTTCGTTAAGGAAAGTAGCTAACATTTCTAAATAAAATTTTAAATAATTCATTGTGTTAAGTGCCTAAGTTCTGAATTTATATTGGATGGAAATAAAAACCTTTTTTACCCTTCTATAATACATACTGACCAAGAGCGTTATTTTTCATTATATTAAGAAACTGACACCTCTAATAAGACGAAAATCATCGCACTCACTTATGAAACCATAGTAGAATTGAAATCTGAATTTTTATTAACATAATCTGTCCTCACTTATTAGATTGAAAAGATTTTGGCCAGACCTAAAAAGTAAGTAAATATAAACGCAATTATGAAATTCTACTAATTGTTCACCGTTACAGTGAATGATAATATTATTATGAATGTACGTTTATTTATCATATTTTCCCATCTGTTAAGTCCTCTTATATCGCCATTTATTATATTATGAATGAATTAATATAACTTAAATATTAGAAAAAGTTGTGTGACTTGTATTGTATGTAATGTAATGTTGTTGATTTGTTGTTTTTCGGTACGGTTATCTAATTAATAGATATCTATAATATTGATAGAGACATTAAAACCCTGTGAAGATCTGCAAATAAACATGATAATGTAAATGTGATACAACACACCCATAAAAAATATATTATTATTGCATATTCAGAGTTTGTGCGTCACAATTTTTTTAATAGCGTAATATGAATTGTATATTGCAACATTAAATTGTTCTGCTTTTTAGACTGGCATATGTGTTCTTAACAGACTGTTGGTATACACATCGTCACAATTCTGGTTGAATTAAATTAAATTATTGTATTTTTGTATTGATGATGATGATGAATTGTATTTTTGTATTTTATTTTAACAAAAATATACCTATAGAAATGTTTTTTTGGTAGATATCAAATTCAAAATAGTATTATAAATCCAGACCTAAAATAATTCGCCATTTGAAACTGGAAAAAAAAACCTTAGTCATGGACCAGAGCTCATATAAGATTCATATGTGTGTAGAATATTTATACCAGTTGCGTTATTATACGACAAAATAACGCAAATATGATATACACCCTCAAATCTCCATACATTTTCACTTTCTGTTATCATGCAAAATCCTGCACAGCAGAACATGTTAAAGTTGTTCATTCATTACTACACAAAATTTCCTATTGACGGGGTAGCCAGCAGACAAATTAAATAATTATTTTAACAATTTACTATGTTTATCTGGTATTATATTAATTATTTAAATTTTGTTGCTTGACACAAATAAAATCTTATTGGTTTATATTAACTTATCAAAATTTTGTGAAGTTCCCATGAAACATTTTGAATGTGCAAGATTTTTATTTGGAAATATCTCACAATACCATTATTCCATCATTTGCGCAATTTGATAAAATTTCAACATTAAATTAAATTCTAATTTGTTAGTCTTCACTGGTTTTATTCTCAGAGTAAGATGGGTCTTTCATTGTGATTATACTAACTTATGAATAATTAATTATTAATTGTAATAAATTTAATTAATACATAAATACCTGCGTACATATTATATTATATTATTATATATAGGACACTATCATTATTATTATCAGAAAATAAATTGTATCATAATTTTCTTGTTTGTTTTTATTTGATTATACCCAACCAAGAATCTAACTTGTTGTACACCTTATAGTTTTCCATGCTATAGTTTTTTTGTGTACTTTTACTGCGTGTGTAACATCCACCAAAAGACTGGAAAATATTGTGCATTCTGGAAAGGAAACAAAATGATTTAGAAAATCAGAATATCCATTTACTCTCACAAGCGGGGTAGTGAGCTGGTGTTTAAGTAAGCCCTCTATATTTTGGTAGAACAACTAGAATTTATTACATCTTGTGAAAATTGATTTTTTTACGATCCTCTTATGTGGTAAATGTGGGTTAAGATTCATAAACACCGGGCCATACGAAAAGTAAAGTAAGTATATATGTGAAATAAATAAATAGTATAACTATTCTTTACATTTTCAATTACTCAAAATATTTGAGATGCACGATTTTGAAAAATAAAATATTGACATCTGTAGATGAGTAGAAAAACCAGTTGACATACAGGTGGTTTGTGACTTGGATAAAAATTGTAAACAATTAATACACCTGTCATGTCATAACTAGAGGTGGGAATAACTGTTATTTCAAAATAACGTTCAACCAGTTATCGGTATTTGTAAATAACAGTTATTAAAAAATGTTATTTAATAACGATCAAATTGTAAAAAAAAAAGAAATGAAAGAATCCGAATATTATTATTATCGTATCAAATGGAAATACATTTGCCTACCAATGCAAATGCATGATTATGCATGATGTGCAAGATGAATAAATAATTAAATAAAAAAAAAAAAAACATTCCGAAATAATATATCACCAGTTTAAAATCAAACAAATATTATATTCAAAATTATTCTTTGATTATAATATTAATGTCATTAGAAAACTTGTACCTACCAGCTACCTCTAAATAAACGAATGACTACGTTTAAACGAAATGATTGTGTTCCTCCAAAAAATTCAAATAGTTAGTTCAAAATAGTTCAAATAAACACAATTAAATAGTTCAAAATAAAAACAAAATAACTGCCATCGTTTAATAACATTCGAAGTTATTAAACCATATGAAAAAACTGTCGTCGTTCAATAACGTGCTATGTTATTGAAACGTTATTGAACGACGACAATAACAAAGTCGTAACAATGTGGTACGTTATAATATAACTAAACGAAAACGAAATAACTATAGTCGTCGACAAAACGGAATAACGATAACTTTGTTATAACAGTTGAATAACGCCGTCGTCGACAATAACTGAATAACGATAACCTTGTTATAACAGTTGAATAACGCCGTCGTCGACAATAACTAAACGGAATAACGATAACCTTGTTATAACAGTTGAATAACGCCTTCGTCGAAAATAACATTTATGTTATTGACAAAAAACTGTTAGTTTAGTTATTTTGAAATAATGAGTTTAAAAATGAGTTATTAGTTATAACGGCCAACTCTAGTCATAACTCATAATCGCGATGATTTGTCGCATGTGCACAACAATAATATTTTGACATTTCCACTTCGGGGGCCTACGTGACTTTTGATATCAAATCAATTTTTAGATAAAAAATAATAATTGGACATTGTGATATTGCGCATTCCGTCATTACTTTGTGGTTTGACTAGTATAACCACCTTGTAATTTAATAGCTGTTTACATAATTTAATAGTTTGTACATTATCCATTACTATGGTTTTAGTAGGGGGTAGGGTGTTACTTTTGAGGAGGCTTATTCAAGCCTCCGCAGTTAGATTCCATCATTGTAACTCCGCGATAGCCATGGAGAGGATTCCATTCACGTCGGATTTCCTATTCAGACAGGTTAGTCATACTAATTTCCAGTTATAATTACTTTTTAAATAATGTTTTCATCCTTCCAAATTACTTTTTATTAGTGTAGTTTTTAGTTATTTATTTTGTTAGTAAACTCAAGTGATTTGTAAGAGATAAAATTTAATGAATTATCATTATTGAAGGACCCACCGTCCACCCGGATACCGCAGAAGTGTGGGGACTTCCATTTAGCCGAAATTCTACACTTAACATATCTTGTCCACACCGAAGGTGCCATAGTAGGCAGCCTGAAGGGCTGGCCGGCCAAACCACCAAACCGCCAAAACCTCTGTGTGAAATCTTTTGACTAAACTCCTTCGATGTACCTCTATACGAGAGAAGCAAACATAGTAATAATAGATACATATATCTATACAAAAAAATCAAATAAACAAGTTTTTTTAACCTAGGTTACAAAAGTAAAAAAATAAACAATAAAAAGTAAAAATTATCATTAAAAGTTATTTTTGCATCCTAGTCTTTCCAGGTACAGTATTCATTGAATTGGTCTTGTATCTTCAATGTCGGAGATTCTGTTTTCAGCCAAGCACATTAAATATTTTAAAAAGAATTCCATACTAGAGATTTGTATTCATTTTTATTTATGTGGAATATAATTTCATTTAAGTGGAATAAAAATTTGACACAACTATACAAAACAATATTTGTTGATTTTACTAGATTCTTCTTACTGACCATGAAAGTTTCTCTTTACAAGGGCACTACAGAACAATTATTTTGTTACAAAACTTTGCTTTATTATAGTTTATTCATTATTAACAAATTCGTGTATAAATGATTATAATATACCTACATAAGTACAAACATGGAAATTTCAATCAATATTGATTCCTTTAGTAGGTACGTAATAAATTTTAAATGAATCAGCTACAATTATTTTGTCATTACTTATAGATACTTTATTCATTTCTGTTTTTGGAATACCATTTAAAAAAAAACTATCTATCTATCTATCTATACCCTCATGACAGTTAGCCAAAAAAGGCACTGTTCTTCCATCCGCAAGGGTTCCGTCAGCCCGGGCGTCCCTCTTTCACAATACACTGTTCCTATGAAAACGACATCAGAGTACTGGGAATGTCATGGAAAGAGGTGGCGCAATTGGCGCAGAGACGCTCTGAATGGAGGAGGCTGGTTTCTACCCTGTGCTGCGAGAGGAGCGTTGAGGGTGATGAATGAATAAATGAATGCCCTCATGCTGAGCCCCAGGCGGGGTAGGCAGAGAGAACCGAACACCAATTGATCTTTCTTTCGCTTCCTCCACATTAATCCAGTTTGTCATACATGTACGCTGATTTATCTTACTCAGCACGCATCTGTCCTTGAGAATTTGATCCATGTAAAAAAAATGAGACATTCAGGATGGTTGGCAAACCTCATCGCTGAATTGTAGGTGTTAATTGTCTTATATGTGAGGTTTTATAACATCTGATTTTTGTACAACACTTGAAAACTTATAGAAAATTATGAGACCAATTCTTTACTGTCCCTACTGGGTACTCAAGAAAAAAATAATATTAAAACTGATCAAGAATACCATATGGTTATGACCAGTGGCGTAGCTAGGGGGGGGCAGGGGGGGACATATGTCCCCGGGCGCCGCATTAGGGGGCGCCAAAATGAGTATTAAAACTATTTTTTTAATTTTATTTTGGTGTAAACAAATGTATCCCAAGTACGTTTGCAAGATTGATTTTTGGAGCCCCACAAATAACTTCATTTCAAACCAGTTGGCAAACACAATTTTGGCGCCCCCATTGACCATTTAGGGGCGCCATTCTACTCATTAACAAAATGACACATCCACAATACAGGATTGCTGATGGCGTTTTTTTTAACAAAGATCAGTTCGGGTTCAAATATTATTCTGCTGTGGCATCATAACTGAAAGCGGCATCTAGTTTTAACTATTATACAGGTTGGATAATTTTGAGTCGAATATAGGATTTTACGTGAGTGCAAAGAAAATAGTATAATACCTACTTCACATTAGTTGAAAAGAGATAAATTTGTCATTAGATATAAATGTAGCAAGTAAGTTGTTGTTTTAAATAATATTTGAAATCTAGCAAATTTTTCGGTAATTATAAATTATTTTACTTGCAAAAAAACACCATTGGAAAACTCGGTAAATTTCTCGAAATGGAGAATTTTGGAGAATTATGGTGTATTTTGAGACAAATACAATAAATTGGTAAAACTATTTTTATTGATCATTTTTACAATACGGATATGGTAATGGGTTACAATAATATACTTATAAGACTAATTTTTAAAAGGAACAAAAGAAAATTGATGTTTTGATTTTAAGTAAAGTTCATTGTTCACTTATTAGTTACCTACTAGTTTTTGTAACCCGGCATCGCTCGGGTTGAAATAAACAGATAACCGACACATACATGAGTTACTGAAAAAAATACAGCAACTTTTACGTAAACAAAAGCAGTAAAAATTTCTTCGCAATGAAAAAACTTAAAGTTTGACACCCCACATGCCGATTTGGACCGATCAGGTTGTCAGGTATTGGGCGAAAGGTTATAATATTTTTGGGAAAGGTCATTCCGTGTCAATTCAACACAATTTTGGGTGATTTTTAGATTTGATGTCTCAGATTTTCATTATTTTTTTTTATGCAGAGATATATCATAGACTTATGTAAAATACCAAATTTCAGCTTTTTAGCACAATTATTTTTGAAGTTGTTTATTTTTAAAATTTCAATTTTTATGAAAAAATTTCATGTCTTGGCATCTTTGGATACCTATAGACTGGCAACCAGTGATGATAAAAACCTGGGAGAGATCTCGTTCTAAAGCTGTTGAATGGGGTTTTAATGTGATCTGCCACAGGATAGGGGTAACGGTTTTTTTTTTTTAATTCTAAATTAAATTTTTCAAAAAGTGGTCATATTAAAAATTCCAAAAAAAATGACAATAATAGTTTGTAATGTTTTTATATATAGATATATATCAAAATTATATTATGGGATCTCAACGGGATCAGAAAATACAGGGTTTCAGAAATGCATGCATCGTGATATTGCGTGTTTTGGCACCTTTGGATGCGTATAGGCTGGCAAAATATAATGATGATATAAAACTGGGAGTGGTCTTATTTTAAAGCTGTTGAATGGGTTAGCTATGATATAAATAAAGCTATGATATGCCACAAGATAGGGGTTAAAAGTAAAAAAAAATAAATAATAAGTAGGCATTTTAAAATTCCAAAAAATTTAAAAAAATGTTTATGATGTCTTAATACATATAGCAAAATTTTATTATTATGGGATTTCAATGAGATCAGGAGATACAGGACTTCCGAAATGCATGCATCCTGAAATACATACATACAATTTCACGATGCATGCATTTCTGAAGCCCGTATCTCCTGATATCATTGAGATCCCATAATAGAATTTTGGTATATGTATAAAGACATTACAAACTATTTTTGAATTTTTTTGGGATTTTTTGAAATTGCCACTTTTTGAAAAATTTAATTTTAAAATATTTTTTTTTAACCGTTACCCCTATCCTGTGACACATCGAATTGAAAGCCCCATTCAACAGCTTTAAAACGAGACCTCTCCCAGGTTTACATCATCACTGGTTGCTAGTCTATAGGCATCCAAAGGTGCCAAGACATGAAATTTTTTCATAAAAATTGAGATTTTAAAAAATTAATAACTTCAAAAATAATTGTGCTACATAACTGAAATTTGGTATTTTTCTAAGTCTTTGAAATATTGCTGCATAAAAAATCATGAAAATCTGAGACATCAAGTCAGAATCAGTGTGTCGATTTGACACGCAATAACTCGAAAATTATGGAGAGAAATTTCTCTTCTATCAGAGGAGAAATTCTCGGAGAAATTTCTGGGGAAGGAGAAATTTCTTTTGAGAATTTTCTCTACTCACATCACTTTTAGTCTGTATTCTATTTCATTAAAATACCAGATTGATGCTTCGGAAATTAACCATATAATCGTAAATTTTCAAAATTTTCTTGGGGGCTCCGAGAAGGGGCGCAGACTTTGTGCCATGTCCCCGGGCGCAGATGACCCTAGCTACGCCACTGGTTATGACATAAATAAATGCTTATTGATAAAAAAAGTCTTCATAGTTTGTAGGCATTCATTAAACTTTAAATAATTCTTTAAAGAATTTATTAGACATTAGTTTGTTTACTTTAGATAGTTTGTATTATCTAATCTTTCAGTTATTCTCTACTCCAAGTTGCACATACACATATCTTCTGGCTGATGTAACCAGCCATGAAGCCATTCTGATTGATCCAGTTCTGGAAGAAGCCAAGCGTGATGCACAACTTATACAAGAGTTAGGATTGAAACTTAAATATGCAAGTAAGAATAATGATTGTTGTTGTTTTCCATTTTTAATAACAGACTCATGTCAGTAAACTGTTTGTTCCATTTCCTGTTCCTTTATAAATATTTAAATTCTTGTTGTTTCTTCAATTGCATTCTAAGGTTGTGTTTATTGTTTTGATCGTGAAAATATTCAGCTTTATTATTGTAATCTATGTGATATTCTATAGCAGTGCTCCACAACATTTTTATTATTTTTTCACGGACTGATCAACGTTTGATAATTTTGTAAATTTAATGCATGAAATTACCATATAAGGCTTAGAAAAGACAGCGTCACCTTATTCGGTAGTAGCCCTGAACGGGATTTAAACCTGCAACCCATCCTTTTCACCAAGAGTGCTTTGTCAAATTAAGCTACCGGGCGACTTGCCGAAGGCTCCGATATTCTCTCTCATAAACCCCGATGACAGCTTCATGTGTAGGTATTGTTCTGAGATACCTAGTATGGGTACCTTTTCTCTTCTTTCAAAATCTTTAAAAGTTCTCCAGACAGCTTTTGCTGGTATGAGGTGAAATTCTTTATTAGTGTCGCAACACAAATAGTTACGAAAAAGAACTTAATGAAATAGATTATGTCAAAAATTTAACTATGTAATAGAATTTACCCAGAATTATTTGTTTGAGTCTGATCAAAACATCATATTTATGTTAATTGACTTCAAACAAATAGTTTCGGGAAAATTCAAGTATATATTTGTTTATTTTTTCTAGTTAATACCCACATGCATGCAGACCATGTCACGGGAACTGGGCAACTGAAGAAGATTCTTCCTGGAGCCGTGAGTGTGATCTCTAAAGCAAGTGGAGCTCAGGCTGATGAATATGTCAATGACAATGATGTGATAGAGTTTGGAAGGCATCAGCTGAAAGTTGCCAACACTCCAGGACACACATATGGATGTGTTACTTACATTTTGCACGAACAGGTATAAAATTCAAGTTGAACTGACTTAATTTAAGATTATCTATTTACACCATCATGGTATCTCCCACAAGGATAATGTAATGAATATACAGGTCATCCCTCTGTGCCATAAAAATAAGAGATTCAGGATGGGTTACATTCTTCATCGTTGAAAAGATATTACATGTATTATGCATTTTTTACATAATCTTATGTTCTCTTTGTGATAAGATATTATCGTTTTTATTTGTTGTTATTGCATTTCTTATCATTGATATAGGACTTATGTGTTAAAGAAAAAGATAACATATTTTTTCTTATAAAGTTACCATGCAAAATAATTACTTAAGATAATTATTAATATAACTACCGTTATACTATATGATTGTTACATTTTTTACACCCTCATACAGATTCAAAAAGATGGTTCCTGTTTTTGATTACCAGATATTGAATACACTGATTCAAGACAGGGTTATTGTGAAAGTATCATTAGTAAAGTGCTTTAACCAGCTTTAGCTGATTCATAAACATCAGCACACCATTCCTACTTCTTCCTAAAAGGGAGCTTGCACAAAGTTTGTTATGTTGAACAAATTAAGTGTCTATTGCATAATCTTATTTATTTATTCGGGTTCGATTCCCGGCCAGGGCAAAATGAAGAATGACCTTTTTCAAATTGTCCTGGGTCTGGGTGTTACATGTATATGTGTTCAGTGCATTGTATATATGTGTATCGTCGTGTTAGTACCCATAATACAAGATTCATATTGGACTTAATTTGGGACTAGCTCGGTCTGTGTGAATTGTCTATACATGTTATGTTATTTATTTATTCATTCATTCTTTACTGTACCTACATTGATTACAAACAATTCCATAGAAGGTATACATTCAAATTAAATACAATCAATATACAGAGGGTGAGTTTATCGCAATGGCGCTATCTCTTCCAACTAACCCAAGTCTTCTTATTGATCTTCACTTCTATTTCATATTTTAACATGAAGTTTAATATGTAATTATTTGATTGCAGGGATTAGCTTTCACTGGTGATGCTCTACTGATCCGAGGATGTGGCAGAACAGATTTCCAGGAAGGAAATCCAAAGACGTTGTACAAGTCTGTACATGAAAAAATTCTTTCATTGCCAGAAAACTTCACATTGTATCCAGCACATGACTACAAAGGTTTCTCTGCAACATCTGTCGGTGAAGAAAAACAATTCAATCCAAGATTGTCAAAAAGTCTCGAAGAATTTGTTGATATTATGAACAACTTGAATTTGCCTTATCCTAAAATGATTGGTGGGTTTTTATTTTTTATATACGTTATGTTTTTAACCACTTAGCTGCTAGATTTTATGCATAAGTGACATCCACCCTGTGCTGAATTAATTTCCACGAAACTAAAAGTTGATATAAATTCACTAATTATTGTAATTGTTAGTTTTTTTTCTTACCACAGCTTATAAAAATAATTAATAGTAATTTGTAGCTTCAAAAAATAATCTGACAACAACTAAGTTTATAAATAATGAACAAACAAGAAATTTCATGTTTAACTTTGTTTTCATACTAAATTACCAATATGACGGCCGATTCGCACGGGAAGTAGTCGACAAACATGTCAATACTGACTTATACATTGTATGTATGTTGTGTAAGCGATGTTAATTTATCAAAGAAAAAGTTAAACTTCTATGTGTTCTTTTTATTTTCTATGGTGTTTGTCATAGAAACGATTATTTTAACCATAAAGTACGATTACATGCATACATGTAATCCGCACGATGCGCAAAATTTTGACATTACATGCATGCATGTAATCCGCAGCTAAGTGGTTAATATTTTTTTATGTGATGTTTTTGTTATAAAAAATGTATTTTTCATGTATTTATGTATATTATTGTCATTTGAGCTTTTAAAACTGACAGTCTTGCAGGATACCATCTATTGAAAACTTTTAAAAGTCTATTTAAGCAATGTGAGGAACCTTTTTACCAGTATTTCTGGTACATGGGAAAATCAAGGGCTTGGTATTATTCAAATTGTAATACCTTTAATGAATAAAATAAATATATTTTTTTCATCCAGGAATAGGTTCAATAGATAATAGTTCAAGTAGAGGGTATTAATTTTACATTTCTTGCCTAATAAAGTTGTACGTGGAAATGACATATTGGTGTCTCAGTTCCACAACAATTTGAAATTTTACAAAATTAGTTTTGTCTTATTACTTGTGGAACATCAACAACAACAAAAATATAAACTTAACAATTTTGAATTTTTTGGTGCTTTTGGTTTCATGACTTTAACGCGCCGTATCTTAGTATATTATAATTTCAAGATATTGACATATGAATCTAGTAGATTGATATGTACGAATGAACACAAATCTTTGTCGTATTTTTATTTTATAACTGAAAGTATTATTAATTTTATATATTAACAGAAAAATCTTTTTGATTTTTCAGATAAAGCTGTTCCAGCTAACAAGGTCTGCGGTCTGTATGACGTGGAGAAATAAACAACAGCCAGAAATCTAAGATTACGCTCAATCAAATATTTTTGTACTGTGAGACAAACAACAATTACCAGATAAAGTTGATTAAATCAAAAACTACTTAAATATTTATGCTATAGTTTATAGTATTTTCTTTAAGGACGACTTGTATGTTTATTATAAGCAGTTGGTCCGCTGGCTACCCCACTTGTGATGGGATAGATGGATGAATGAATTTTCTTTAAGAAACAATTTTACATTAACCACTTTTAAAGTGATTTTTGCAATAATTTTATACTTATCTATTTATAAAAGAACAAAGTTCTTTGTGTTATCCTTTTATATAGTTTTTTTATAATATTAAATATACAGTATTTTATATTATCCTATTTTTTTTATTCACCCCCTTATTTTATTTCATAAAATATCCTCAGAAAATTAATTATTCATATGTTTCAATATTTCTTTTACTTATTATTTCACTATAAAATGACTTTAATGAATAGTTCTACCTTATTTGTTTATTTACAATGGTTAACCTAGGTTTAGTAGAAGTTTGGCATGATTAAAAAGCTCAAAGAGTGAGAGTACTTTAAGGGCCGCGATATCCAAATAGAAGTTAACCAGTGGTTAAGTAATCAACTGTTATGAGTTAACTTGTTCATGTTCGGCGTTTGGTGATATCATAAAAATAATTTACAATGGTTACTTAACCAGAGGTTAACTTTCTGTAGTGATGTAAACAGTATTCACATATGGCAATACCTTAGTACAAATCGGTTGAAATTTAATTTTTACGCACTTTTGTCGTACGAGTGGCAACACTAGGGAAGTTATTTGGCACTTCACTGGTTGTTTGGAGCTGCCATTTTAAATTTTAACGTGTTGCTCATGTTGACGAGTGTTTTGAAAGTATCAATAATATTGTTCTTTGGATGATGTATCAACATTATTATGAAGATAATTATCCAGTTTTGATCAATATATTATATTATTATAACACAATATTCTCAAACCAAAATGACAAACTATGTAACTGTCAAATTGATGACATATATAGCACCATCTACAGATGAAAAAAATATTCATTCTCAAAGTTAACTCGTGGATTCGATAGTTAACTCATGAAAATCGGGTGGTTATAAATAACCACTTGTTATCTCCGTAACAGACATTGGATATCACCATTTCTTGAGCTAACTTATGGTTAACTCTTGACAACAAGTTAACTACTTGGTTAACGTTTTGGATACCGCGGCCCTAAAAGTATGAAATATTTAAAGCTTCAAGAATTTCTCACCAGAGGTGTTTTGCAGCTTTGATAAAAATGTGAGTACTTGCTTACATCCTATTAAAACATTTTGAAATATTTGTATGAATCAGTTTATTTATTACATCGGGTTGGTTGGAAGATATGCATGTTGTGTATATGTATAGATATTATGAATTATTTTTTGCAACTACGGTTGGAATTACTTATACTTGATTTATAAATATCAAGAATTTATATTTTCTACTCTTTCTATCTACTTGTCTTATTTACTCATTTTGTTTGTTTCTTTCTCTGACTCATTTTTTTTATTCATAGCCAGATACACACTTCAGACAACACATACAACTAAGTACAAAAAATAACAACAATATCACAGGAAAACAATGCGTTGCCCAATTTAAAAGTGTATAAAAAATTAATTAATTGATATTATTCAATAGCCCATAAGTTGTCATACAATATAAATTTTATTTTCATTTGTTGTCATACAATACAATTTTATTTTCATATTCTATTTACTAAGTTATTAGCCTTTTATAAAAATATTTATTAATTTATTGTGTCTATGTTTTCAATCTGCCTACTTATCTTGCCTTTTTTATCTTATTTTAAGCATTTTGATTGAGTTTTCAATACATTTTATCCATATTATTTGAAAGTCTGATTTACTAGTAGTCGTTTGCTTATAGGTATGTAAAATTTTATTTTTGATATAACACTACCTTATTGCAGAACTAGCCTAAGTGTTTTTGGATGATTTTTCAAAGTAGCAGATTTAAGCTGTTTTAAAGTAAAAAAAATAATTCAAAGTACCTATCTAAAGCAACTTTAAAAAAAAAAAAAACTTTTGACAATCTTTAGGAATCTTATAGCTCTCATTCATCAAATTATCTCATAGGTATCTATTATTATCATTTCTTGTTTTTTAATACTTAACTCAGTTTGACTAAAATTTCAACTTAGGCTAGTTCTGCATTAAGGTAGCGAATAAGTATTTTGGTATTACATATATTTGGAAAGTTGTGAGCTATTCAGTACCTACTAAATTTTATGTAGTTTTGATAATAATACATTTAACTTTAATGACTTTTTTCAAGTCTCAAACATCTTTGGTAAATAAAAAGGATTTTTTTCTGGTTCACATATTGAATGTACCTAAGTATATTTTGTTAACATATTATGTAATTGACTGTTTGATCCTCTTGATATTACCAAAATAAAAAATAGATATTGCTTCTGTGAAAGACTCACTTAATGCACAGTATTATTTATTTATATTATTTTCTAATACTGTATTGCATATTTATTTATTTTATTATTATTATTGCCCCGTATCACATTTATTTAACAAAGTAGTATTGGAGTCTACATTTTGAATACCTATAACATAAAATAATTAAATATTTAATATAACATAAAATAAACATAACAATAAAATAAAATAAAAAAAATAACATCAAATAATAATAACTTATTTGCCAGTAAATTTATACATGAAAATTCAAAAATATATTATAATAATTATTTGTAAAATTTTGAGAAAGTTATTGAACACAGATATTACAGGCACAATGCTGGTATTTTGAACCCACTTTTGAGCCTAATCTTTTGATATCCTGTAATTTTCCTGGCATTAGACTGCTAAGTTTTTGTGTGACCATGCATGACTGATCATATGAAGACTTATCTGGTTGTATAATGTTGAGAAGTGTGTATGGCAATTCTGTCGTCGCATTAAAAAAATATGTACATGAAATTTAGAACATCAACATCTTGGCATCAGCTGAGTTTGTTGGTCGGGTTCAGTTGCCAGTAATAAAAAAGAAAACAGAATAAGTAAGTAGCTACCTAATACATTTCTAGAGTACGAATTTGTAATGTTATGTCCTTGCTTTAAGTAGGTACTAAAATGACAGTATTAAGATATTAGTGTGCGTATTAAAAAGAGAATAACCTCAAATAAAAAGGGTCAAACAGGCGAATCGTATGGAACACAATCAATTTTCAAAATAACCGCTGTTTTTGACAGTGTATATTAATCAAAGGTTTGCGACCGAATAATTGAGAGGGAATTTAAGTGGGTCCTCGCAGTATACCTACTTGTTGTACTCAATAATAATTAGGGATCGTAGACCATAAATATTAGTAATTTTGATAGACTTTTTAATAAAATATTCTTTTATAATGAATATAGAATAACAAATCGTGAATCGAAATCAAAACAAAAAATGTTCTTAGAGAATTTCCGAAAGGGAGCAGGATGCCGATGCCGTTTTATTTCATGTAAGTCAGGTGCGATATTAAGGGTCGGGTGCACGTTCCTGGTTTAACCCATGCTCAAGGGCGCCCCCCCCTAGAAGCTACAACAAAATATGAAAATAGGCAGAGATAGTACTGAAGCACGGGTAAGTAATGCATGATTGACACTACTCCTAGAAGTCAAATTGGATAAAATGCTATCTCAGAAATTGCCACGGGATCCCCCTTTTGACATACGTTCAGAGCCGAGCTTAAATACTACCACTTCCCTCTAGAAAAAAATCTTTGGTTCACTCTTGGCCATGCTACAAAGATTAGGCACCGTATGTAATACTTATTCTCAAAAAATGGAATGCGGGTAATTTATTACAAATAAAATCGTACATAAATTAAGAGAAATATGTGAAGTGTCTGAATAAGGCATTAGAACAATGCACGTAGATATAAAAATACATAAAATATTATTTTCTCGTTTAATCTTCCAGCGAATGGCTTATGTAATTTCTGTAAAAGGTTTTACAATACTTTCTCAAGGTTTATTCAAAATTATTACATTCCGTTTACCGGTATTGTGGATTACGTTTGGTATTTTGGCTTTCATCACATTAGTAAAATTGAGTTCGTTGTCCCATTTACTTTTCCACGCCATATATTTTGATTGTGGGTTATAATTGCGCAGTAAAATTCCTAGAGGTAGATATCTAATAGCGGATGTTGCTTAGCAACCATCAACCACCCATCGATTTACTTCTAGAACACTATTTAAAAAAAAATCAAATTTTTAAAATTCAATATTTCATATCTTTGTACGTTTAGACATTGTACCGCGTATCAAATTCCGCGAATCGTCTAATGAAATTCCAAGCATTTTTCCGTAAGTTAATATAGCTTTTTGATTTCCTAACGCAATTTTTCCACCCCGCTTTTCTTTTGAGTCAGGCAAGATCGGCGTCTCGTTTCATTTGTGACGTAGTTGTCCTACTACGGTTATGACACTAGATTAAAAATTTCATTCCAATATAACTGAAGTACTAACGTTTAGTTGATCGACATGAAGTTGACCCGAGTGTGCGGAAGAATATGAATTTGTTCTCACAATATTTTGTTACTCGTGTGCTCAGGAATTCTAGTCAAATTAGGATTTTGTTAAAAGTTTTTTATTGGAATGGTATATTTTAAATATATCTTCCTACCTCTTTTCACTCAATTCGTTAAGTTTTAAAGGAGTATTAAGGTTTTTAATAAACTCCAACTCACTTTAAGGTTTTACACGTTCTGAATTCTTTGTAATAGGAATGGTGTACCTATTGTAAAAGTGAGACGTTCGAGCCGTCGGAACCTTTGTGAATAAAAGAGAAATGGCTCTTTTTGGCGTTCCTTTAATTTTCGACATTCATAAAACATAATCCAATCAAGACCATAGATATTTGCTTAGTGTGCTGGGGCACAGTATCATTTGTGACATGCTCATACCTCCTTACGGTTTGAATTCTTTTAAGATAATTATTTTTGAAACTTAGTATATTTCGCTCTTGATTATTATATTTCGCCCTTGGTTAGATGCTAAGACTCACAGCCACATAGAAAGATACGGATAAAATAGTATTTCGTCCTGATATTGAGTCCAGACGCATCCCAGATTCTGTCATTTCATAATTAGGTATTATTATTGGACAACACTTAAGTGACGTTTACGTGCCAAAGCTCCTCAAGGACACTATGTACAATGTATCAATCCTAGGACATTACAATTCATACAAATCTGGTCATAAAAGTGGAAAGGTTAATTTTTCACTAGCACACACTGATTAATACCGAATACCGTCATTTTTCTACTTTATTGGTAATCAAATGGACAATATCTCATAGGACAATCATCTTTAATATTCACAAATGCACAAAAAATATACTTATTGTACCCAAGTAATATTTCACATCACATGAGTAACCATATAATTATATTTTATAAAAGTAATTAGTAGTTATAAAGACATTTTACATTTTAAACTCAATGAGGTTTGTCACTCATCCTGAATGTATTAATTTTGTTGGCACGGAGAGGACACTTTGCATGTTTATTGTATGCAGCTGGTCCCTTACTTGTGGAATAATATGCCATGACGGAATAGTATAGTAGGTAGTAGTTGTTCAATGACTACCTACTTTGATTTGTTGTCAAAATCAACAGAAAAAAGGTAAAGCAGTATTCTAAAAGTTTCTTCTTCTTCTTTCTGTGCCATGTCAGGTCCCCCCGACGTAGGCGATCACTCCGGCGAAAACCTCCCTGTCCTGTGCTGCTCTGAACAGAAAGTTTACAAATACCAAATAAGTATCTATGAAATTATTTTAAATGATCAATATAAAATTATCTAACAAATTTCCGTAAGCAAAATCAATTTAAATAAAACTAAATCATTTTTAAATAGCGCGGAATTTTATGGTCCACATTTTGACATAAAAAAACAATGTCAATGTCCTTCGAATGTGAATCTTATTGGAAGCTTATTATGTGGCACAACCGTAACACGAAATCAATCGCCCTTCGGTAGGTACTTGAAGGACGCATGCGCATGGAACGTCAGATGGCGCTCTGGTCGAAGACAACTCCCAACTCCCATACTAATGCAATATACCGCGCTCGCATAGTCCCGACTGCTGTCTACTACCACGGCTTCCAGTGCAGTAAAATTATAAAGAGGGTGACAGTGTTTCGTGCTATTTTTGGGCTGGTAAACCCCCAATAAACATAATGTCGCGGATTATTACCGATATGTGTGCAATCTTGCTGTTCTTTGGGATCTTAGCTGCTGGACAGGTAAACACCCCGAGCTTTTCATATTTTATTTTACAATAATTATTATTTTTTTAAATTGACAACACCACTTTTGTTCGAAATTTGAAATCGATTTGACACTTGACTAAGCGCCTTGCATGTTCAATGTTCATGGAAAACTCAAGGCTGATCGATTTTTCGGAGGTTTTGCAAACATGAATGACGCTTTATTTCGAAATAAACAACAAAATAAAGAAATTACTTTTATTATCCATTGTATATTTGATCAACACTATGTAGGTATATTGTTTATAGCGCGCACTAAATGTTTATGTTCTTATCTTTTGACGCCAGCCAATATGCGACGGCAATAGGGGTGAAAATTGTCTATTATTTTTGGAAAAATCGAAACAGTGGTGTTTATTTTCAATTTAATTTACAATACATTAGTTATTACGTCAATAAACAATAAAAATGCGTAATAAATATGCATAAAAAAAGATTATTTATATTTTTCTCGATGAAATAATATAAATTAGTGCGTAGTTGATGTTGCACAACAAATGCTGAAAAAACTGAAATATTTAAATCTAGAACATTCTCCAAAACTTCTTTCGCTAATTGAAAATAACGTTATAAGTATGTAAAAATTACAGTTTATTTTATTTTATATTATTATACGTAATTAAATATATTTACTATATTAGGTAGATATATGAACTTAAATTTGGTATTTCGCCTTAAAATTTAAGTAAATTTTATATTATAAATGCCAATAAGTAAATAGGAATTCATTTTCTGAGTTTTCAAGCGCTATTCTGTATGTTTTATGTATAAAACTTAATCTGTAAGACGTGTGCTTTATCATTTTGAATTCAGCGATGAAAATTTATTTGTTTATTCTTTACTGTACATTGATTGCAAGCAAATTCGCACAAAAATACATTTAAAACAAATACAATCATACAATCAATATACAGAGGGCGAGTTTATCGCAGAGGCGCGATTTCTTCCAACTAACCCAAAATTGTTACCTATACTCAATTTTAGTTTTTTCATGGTATTCATTTAAGGCATTCCACCCGGTACGAGTAATTTTTGAAATCTACTCAATGTGGTCATATATCAATCCTCTCACCACCAAATTGAATTGTAGAGTACCTACTGCAATTATTCTTTATATGTCCAATGAATATGTATATTTCAATGATATTTAGTGTAGGCCTAGGTGTCACGTGTTTGTACAAGACAGTTTGAGGACACATTCCAAACTCTATGAAGTTGTAACTAATATTATTTTATTCACAAACATCATAAAAAAAGTAAACTATGATAAAATATGGAAAATATTGGTTCTAAAATGAAAGCGCCTATTTAAATTTTTTAATCAAAAGACGTGAATTTGGAAAAAGCAGTCAAAAAATAAAATTCAAAGTTTGGCAATAAATGACATCTCTATTAGTGACTTCATCAGAAAAATTCTTATACCACCTTATAAAACCAACATTTTTTAATAATTTCCGTATCAACTATGGGAACTTATCTAGTTTTAATGAACGCATAAATACTTGATATTATTGAACTATTTTTATGTAGATATGTAGTATTCAACCTGGAGAACAAGAATCCGTCGCACAATTGTGGATTTTTTAAGCACAACAATAAATATTTGCATTTTTCGTATGCCCTTGACGTATCACAAGTATCCTATAAATATCGGGGGCCATGTTGAAATTTGCACAGAGAAATGGTTCATTGTTACCAACATAACAAAAACAATGTTTACTGGACAAAATACAACGGAAGTCAAAATTAGACAATGGGGAAAAAAGTCAAAATAATGAAATGGGAAAATTATTACAATTTATTAAATTGAAAATAGACATACCTCATATTATTATTATAAATCCTTTTTCTTATATACTGTATTTGTGTTGTTAGGTAGTCTGGTGCTAATATATGCAAAAACACATTTAATAAGTTGACTGATTGCGGGTTAGGTTTGTTAGGTAGTACGGTGCTAATATATGCAAAAACACATTTATTACGTTGACTGATTGCGGGTTAGGTTTGTTAGGTAGTACGGTGCTAATATATGCAAAAACACATTTATTACGTTGACTGATTGCGGGTTAGGTTTGTTAGGTAGTACGGTGCTAATATATGCAAAACACATTTATTACGTTGACTGATTGCTGGTTAGGTTTGTTAGGTAGTACGGTGCTAATATATGCAAAAACACATTTATTACGTTGACTGATTGCGGGTTAGGTTTGTTAGGTAGTACGGTGCTAATATATGCAAAAACACATTTATTACGTTGACTGATTGCGGGTTAGGTTTGTTAGGTAGTACGGTGCTAATATATGCAAAACACATTTATTACGTTGACTGATTGCTGGTTAGGTTTGTTAGGTAGTACGGTGCTAATATATGCAAAAACACATTTATTACGTTGACTGATTGCTGGTTAGGTTTGTTAGGTAGTACGGTGCTAATATATGCAAAAACACATTTATTACGTTGACTGATTGCGGGTTAGGTTTGTTAGGTAGTACGGTGCTAATATATGCAAAAACACATTTATTACGTTGACTGATTGCGGGTTAGGTTTGTTAGGTAGTACGGTGCTAATATATGCAAAAACACATTTATTACTTTAATTTTATAAAATTAGTGATATATATGGTATTTATGGATTTAATTAATTTTTTTATTGAAAATTTATCATTTTTCTCTATGGTATGCATTGTTTTTGTCATATTGGTAATCCTGCAATTCATTTCCTATATTTTTGTGTCAACATGGCGTCAGATACTTGTTTTGATTGTGATGTGTAAATCGTGTGCAAAATATGCAAATAATTAATTTTGTGTGCGTTAAATCATCTTATTTTGGATGGATTATCATTTCTCAGGTAGAAAACTACATATTCACATAAATATAACTTGAAAATTCATAATAATTTTTTTGAATAGTTCATCTAGTCTAGATATTTACCCAACTATGAATTATTTTGCTACCAGGCAATTTTTAATAAAAAAAATCGTGTTCCTAGGAAGCTGTAAGGGTACACTAGTAACTAGAGGGTTAAGTACATCTAAAGTAAAAAATGTTTACCTAGGTATTATTTTTAAACGAAATTACATATTAAAATACAAATATTTGTGAGAATAAATAAAAATTTGAAAAAACGTGATAAAAAGTTGAATTTAAAGTCAATATAAAATCACATAAATAATCCAGGTACCTACTTAGATAAATTTGCTCTGGCTCCCACTCACACGCCGACCGATTTGTATTTTGTGTTTTATGAATTTCAACAATATCAAATTTCCCTTTGAAGAGCGAACGCAGTAAAAATATAAATGTACTTTCTAAAAAAGGCTTCGTTATCTCTGGTTTAGGTATTATTTGTAATTGGCAGCTGAAAAACCTTCAAATAGGAAAAAAAATAAAAATACAGAATTAATAAACAGACTTATTTTTTCATTGGCAATAGAATCTTCGAATTAATATTCTTTCATATTTATCAAAATACCTATTTTTCAGTTTCGCGCAGGTCAATTATGCAAGTAACTGTCAAATTATATTTTCAGTAGGCAACCTTTTTTTCTAGAGATAATATGATACTTACACATCTTATTTTTAGGTAAACAAGTAAACAAAAAATAATTTTTCAACAAAGCATAATAATTGCAGATTGCAGGTGCTTTGCTATGAAATTAAACAAAACTTTAACAAATATTATATTATATTTTAGTTTAAGATTGAGAGATCAAGCTGTGGAGTCCCCGGTAAAGAATATGTTTTCCACTCGTTTCTGTGAGTCTTCGAGTGTCCTGTTAAAAATTGGTATCTGTGAAACAGCCTTCATAAGACATTTAACATCTATCTTCAATTATTTAGCGATGAGGCGCGCCACACTCCTCAGCGTCTTTAAAATTTATTGGTACGGAGAAAACGCCTTGCTTGTTTATTATTACAAGAATTTAATGAACTGGCTTTAATTGAATTTAATGAATTTAATTGTGTGAATTATTGATGGATTTTTTAGCTAATTTGACATTTTACATTTTTTTTATTTATTTATTTATTTCCAGAAATATAATAATAACAAAAAACTTACTACTACACAATTCTACTAACTAAATATTACTTGAATCTCAAAATAATTAGATATTCCTTTAACCATAATTATACAAAATGGAATTTACTGTCTCACTAGACTTGAGTCTGTTCTGAGGCAGTATCTACATTATGTACATAATTATGTTGTTCTAAATTACTTAAGTCAGTTATATTAAACCACCTTAAACAACCAATAGAGCCGGTAAGTTTAACTTCTATGAGTGTCGTTGGGCCAGTTACGTAGAATCGCCTACCGGTGCCATTGAGTGATTGTCAGACTGTCACCAGCTTCAGAAGCAAATTTAAAACTGCACTCTTCACCGGCGCCCTTGAGACGGTCTAGAGACTGTTAAACGGCGTCAAAATAAAATCATCCAGAATCATCATCATCATCATTATCACAGAGAGGATAACTTGCATGTTTGTTACGTGCAGTTGTTCCACTGGTTACCCTACTAATGAGAAATGCCGTGATGGTATGAATGTATGTATTACATGATGGATTGTATTATTATGTATGTTTGCTGAATATATAAATGTAGGTAAAGATTAATTATTATTGAACTCATGAAAGGTTAAACGTTTTATGGCTTCAAATCGCTTATATAATAATCTGAAATATTATTTTACTCTATTAATGAAATGTTTTCTAATCTCTATCAAATATTATCGTATTTATCTGTAATCTGTTTATTATAAAATCTGAATAATTTCTTATTTTTTTTACATAATTTTCAATTAATCATTTGTTTCATCTGCCTCGGTACATGACTGATCATAATATGAAGAATTATCTGGTTGTGTAATGCTGAGAAGTGTGGATGGCCGAGAATTTTGCCGCCATGTTAAAAATACAAATTTATTTATTTTTTATTTTATTTATTTATACATACATCCACAAAACAATAACAAAATATAATTCTCATTTACAACACAGTTGGAACAGAACAACAATGAACAACATGCCAATAATAGGTATATACAAATGGCACGATGTATAATTATATTATTGGCATGAAGCAATGTTTTCCAGTAAACCTAATACAATGTTTAACATAGTTTGTACATAGTTTAACATAAAATGAGTTACGGTATAAAACAGAAATAAAAAATCTACTATTTGGGAGGTGAGGGGCTGTTTATGAGAGATTAGGAAGTTGATATGATAATTTCATTTTGTGTTTGAATGAGCCAATAGATAAAGAAGATCTAATATCATTGGTGAGGTTGTTCCAAATTCTGAGTAAAAAGATGTACCTTGAGGTGGCAATACTGTAATCCAATTATTTTGCTATTGTTAATATGGCATCTATTATTACTATTATTGGACAACATTAAAGTGTCGTTAACGTGCCAAAGCACCTCAAGGACACTGTACAATTCATTAATTAAGGTACCTATGTAGTTGAATTGAATTTAATTGAGGAAAATATTTTTTTTATTATTTAAGTAAATTTACGAGCGTCCGAAAAAGTTATAATCTTTCTCATAACTGACTAGAGGCCTGAGTCAACAAAACACATTTTTCCGTTACGTTTTCGTTTCGTTATCATTCGAATATAGACGATGTTGCGAGAAGTGTCAATTTTCGTAGCTCAAATACACAATAGCTACGAAAATTGATACTTTGGCGCAACGTCGTCGATAACGACACGAAACCTTAACGGTAAAATGTGTTTTGACTTCGGGCTCAGGTTACTGAGTCATTTTGCAAGATTAATAATAGGAGACGTTTTCACTGGACCTTTTTTATTTTATTATTTAAAGATGTATCTGGGTTTTGTTATAAACCCAAATACAACCTTATACAACTTTCACAGTAAGCTACTAAAAGCTTGTGTCGTGAAAGGGAAGTTTGCCGGCACCAGGCACCAGGTTTGAGTTCACAAGGCCAAAACTCTACCTCCAGGCAACCGACGAACTTTTGAGATGAGATGTGGTATGTTTACGACACTCAAATGTTTCTGCAATTGTTTTGTCATAAACATAATACCTACGTAATTTCAAATGCTGATAGGTACTATTACGTATATAAACATCTATCTTTTTCTAAGTACTCAAGTGGTTACATACAGCAAAGAATTGAAGCATTTTCTACTAGTCACGCAATTCCTATTGAGTACGCTCCGCTACGGTTATTAGCATGAGAGTAGTCAAGTACCTACATAACAATCCCGCACTTTATATTGTCTAGAATTATTATTATTATTATTATCCGAACACATTTTCCTTGTAACTGAGGGTCGTGATACCCCTGAGGATAATATTGTAATATTGACGAAACGGTAGATACCATTTCTACTCTCTCTACATAATTATGTGTACAAGAGGATTATTTAATTTCATTTAATGACAAAGGTCTTGTAAAGATTGATTTTGCAACCCATGTACCTACAGTAAACAATAAATAAATAAAAATTGTTGGATACTATATTACAATATTGTACTACAAATTTTGTGCCTATGCTCAGGAAATAAAGTTGTGAATGATCAATGGAGAGGCCTATATCTAAAGATGGATAAGAAAGGGTTGAATAAGAAGTAGAATTAGTATTCTAGCTAATGAGATTAATATATTATATACCATCTAGTTTAAAACATACGTATTTTAATTGTGTAATATATTTATTTCTGTTAACATGCAAATGCATTCATTATTAGTTAGGTATCATCTACATATTGTAATTTCTTTTAACCCACACAATTCCACATAAGAACATTATTGCGTCATAAATGAGGTATTGTTATAAAGATATGACACTTTTCTCTCTTTCTCACTCGCTTAGTGATATGTTTTGATTCATTCGGTCATTACAATTAGACACGCATGGTAATAAATCCGTCCTTCACACAACAAAATAATCTATAATAGGTATATATTATTACTATTATTGTAATGTTATATTGTGCTATCGCAGCGCCATTATGACTCATTGGAAGATGAACCAGCTGAGCTGGTACACATGATAGATATCGTAAAACTTTTGTCTGAGGGCACGAAAAAATCTTTATTTCAAAATGTTTTCATTTTCATTCTGCGTTTGACTATCTTTTCAACCGAGGTTCGAATCCTTACAAAAGTATCTTTAGTTTCCTGTAATGGTGTTTTGTTTTACATGCGTTACAGTAAATAGTGCAAAGTTTACGAAGAGTATCTATGTATCTATTTACCCTCTCGTCGCATCCCAAGTGGGTTAGGCAGAGAGAACGAAACGCCATATTATAGCCGTTATTCCGGACTTGTCTTTGTATCCTTCTCCCAATTTGATGCGGCGTGATGAGTGGCAAGCCTCATCGATGCTATTTGCGTCAGTGCTGTTAATGTAAGTAAACTCGTAAAAAATTAAACAAATAATAGGTATGTACCTATACCTAATGAAAATGACAGATAGTTCTAGACAAAAGTCTTATAAAAATACTTCTACTACTGCTATCCTACCATCACGGCATATCCCACAAGTGGGGTAGCAAGCAGACCAGCTGCATGTAATAAACATGCAAGCTGTCCTCAGAGAAATTAATTCAAATAAAATACAATCAATATACAATACACAACACTAACCCAAGTATAATACAATTACTAGTTATTTATAATCATTCCAGATTCGATAGTTGTAAACATCTTTCTTACATATTATTCTGTATATGGGCATATTTCTACCTAGAGACAGTGTTATATTATACTGTATGATATACAGATTTGTATAATTATAATATAATACATACTGTATACGCAGTGTTGATACGGTATAAGGAAGGACGTGCTGGGAATGTAATCAAGGAATATATCGATGGTTTAAAGTTTAAAGCACAGAAGACACACGTCCACATTTGACAGTTTCAAGAAAACAGGTTTTCAAAGTTTCAGATTCTCAATTAATTAACTAATTTTAAATTAATTCATGGTACCTACTTGATGGACATGTGGTTTTTTATAATTAAGAAAGTCGATGTAGATGCATTCTCAAATATCTTATGTGAGATGTTACATCTGTTCACAAAAATGTTAATTTAAGAACGTGTGGCATTTAGTTTTTTATAAATATTCCGATAATGATATAAATATTATTGCTAATTATGTAATCAGGATATAAAAGGCGTTGCAATTGATCTTGTACACATATTAACTCATTTTACCTAAATAGTGGACATGTGTCTTTTGTGCTTTAATCCATCGATATTATTATTTTGAATAATACTATAATGGGCCACTTGCAGTCGTGGGGGATTTTAATAAGAATGATCGAATTAAGTAAATTTGAGGTCGGAAAACACAAATATGTCAGTTAAATTTTTATAAATATCTAAATTATTTATTCATTCATTTATTTATTCAGATATTCACGGCCGAAGCCTTTTACATGTAAAAAAATGAGTATACATACAATACATGCATACAAAAAGTATTATTTTTTTAAAAAAAGACACAAAAAAATTAATTTAATAAAAAACAAGAGTACAATTAAATAATAGAATAACGTCAACTTAGGTAAAAAAGTTTTTTATAAAAATTTGGTCAAGAGATTTGAGAACATTTTCTTAAAGAAAACCGAGGAGTTATGAAACATTTCAAATTCCCAAGAAAAAAGAGTACATATTTATGAGATTATTTCAAACAAAAATAAATAGGACGTCAAGTAGCACAGTGTTTAAGAATGGATGTTGTAGAATTAATAATATTCAGTGTCAATAGAAGCTGAGAAAAGTCAAATTATTGAAAAATGTCAAAACAAAAACAAATATTTAGTGTGGTCAATTTGGGTGTCAATAAGGAAAATGTAAAATGTAATGGAGACTTTATGGAGAATTTCCAAAAATAAAACCCAAATTTTTTGACGTTTGGCAAAACACTCCAAATGGTTTTTGACAGCTGATGACGTCATGGAGTCCCGTGAATCATAGTAATTTTCGCACCACAGATTATAATCTCATACACACATGGGACTCCGTGACGTCACAGCCCCGCCATACCGTTTTTGATCATTCCGAGAAAATCCAATTTTTAAAAGCTAATATCTAAGAAAATAGTGCAAGAAAAATTCTAAATAATTGTGGTTATGTTTCTTTCATACTAATTTACAATTTTATGTTATAAAAAAAATCTGCAAGTGGCCCATTTATTACATTACCTGTAGGATATACCGTGATGAGTGTATTGTGCATATACATAGATTAGTATTGGTAGTAACATTCGCAAATAACATGATTTTATATTTGCATTCACTGCAGTAGATTCGCATTATATTATACCTATTATTAAGTTAGAAATTAGAATGCCCCACGCACCGCATAGTTCGCGGTTATTACAATACGTGATATGCCTGTTTGTCACGATGTTGATGATGATGCGTCTAGTCACTCTAGTCTAGTCGTTACAATACATACAATCCATCCATAATAATTAAGTGTACCTATTAGTAAGTGCACGAGTCGAATTTTGAGATTCTCCAGGGACATTTGGCCATATAGATTTCGTCGGTAGCCTGGAGGTAGAGTCTCGGCCTCGTGAACATGGGGTCCGTGGTGCGATACCAGGTGCCGGCTAACTACTCTTTCAGGACACAAGCTTCTAGTAGCTTACTGTGAAAGGTGTATAAGGTTGTATTCGGGTTTATAACAAAAATCCAAATATGTCTTTTAATAAAAAGTTCTTTGGTTCACAAGGGTTCCGATGGCTCGTATATCTCTCTTTCACAATATTCTGTTCCTTTAATAACGACATCAGAGCACTAAGAATGTCTTGGAAAGAGTTCTGAATGGAGGAAGCTGGTTTCTGCCCTGTGCTCCTGAGAAGAACTTTGAAGGGCGAGATGATGATCTATACATGTCACAAATATTACTGTGAGAGACATTATTGTCCTGGCTGGGTGATGTTTTGAGAATATCGAATTAAAGTTGGCAAAAAACACTTTCTATCGTATACAATAGTTTTGACGGATCGGATATCCCTTTTTCACAATACACCGTTCCTGTGACAGAAAGACAGATGTTTAAAAAATCTATCTATCTTTACTCTCACGCCGTGTCCCACGAGGGGTAGGCAGAGAGAACGGAACGCCATATAGATCTATCCTTACATACTTCTTTCGCTTCCTCTACATTCATCCAGTTTCTCATACATTCAAATTCAAATATTTTTATTTAAATAAAATTAACAATTTAATAATATTACATACACACCTTATTACTAAAAAACACATTTATTAGGTACATATTTGACCCTCAAAATTGAGCAGTGCTCGTGCTTTGAGGGTTGTCATGTTCGCCGATTTCTCTTACTCAACACGCGGCCGTCCTTTAGGATTTGATCCACATGATCAAGCCACGTGGTTCTTGGCCGTTTCAGATAAAAAAAAATACAGACATTTAAATTCAGCGACGAGGTATGCCACCAATTCTGAATGTCTTATTTATGTTTGTTTCGTGAAATTGGTCCACTGGCTACCCCGCTAGTGGGGAATGACGTGATGATATGAATATAGTTATAATTTACGACATAAATTTCAACCAGAGTTGAAATATCCGTAGTGTTGCCATAAATAATATTACATACATACAATATTATATACCTACAGACTACTTCTTCTCAAGTACATTAATGTGATGGATTGGGTAATTATTACGCTCTGTCAAAATTATGTCATCAAATTAATAACAAAATCCTAACATACAGTGAAACAAGCACAATCTGGTCACACCGGGAGTATCTAGGTACAGTTGTACCTTATTATTTCTCTAACTATCTATACCATTTTATGTTTTAATTTTTTGACACAATTGGATGTCGGGAACTGGATTTTACTTACTAGAAGTGTAGATGTCAATCATATTTTGAACCACTCTAAATTGATCATTCCAATTGATCACACTCACCGATAGTCAACATATTAGAATAGTTATTAACTATGTAGATATGCTGTATATGACACACATACATATGTAAACTTCCTTAAGGAGTGCATGACACAGAATTTCTATGGAAGTTTATCGAATTGAATTGTATATTACATAATTTTCAAAAATTTCATACGTATGACACAGAGGAATTGGGAATGTCACCTAGGTTTAAAGAGCACTCTTAACCAAGCCTTGAGTCGATTCATAAGCGTCGAAAATAGCGACATCTTCTTCTGACTACCATTAACATTAAAAATATAAATATTTTTTGGTATAATCTAAAGATTTTAAAAATTTCTTTGAATTTCTAAACGTTAGATGCTATTATTATGAACATCTGATGAAAAGCAGATGTACGTTAGTTAAAAATAAATTTATTTTAATGTAGATTACATGTGTTGTACTATTTTTAGTGTCCGAAATACCACATGATTAAGACCGCGATTAGGCATGTACCATTCGAATACACTTGTGATTATTGTAATGATCCACTTATCTCGCTCCTGATGACTCGTAAACGAGTGAACCGTCTTTGAACATTTTTTTTTATTCTTCACTGGTACATTGGTAACATTATTTCAAATCAACAGTGTCATAAAAATAGCAGTTATTCAATGTACAGAGGGCGAGTTTATCGCTAGAATTTAATAAAGGATTTTAGGACACTCTGAGAGTAGAAGTTTTGATTGCAAGTAACATAACATGGATGGACAATTCACACAGATCGAGCTAGTCCCAAATTAGGATAATATGAATCTTGTATTATGTATATACCTACTAACGCGACGATACAAATTATATACAATGCACTAAACACATATACATGTAACATAAAGATCCAGAACGATTTGAAAAAGGTCGTTCTTCATTTTGCCCTGGCCAGGAATCGAAACCGGGACATCGCAATTAAAAGGCAAGAACGCCACTCCGGCCGCCAAGTGAAATTATAAAATTTAAAAAAGGCACTCAAAGGTAAACAGTGGGCCACGGTAAAAGCATTGGACGTTACCGGTCCGCGGAGATTTGAGAAAAAAAGTTTGGAGACCACTAATCTATACCTACTATAAAAGTCTTATGTAGTAAAGGATAGAAATAGTATTTTTTTAAAAAAACTTCGACGATTCATCGTAACTCTGTAAGAATGCTTTTTTTTACTTATATTTTTATGTCAACTGATTAGCGGCCGGTCTCAATAAGCGATCTATCTCCGAACTTTTGTTAAAAATCGATCCATCTTTACGTTTTTCCGTTTCAATAAACATAGCTGAGATAGAATCGCTATCCAAATTCTCTATCTATCTGTCGGAATGCTGCGAGTTATATAATGTATGGAAATCAACGAAAATGCGTTTCAATATCCTATCTCAAGTTGTTAGTCGTATACGTGGTAACAAATTTTTGTATGGTTTTGTTATCGCCGAACTTTGACAGATAAGATCCGTTTGAAAGTGGAGTTTATGCAGCTATTCCTGTCCACTGCTAACATAAGCCTCCCCCATATGTCTTTCTATCTCTGTCTTGAGCTTTCTGCAACCAGTCACCAGCGATTCTTTGACTTTAAGAGGTTGTGGTAAAATAAAAAAATGTATTCAAGCGACGAAAGCGATTTATGTCAAAGTGTTAAACGAACAACCATAAACGTTATTTATTTATTTTATAGTTTATAATAATAATATTAATATTATTATCTACTCCATGTACATATTGATATATTATTTATTCATTTGAGTGTTTTTTCTGTAAAACGCCCACTGGAACGATAGATCGTTCAATATGACTCAGTTTCTACAGTACTACCAAAATTAACGACTCTTCTGTCAACACAGAACATTATTCAACAGGCAGCTCGTCTGTAAAATCCCTTTTTTAATAGAAAACAGGAAAGCTGTCCTGATGCTTACGAATCGGCTTAGGTTGGTTTAATTTTTTTTTTTTTAATTTTTTAACTTTTAAATTCTCTAATTTAAAATCGTCAAACTCCCCTTTCACGGCACAAGCTTTTAGCTTAGTGTGAAAGGTGTATAAGGTTGTATTTGGGTTTATAACAAAAACCCAGATATATCTTTTTAAAAAAAAAAATGCATTTTATCCATGGTACGTTCATCGATCCCGCAAATTTCTATTTCAAACAAAATATATAGATACTATAAAAATATTATTAAGCAGTTTCATACCATAACATAGCTGTACAAAATAGACTTGAATCATCGAGGTCCCGGGTTCGATTCCCAGCTGGGTCGCAGAGTTTCGTACGGAATTTTCGCAACCAGGGTTTGGAAAAGAACTTTCTCAGCAAAATTGAGACAGCACTGGTTGTCTGGAAGAAATTGCGTATGTGATAAGTCAGCCAGCTATACTGACATCTGTGTATAGGAAAGTGTTTTTTGTATATTTATTTATTTATTATAATATAGGAACCTACTGTTATGCTGTCTGATGAAAAAGAAAACTGAATCAAATAAATAAACGTAAATATGCCAATGGTCTCTCTCCTGCAAATGCTCAAGTATTGGCCATCTTTTATACCTGTCAAAGCAATAAAATCACCCCTACAACATAAAACCCAGCTACTCTAACATTTTGTAAGTTATTGTAAACACAAAAACAGATGTTGTAAAAAGGTGCACGTTTTATATAATTATGGACCATCAATATATTTTGTGTTAACTAGAGTAACATAGTTTTTTAAATGCGTGTACATCAACGAGGGAGATATTAATAAAGAAGTTTAAACCAACGCTTGTTTAATAGATACTTGATTGATAATATGAACAATACTATACAATAGTCTGGAACAGGCTTCCACAAACGATCAGAGAAACGCAGGACATATCTCGTTTCAAGAACCAACTGAAAACTTATCTTTTCAAGAAATCTCACGGAATAATTCAAGCACAACCTTAGTTAGCAAAGAGCGCCTTTGAGGTGGATTTTTTTCACAAAACGGCGCTTTACAAATCATCCAAATAATAATAATAATACTATCACGGGATATCCCGTATATGGGGCAGCCAGCAGGCCTAAAATTATTTCGACACCACAATTTGATTGGCTTCTGTATCAATTTTTCCGTTGAATTTCTAATACATGCATATCATAGGATGATGACAATACAATACTAAACATTTATTTTATATATACCTTTCGATCTGATATTTTCTACATCATATAAAATAACACTGTATGACATGTATCCACAATCCACATACCATCCCACTCTCTCTTTCTTTCCAAATCCCTCTCCCTCTTTCCTCTAGATCTCTCTCTCATTCACTCGCTTTGTCTCTTTACACTACTAGGATAGTTACTCATGCGAGCAGTAACTCGATACTTACGCATACCTACTATACAATATATTGTCCTCATTTTTTAATCACCCTATAACTTTTGTGAATCATATAGGTATCTATCTATAAACATACCTAAGGACTATAAAATAAATCAGCTGTGCATTACCTTCGTACTTGTCGTTAACGATGTAACCAATAGATTCATTCGATTTTTAAAAAAAGAACATATTATATTTTTCGAATATTTCGAATGGCATGGTTTTCTAGTTAGAATCAAATGTAAGTCAACGAGTAATATATTCAATTTTTTAATATTTCGTTCCGTGGAGCACCCGGCAAAGAATTGGTCTACCACTCTGTTTCGCAAGTTTTCAAGTGTCCTGTAAAAGGCATGTGTTCGATAAAATAAAGATATTTTACGTAACCAATCGGATATCCCGATTGGAGAACCATGTTTACGCAATTTAACATTGTGCAAAATCTAATCGGAAAAAGTGAGGCATTATTAAAATGGTTCTTCAATCGAGATGTGTGATTGGTAATGTCATCTGCATGTTGTGCCCAAATCCAGTTAAATAATAAAAATTGGACAATATTCTAAACATTTTACATCTCAAATTCAGCGACGAGCTGAGTTTGCTACCAATCATAAATGTCTTAATTTTTTTGTTTGGCACCGAGAGGGCAGCTTGCATTTTTAGTACATACGGCAGTTCTGCTGGCTACCACACTTGTGGGATGAGCCGTGATGATATTGTGTAGTAGGTACCTAAAAGTGTATATTTCAAAAGCTTAAAAATTGATCAAGTAATTATGCATTTGGATTAGTAACAATGCATTAAAATGTGGATCCCGTGGAGCAACCGGTAAAGAATTGGTCTCCCACTCTTCTCCTTAAGTTTTCAAGTGTCCTGTAAAAGGCAATTGTTCGAAAAAATTAAGATATTTTACATCTTAAATTCAGCGATGAGGTTTGCCACCCATCCTGAATGTCTTGATTTTATATTGGCACGGAGAGGACAGCTTGCATGTTTCTTACATGCAGCTGGTCTGCTGGCTACTCCACTTGTGGGATATGCCGTGATGGTATAGTAGTAGTAGTAGCATTAAAATATTATCTTTTCGAACCGTAATGCTTTGCACATTATATGAGAAATCAGTAGACAAACTTCATAGCTGAATTTAAGATGTAAAATGTCCTTATTTTTTCGAATTCTATAATATGTACTATTAATCAAATTGTTTGTTTTTATCAATGTATGTTATAATACTCAAAAACGTCTGTCGTTTACGATTGTGTTAATTACTCGATTTAACAGAATCGATCAAAAGTGTCATTCGATTCTTCCCATCACTACCTACATACAGATCATAACATATTGTACAAGGTACTTACCGTTTACCAATCGTTTAAAGTTCCTATGTGCATACCGTCTGTAGGTGCATACTGCCTGTAGGTGCATACACTTTCCTTTGTATTATAAAGTAGATAATATCTTGTGACAATGCGTGGGTGATACGGTACCTACATATTTAACACTCCATGTACCTAGTGTTGGACTACAACCTTACCAAATAACAAAAGAGTAAGAGACCTGGATACATTTTTTTTAATTATTTATTATTATTTTTTTTATTTTTTTATTTTTTACATCAATATACGGCGTGAGCCTTTTACATGTTAAACAACAGTATAATAGACAACAAATACAAACATACACGATAATCAGAAATCACAAGTCATATATAAAATAATTAAGTTATATAAAGAGTAATATTAATTAATATAAAGCCAAAAAACCAGTCAAAAATAAAATAATGCGAAACAGAAGTAAATATAGAGTCATTAAATAATATCAAGTCAAAAAATAAAATAATATAAAACAGAAGAATTATCTCTGAATATTGTTTTTTAATTTTATTTATTCTTTATGGAACATACAGAAAGTTGTAACAATAAATATAAACAATTAATTATAACAATGAGCAAAACAATTAGGATCCCTTTCTTAACAAAAACCAAACATAAATTTGAGGTACCTTATTAAATAAAAAGATACAGAATTAATTAAAAATGCTAAAACATACTAGGTACCTACATAAAAATGTAAAAAAGTAAAAAATGTAAAAAAAATAAAAAAAATATATGTATCTACCCACCAAAGTCCACAAATCTAAAAGGTTTGCAAAAGTAAAGAAATTTCACATCGTAAATTCAGAAGTGATGAGGTTTGCCCCCCATCCTGAATGTCTTGATTTTTCGTTGGCACGGAGAGGACGGCTTGCATGTTAATTACATGCGGCTGATCTGTTGGCTACCCTACATGTGGGATATGCCATGATGGTACAGATAGATATATAAATGTTGAAAATGACTATCCTTAGCTACCGCGGGATTAGCAAGAACGTATTTTTTACAATAGTCACTTCGCGCATCGTAGAGATCAAGAGAACATAAAGATCGTATTTAGATCGTGTTAATAGTAACCCTTGTAGATCTAACAATTGAACCATCAGTTTTAAGAAGGGAACAAACGCCAAAATATCAAAAATCGAAATATTTTGTCAAAGTGTCATTGAAATCTAAACGCACACCTCCACGTAAAAAAAACGGAAAAACAATATTTTCTGAGGAGTTATGCACTGTCTAAATTCTCAACAGTTTGAAGAAGGAAATAACTCCGTGATTTATTCCCTTCTTAAAACTGTTTCTCGGAATTTTCCCTAAATGGTGATCTTTTTTCCTCTAATATTACTCATGATGTTGATACTTGTCAGTTGGTTGTGTTTTTAATAGTGTCAAGTGTGATTGTGGCTTTCTTTTTTTTAACAAATTAGGTGCATTTTTTATGTCTTGTAATTAAGCTGAGAAAATTCCTAGGAAATTTATAATAGGTCTAAGAAATACAAATTTTTACAATCATGAAGTTAAAAAAAAACAAAAAACTTCGGTATATTTTAGTACAACAACTGGGTGCAATATTCGTTCGAAAACCAATACCGATGATGAGTGCGGCTGTAAAAATAAGGGTGTTTTCTAAGGAGGAAAAAATTAATATAGAAACAATTATTTGATCACAGTTCGAAAAATGAGCAAGACACTGTTCTAATGAGTCTAATACTACATTCATCTATTACTCGTCGAAGGTCCAAGAGCAAAAAAATTTAATGATTGTAAAATGGTTAAGGAATAATAAAGAATAAGGCTTTTTTTCAACTTACTTCATTGGTTGCTGTAAGAAAATCGCCAGAGGATAAACGGGGGAAACACCAAAACTGCGGAAAAATTTTATCAGCTCAAGTACCTAGTTAATACTATTGACGACCATATAAGAACATTTTCTACCTAAGTGTCTCACTATTCCAATAAAAAAGTAAAATATTTGAATTCCGACCTCAATTTTAAAATGATGTTTAATAGCTGTACTGTACAAAATATCCAAATTTTACAACATTTGTAAAAAACGATTTTTATAGAAAATATTTCAATGAAAATTTGGGATTAAGATTTGGTCGCCCACAAGTAGACGTGTGTAAAGATTTGTACAACAAAATAAAATCTTCTTCTATGATTTTATTTAGGCACAACTTGTAAAACTCCATAATTTTAATTTATAAATTACAATTTATTTGTTTTACAAAATATTTAAAATAATGTGACATATGTTTCGGCTGGAATGCCATAATCATACAGTATGATTATGGCATTGCAGCCGAAACATATGTCACATTATTTTAAATATTTTGTAAAACAAATAAATTGTAATTTATAAATTAAAAAAAAATCTTCTTCATTGAATGATACTGCTAAACGTGTTGTGTGGCAGAAAAAAATATTCATATTAAAAGGGCCATTTAAATGACCATTTTATATAGCCAAACGGACTTTTTATATACTGTTGTATTTTTTTTTGCATTTATTGTTGATTTTTTTACAAAATGAGAAATAAATAATGTAGTTTTATAGAACCGTTTTTTAATTGTCATACATTTAACAAACGATTACCTCAAAGATCTTTGTAAGTTTGAAGAAGGGAACAAATCCACAAAGTTCGATCTTAAATATCTCAAAAAGTAGAATATACAAAAAAAATTCTCATGTTACACATGATATAAAACATTATTCTTTATATTTGTCCCCTTCAACAACAGACACGAATATTACAAATAAAAGAGTTGTGAAGTTTTTTTCGGTTTTCTCAAATGTGGTTCACTTGGATTTATTCCCTTCTTCAAACTGATGGTTCAATTGAAATAGAAGTTCTATCTTGTCTGTGAGTACTGGCGATAATGCCTATGACATAAAAATGTAAACCATTTTGATAAAATCATATTGTGTTATTTTGATGGCTTCACCCATTATTTTGAATACTGTACATACCTAGTTCCCTACATAATTATTATATATTATATAATGTATTGTTATTTTAATATATAAACATTAGTAAACTACACATAACAATACAACTTACATCATAATAATATTATATAGTTAAATTTATTATATTATATGGATGGTGTAGTGTAACAATGTGTTAAACCACAAAATTAAAAATTGTGTAAAATGTCAAAAGTCTTAATAAAATTTGTAGAAGGATGGTGTTATTTGTCAATGTATTGAACGACAATAAATAAAATAGTGTCATTTTTAGTCAATCTCAATAAAATTGATATTCGTGTTTTGTTAAATTAATTATTGTTTCATTTTTTTCTGTTGAAATATTCTTAATATCTTCACTGTAAAAGACATTCGTAAAACATCGAGAATTAAACGTTTTCATCGAATGGTCATATTTTTGTTACTACTTATTATAGATGTGATTTGATACATTGTTGAATACACTATTAATAATATAGCGCGGTTCTGATGAGTGCACCTAGGTTCAAGGCTATGTGAGGTACCCACCGGAAAAAATGTGACAACGAACAATGAATATACATTAATATATGTAATATGTAGGTTTGTTTATTACTTATTTACCTATTTGTTAATGCTTTACTATACATCGATTACAATTTTATTGTATATATATACTGAGTTACAATCTATTGGATTGGTCTGCAACGAGTTCAGATTTTCTTCTCCATATTATCTTTAGTTCTATAAATAAAAATGTGATTTAGAGTTTTACTTTTTTTTAAATGACCTAGGTTTCGACACGCGATGTCATTTTCAAACTAAACCTTCACTAAGTAAAACTAAAAGATGTTAAGTTTGAAGACGACATCGCATTTCGAAACTTATGTAACTATAATAAAGTTAATATCATTTATTTTAGAAGCATTCACTATGTAACAGTTTCGAGACATTTTGAATGTTTTTAGTACTCTACAATGCACATTAATTGATTATTTAAATCGCGATCGATTTCGGTTAACCCTTACCATTGACGAGCGATACAATCGATAAGATACGATACAATTGTATCGCTCGATACAATTATTGTAATGGGGTGTTCACATTTGGCGAATATCGCCAGCCGAATTTCAAAATATAACGCCAGGCGAAAAAACAAAATTCGCCGTACGCCCATTGATCGTCACACAAGTCCACCGATATAGAAACGATCTGTCAGATGCGCTTTGATTTTGACACTGTTTTCAAAATGGCGTCGAGATGGAGATCGCGAAGTGTTTATTTTTAGTCGAAAATGTTATAGTAGAGGTTATAAGGCGCCTTTTAACTAAGGAAACAAACGCCACAAACCAACAAAAAAGATAACAGCTGTCACGAAGCGGGAAACATTATAAAATTTATAGGTTATAAAGCTTTTACCATAGATACAAACGCCGCGCATATCTGCGCATGTGCAAATCGTTCAATCGGCCGAGAAAGTTGGAAGGTGGTCAACTCGAGACGATATCGTTTCTACTGGTTTTTATCGTTTCAGACTAGCTGTCATTTTGTTCACACGGTTCAAATGGCTGGCGATATTTTGGTGCCCTGGCGATATTCGCCAAAGTGAGAACACCACATAAGATACGATACAATTGTATCGCTCGATACAAATATTGTAATAGGTACTATAACTATCTAATGCGATACAATTGTATCGCTCGTCAATGGTAAAGATTTACCGAAATCGGTCGCGATTTAAATAATTAAGTAACGGATGTGCATTGTAGAATACTGAAAACATCCAAAATATTATAATAAAGTTACTACTAAATTTTGATTGACATTAATTGATATAATATGGAATTTTACAAAATAAATAGCGATAAAGTAATATAAAATGTTGATCGTTTGGCGCATCATGGTGATTCAACGAAAGGGCGCTAACTATTCAATTAAATGCCAGTATTTTACTAACCATCTAGCCATTTTGTTAATTGGCCAATCTAACCATTCGGCTGCGACATATACCTACATCATAAAACATAGACGTTGAGTTGATATTTCCTTTATTAGAAAGTAGAAAAACATATGTAGAAATTATTATTTATTTAGCTTCCCATCAATCATGTTTATACTACTATTGTTATTATAATTTTATTTTATAAGCGTTCGTTTATTTAATTTGACGTTATGTTTATTTTATTTTGATAGAATAAATAAAACATAATAACAATTATTGACAAATATTTAGATAGTTATTGCTACCTACACTATTTATTTACTTATTCTGTTGTAACATTTTCTAATGGGTAGCCAGCGGATGTACTGCGTGGCTTTTGTGCTCCGAAGCTAAAGACTTGACATATATTTATCTTTTTTTAAATTTCTGAAAGACTAAAACGTCTGCTAAACATACATTATTATTTTCAAAATATCATAAACTGTTAATAATGATTTTTTCCCGATATTCTAAGTCACACGGGCACATGTGCCAAGTGTAACCTCTGGTTTCTATGTCAGTGTCATCCATTTCTGTGTCAGTTCGTCAATTTATATGTGTCAATTGAAATAAATTTCATCCGTTGCTGTGTCAGTTCTTTAAGTTTCACCCGTTTTGTCAGTTTCATTAAGTTTTGTCAATGTGTAAAAATTTACGCAATACTCGTATTCAATTAGTATTCAGAATTGTAGCCTCCTGTAGAGTGATGTAATGTGTTGCTTGTGGTATTGCCAATATATTTAAACTATTTAAAAGAAAAATGAGAAGACCAAACACCCGAAAGGACAAAATCGTCAATTTGAAACATATTGGTTCATAATATTATGTATTTGAAGTAGGTATGTAGATAATATGCATTAGTTCCCTATGGTACGTTGTAGAATTTCTTCCCTAATGATATTTAAATGGAATCCCTTGGAACGTGATCCGACAAATGATAGATGTACTACGTATGAGATATTATTATTATTATTATTACTACACAAGTAAGTAATGGGGGATTTTCCGATGAGTCATTCGCCGGGTTCAGTGTTGCCAGTGTTGAAAGGTTCATACACAAAAAAATGGCGGAAAATTCCGATTGAACTAATGTCATGGTATTCAAAATGTAGAAAGAAATAAATCAAATTGTATACAATGATAAAAAATCTTTCGTATTTTGATATTAATCGACATTATTAGAGGGCATATATAAGATATTTTTTTTTATTTTTGAGCCATTATTAAAGATAGGTATCTTTTTCCACATTTCTGGCTCTTAGATATCTTTGGTATATTACATATATTATGATGCATTATGAAGGTTCCCTGGAGCACCCGGAAAGGAATTGGTTTCCCAACTCTTTTTCGTAAGTTTTCGAGTGTCCTGTGGAAAGCAGGTGTTAGACATTTTTCACATCTTGAACTAAATGATGAGATTTGCCATCCATCCTGAATTTCTTAATTTTTGTTGGCACGGAGAGGACAGGATGCATGTTTATTACATACAGCTTTTCTGATGACTATCCCACTTGTGGGGACATTTTAATCTTCGTGTCAATAAAAAATGACTTTCAGAAAGGGTGGCATACCTCAGCACTGAATTAGAAAGTGATAATATTTTTAAATGTAAATAATATTATATAAATTGCCTTATTAATTGTTTTACGTTCACCAGCTTTTTACGGGTCTCTTAAAAACTTACAAAAAAGTGTGGGTGACTTATTCTTTATTGAGGACTCCATGAGGATTTTTTTTATTGGGATGGATTATTTCAAACACCCATGAAAAACATGAAAGATTTTACAATATTATGGAGTGGTAGGTACCTACCTAAATTCTCCATAATTTCCTTTTTATTGTTTGTGTCTGTCTGAGTGGTTTTACTTCTGAGAATTGTTTACCGATTATCATTCCAAGAAAAGTTGATTTAGTTATTACTTCTTCCCTGAATCAACAACTATTTTTCAAACTACTTATTAATGTCGTTTGAGTTTGAATATCTCATAAACAAAAGACGAACGAAGTAGAATAGAATTTAAATTAAATTTGAATAAAATTACTCTTATAATAATTCACTAGAGTAGAAGTGTACGTTAAAAGTTCAAGAATGTGTAAAAAATTCATTCATTTTGGATCTATCTTTGGACATGTTTCAGGTGTTTCCTATTACTCACACCCCCTCGGTTCTAGGCTTACTGCTAACGAGTATTTTGTGTTACAAAAAAAAAATTAGGTACCTACCTACATAATTTTCACAACATAAAATTCTCCCATCCCATTACAGTATCTCCCAGATGCAGGGTAGCCAGCGAATGAACTGCTTTCCATAAACATGCAAGTCGTCTACTCCGTGACAGTAAAAATAAAGACATTCAGGAAGGCTGGGATGTGGGATGCTAAATGTTTTAAATAGTGACGTTTTACGAATACCTGCTTTTTACAGGTAACTCGAAAACATACAGAAAAAAGTGGGATGCCTATTCTTTACCAGGAGATAAAACAAACATTTGCCATATAAAAAAACAAATTTAACTAATTATTTGTATCAATACATAGTATGTATCCAAATGGAATAATTACTAAAAATATAAAACGAAAATAAATAATATAAACAAAATTTTGATATCTTACAACAATTTGATCTTTTTAAAATAATATATTGTGTTATGGCTCAATTATAATGAAATATGCAACAACAAAAAATAATACTCGTTTTGTTTGGAAGTGTCAATTTTTCTATTTAGGGACCTACGTATTAATAAATGTTGTTCCGACGAGTAACCGTTCAGAAGTAACGTGCATACTATACCGTCAGTAGACAGCAGCTACGGAAACAGGGTAAAAATCAATATTAGGTACATGTAATATTATGTTGTAGGTACTTGGTGTGGGGGGTCGTAGCGGGCGATTCTCAGTAGTAGCGGTGTACAAGAAGAGGTGGTGGTAGGTGGTACTACAATATACAGTACTTAGATACTATACTACCAGTAGGTATATTAACGATAATGATATTAATATTATTATTATTGTGAGTCAGCTTTTTCATTATTTTCTTTTCTCTACTATGAATCACTGAAGAAATAATTCGTTCACAGTGAGTGAGTGAGTCGCTTCAGTGATCTGTTATCATAATCTACCCTATGACATTTTATGTTATGAATTTTTTGACACAATTGTTTTCGAATCAAATAATTGCCGATTTGTTTTTTTGTCATCATCTTACTGTGTAAGGTAAAATGATCCCAGCTTAGTTATGGTTTGCAAATGTTTGATAGTAAATCCTTAGAATATCCAAAAAAGATTTTGTTTTTTTTGGCGTTTTTTCTTTCAGCTTTATACTTAATTATTTCCCAGGGACCTTTTGATGAATGATAGTTAAACAACACCAATAGGTACAAGACATCGAAGATTTAGAAACGGTTGCAAATATTTTTTCGAGTTTTGTTTTCAACATTAACCATTATGAGGTCACATAGTATGTACATTTAACACATGAAACTATTAGATCGTCATTTTAACAGAAAAGTGAAACAATTACAGCAAAAAAAAAATTACAGCAGGTACATACGTGCATTCAAAGTTATTTATTTTATTAATTAAACTATAATATGATTTCACATTAACATATCGGCGATTAAATGCTAATGTGAATTAATTAAAAATTAGTTAATAAAATAACTTTAAATGTTCGTACTGTAAAATTAGTTATTTTTTAATTATGTCATTTATTTTTACCATTTAACCAACGATATAAGGCTTAAATAAAAAAAACAAGTCACCCACTTTGTATACAGATAAATTGTCATAATATTTTATTATGTTTGATGATTGTTGATTTTTGTTTAGTAAATTGGAAAAAATGGTATTGTGTGAAATCGTGATTTTTATGTTGTTTAAGTGATATATATTATATAGTGTACGTGTGAATACGGGTTCCACTGCCTCAGAACAGATTAAAAATCTAGTGATGCAGTGTAATTTCTTCACTGCATTGGAATGGAATATCTACGTGATTAATGTTGTTGCTTTGTTTTATTTGTTGTATTTTTTTTATATATATAAAATTTGTTCCATTTGTTGCGAGGAAATAAATTTATTTCATTTAATTATTTGGTTGTGCCCTGGACGGGACTTGAACTCACAACTCATCCTTATCGCGAGGTGTGTTTTATACAATTAAGCTACCAGGAGACAGGTACAGAAGGCCTCGAAATTCTCTCTTATAAACCACTATGACAGCTTCATGTGTAGGTATTGTTCTAGCATATCTAAGTGTGTATGAGTATCTCATGTTGGATACATTCAACTGTAGGTTTATAGTAATGCAACCATCCTAACCAACTTAATCAGATATTTCAAATTCCGTCCAGGCACTACTAAATAAAACTGACGTTGTCTCTTCTAAGCCTAGTACAATAATTATATAAATATTTTCATTCACAGTTCACTGTTCATATGACAACTATAATATTATCATTGATTAATAAGGAATGTTATGGGAAATGGAAATCAGTTGGCATAAAATTGTTTAGGATGTGGTAGAGGTAAATGAAAAATAATATGTCAAAACCAAGATTAAACCGAGAATAAAATCCAAAATTATATGCCGCAAGATCAGTATTATACTAATTTTATACCAGTATGTGGCTGACATAATATTATGAACTACACATCATCATCATAAATATGACAGTGTTAACAAAACAATACAAAAATTAAATTCTATATCTATATATACTTATATATTATATAAAAAAAGTTGGGTTAGTTACACCATTTATGACTCAAGAATGGCTGTACCGATTTTAATACCTCTGATTTGTTGGATTCTTCTCCGCCCCGAATAGCCGATTAGCTTTTAAAATATCTTACAAATTCACGGGAAGAATATTACGAAGAAAATTATTTACGCCATACATTTTTAATTTTAATAAAAAAAAACAATATGGACGACGATAATATTGCAACAATATTCCCTTATGCTGTCTGTGGAGAGAGGGTAGTGTAACTATTTTACTTCTTTCGTGGCATGTGTAAAATGATATATTTGATATTTATATGGTACTAGCTGAGATTAAAAAAAATAATCATTCATTAATTGTTAGGCGGTACGAAGTTCGCTGGGTCGGCTAGTATTAAATATACTAGGAATCCGTTCCATTTGATATCGATTTCAATAACTCCTATATTTAAATTGCGTCATTTAATGCTGTCCATTGCACCAATCAAAATGCTAGGTAAATTATACGAATTCAAGGCGATGCGTCATTCAATTATTTAATCATAATCAACCCTTCAAAAATATTTTAAAAACTGTAGGTACAAAACAATAACGAAAAACATGCAAAAATGATTCATCAATAATATTATAGTCGGCTGCGCCAACATGCACTCAATTAATTCTGCTCTATCCGATTTTGATGTAGATATAGAGTTAATCGTTAATAATAACGAATAGCATACCCTTTTCAGTTGCGTTATTTTTGTAGAAAAAAAATAACGTGTTATTTTCGAAGTTTATTTTTTTCATTTTACTTGATATGAAAACATAATACTTTAGTGCATTCATTACCCATGTACAGAAAAATGCCATTATTCTATCAACAGTTTCCAATAATCTCAAAATAAATAAAACAATATTTTCGCATCATTAATGACGTTTTAGCAAAACGATTCATAATTTTGAATAAGCTTGAATGATTTTAACTACCCACAAATTATCAATTTAAAAATTACTATATCACGACATGTAACGTAAATAAAGTGACCAGCGAATTAACTGAAAGTAATGAACATGTAGATTGCCCTCTCCGTGTTAATATAAATAATACTTCCAGGATGGGTGGCATGCCTCATTGCTGAATTATAGGTGATAGTTGTCTTATGCTTGAGGTTTTACGAACACTTCCCTTTTATATTATACCTTTTCTTTCCGGGAACTCAACGAGGCTATTTATTTGTATTTAATATAAATTTAACTATCATCAATTGTACTTAAATAAAGTAAATAATATTTAAAAAATTTCGTATCAAAAATAACGAATATCTTTTAACGTTGTTTTAAATTATTTTCGTCTCTAATGACAGGTAGTAAAATAACACAGTACCTACCTACCAGTGCAACCAGTCTACCATATAGACAAAATATGTGCAACGCTAAAGCAGAATAACGAATATCTTTTAACGTTATTTTCAAGTAGTCGTTATTTTCGTCTCTAATGACAGGTAGTAAAATAACACAGTACCTACCTATTAGTCTACCGTACAGACAAAAAATGTGCAACGCTATAAAGCAGATATAGATAACAGTAGACGGCACGCTATCAACATACTCATAATAACGTAGGGGAAAAAATAGCATCAACCAATAACAACAACAATGACTAAACATTGGGGGAGATTTTAATCGCTAAAGTTATTTTTTTTTTAAACGGAACTTCAAACGAAATATTTCGCGAACATACGTATTGTTTTTTGAAACGCATATTTTTGTTATGTACCTTTTGATGCGAGGGTGATAATAAGTGTGTTATTTTTGTTGTAAATAAATAACTTGTATTATAATTTATACATAACGGGTTACGTAGGTACCGTTTTAATAAATTAATTAGGGTTAGTTGGAAAATTCGCTGTGGAGCACCGCCAAAGAATTGGTCTTCCACTCTTTTCCGTAAGTTTTTGAGTATCTTGTAAAAGGCAGGTGTTCAAAAAAAAATAAAGACATTTTACATTTTGAATTTAAAAAAATAAAAAAATTTAACATTTTGAATTTAGTGATGAGGTTTATCACCCATCCAAAATGTCTTACTTTTTATTGACGCAGGGAAGACAGCATGCATATTTATTACATGCAGCTGGTCTGCTGGATACCCCGCTTCTAGTACATTGAAGCAATATTTTTTATTACTAATCCCCTCTATTTGATAAATTTATTCTATAAAACATTGTTTTGTAACTACGTTTCTACATCAACATACTCGTATTCTGAATTAGTGACATGCTTCATCGCTGAATTATAAATGTAATATTTCTCACTTTTAACTACTAAACTAATATTTGGTTATCTCTTTGTTTCAGGTATATTGACAATACAACTTTCAGAGAAAAATCATCGCAGACTTTCTACATAATTTCTGTGTATCCACGATATTATTAATACGTTAATTATGAGCCATTTTATAACTTCCTTATAAATTGTGTATTGTAAGTAACATTATCAACATAGCGTTCCGTTCTCTCTGCCTACCCCACCTGGGACACGGTGTGAGGGTATAGAAGTATAGATACCTAGATAGAATGTTTATATTCCGAAAATTCATATTTATTAAAACCAATCAGATATCTCGATTGGAGAACCATGTTTACACAATGTAACATTGTGTAAACATGATTCTCCAATCGGAAGAAGTGACAAAGGCGTCGCAACGCTTATGAATTGATTTTAGTAGAGGATAGAAACCTATTGCATTCATTTAGAGCATGGGTGGCCAACCTTTTCAGCAGCCGGGCCAAATTTCAGAACGAGATTCCCTACCGGGCCGCACAACAATATACTCCATATATGGAACATTTGATAATTTTACTTCACCTTAAAATTTCTACCCCCCCGTCGCTTAATTTTCAAAATGGTTAATAATTTGAAATGTTTCAAAACTCCTCGGTTTTCTTTTAGAATATTTTCTCAAAATACCTCTTTCAAAAAAGTAACGGGTATTTGTACCGACTAGACTATTATTAAAAAAAGTGTGCATATGCTTCGCGGGCCGCACCTAGGCACTCCGCGGGCCGCGGGTTGGCCACCCTTGATTTAGAGTGTCTCTGCGTCAACTGAGTCACCTCTTCGCACGATATTCCTAGCGCTCTGATGTCGTTGTCATAGGAACGATTACTGTGAAAGAGGGACGTCTAGGCTGTCGGAATTCTTGTAGACAAAAGAACAGTGCTTTTTTGGCAAAATATGATTGGACATTCTCAAAACATTTATTTTTAAATATTCACATATTTATCGTAAGTTTCAAAGTGTTGTTTATCATAAAAACCAGGAAATAAGCCAAAAGCTCTATGTGTATAGATAATATTAAAGCGCCATCTATCATTCTGCGTGAAAATGTTCCAAACTTATTGTTGTTTATATCCATTTTATGGGATCAAGATTTCTCAATACGGAAATTGGAAATGTGCCGCTTCTAGAAATGGAGAAAATTGAACCGATAAAGTAAGTATGATAAAAATGCCAATATCTCAACAAAAAGCTCAACTGAAAGCTGTGTGGTATATACGTAAAATATTGCTTATATTTCAGAGTTTTGGTAAATAATATACCTAAATCCGTAACACACTACAATATAATGCTTAAGCTGGAAAAAAGTTTATCGCTAGAATACCATGTCTTACAATAACTAACGACTTATATTGTTTATTTATTTATTCTCGAAGGGAACTAACAGTCAACATAACAAGTATTACAACAATTAAAATTAAATGCAATAAAGATCACAAGAGTCCCCCTATATTACCACAGTGTAAAAATTCAAAGCAACTTTTTTTTTTTTTTTTTTTTTTTTTTTTAATGAAAATAGTACATTGAATAATAAATATATACATCTTATGATAATGAGTCACGCCAAACTAAAACAAAACTAAGACAAACGCACAAAACCAACAACAAAAACAAAGAAATATAATAATAATAATTATTGTCTTGTAGGTTTTTTTTTTTTAAAAAGATATATCAGGGTTTTGTTTTAAACCCAAATACAACCTTATACACCTTTCACAGTAAGCTAATAAAAGCTTGTGTCGTGAAAGGGGAGTTTGCCGACACCAGGGATCGAACCACGGTCCCCAAGGTATTTTTTATTTGCACTAAGAGGACATTAATTTGTCATTTGATGCCGACGTGGCACGGAGGTAACGTTCTTACTTTTGAGTCACGAGATCCTGGTTCGATTCCCGGTTAGAGCAAACTGAAAAATGACCTTTTTCAAAATGTTCTGTATCTATCATAATGTTTTACGGGTGCTTTATTAGAGTGACCCGGGTTTCGACACGTAATCTTGTTTTCGAACTCAGATGTCTTTTCAAAACTTAATAATCATAATTATATAAATATTGATTGAATTGACATTTATTTTCTAAACTCCATATTATTATATGGAAATAAACAAACTGTTTTAAATTTTACTGTACCTATTTATTAACAAAAGAAACCTGGTTTCGACTTTCGAAGTCATTGTCAAACTCTTTGTTTGCATTAAGTAGATAATCATATTTTATTTATCGATTAATATGGATTATTACAAAATAAATACCAATAGAATACAACGTTTAATCTTAGTTTGAGACTCTCGATCTGTGTGAATTGTCTCTACATGTGTTGGAAGGCCAATCGAGAACGGGTGTGAATAGAAACAAATACGTGCAGGAGCCAGGGAGTATATTTGCCAACTAATATGAAAACCGTTACATAGAACAAATGCATCGCTACATAGTAGGTATATAACAGTATTACAAGTGAACATATATATGCACCCAATTTATAGTTTATTATAAACATTTTTTATGTGATTTAACATATTCCCAAGGACGCACGAAGAGATGCCTTGATGTTTCAGTGGACTGTATTTTTTTTAAATTTTTTATTTTTTCTCATCTTTTCGTATCATCCTAGGAAATCATGTCATCACCATTTTACATTCAGATACACAATATTTCACTCCATTATACATTGAATTACTCTTCATATTCTATAAATATTAACTTTTGTTATGTTTTTTTTTTTAAGTATGTACTCACACTTATGTTTCATAAACAATAAATCTGTTAAACAATAAAGTCATACTTTTGAATAACTTAGGTATTTCTATTTCCTATAAGTTTAATCTGCATAGGCATTTTTATTTACCTATAATTAAATATTAATTAACATTGTTGCTAATTATTGCTCTATACCTAACGAGCCTTTTAATACATATTTATATTATTATATATTTACATCACAGTTCTGCCTTATTTACATAAAGGAATTTTATTTGGCTGCTGCAAGAAAATATTATTAAAAGGCACAACTGTAATGCAAGTTGTTACAAGTGTAACATTTTACAAATAACAAAGAGTTATTTTTTTTAATAGGTAGGTACTACCAAACAAATATCAAAGGAAATTTTACCAATAGATATAATTATAATATTGGTTGTTACAAGTGTAACATTTAATAAATAACAAAGGTTATCATTTAATTATTAAGTACCTCCAATTAATTAGGTATTAAAGAAATTTTTATTGATATTAACCTATAATGTAAGCTGTTACAAATATAATACTTCGTAGATAACAAAAAGTTATTATTTTAATTGATAAGTACCTCCAAATAGGTATTTCACATATACCTAAAAGAATTTAATTATTTTTACTGGTAGGTACTTCCAACCAAAGCAAGAATATAAAGTATATTTTACAACATAAAAGACATCCTTTTATGCAAACATTTTTTTGATATATATAGGTATAGAAATACATACAAATTTTATAAACAATAGGGTTTATGTTTTTGCAATTAATTTGCTTTACAATTTATTATAGGTTTTCATGTAGGTATACAACAAACATTTATTAAACATGAATATACATAGAACATTTAGGTATTTAATCTTTTAAATTACCTTTTTTAACATTGTATAATGTTGTTACATTTAAATATAATTTTTATTTTGTGAGTACATTTTATAATAAAATAAGTAGGTATTTACTTATACATTTTACATACCCATTTATGTGTGTTCATTTAAACATTCAAATAGCTATATTTCTACATAATGTGATCACAAAAATAACTTCTTTTAATTTAAGCAGATTGATTACAAAATTATTTCCAAAATGTTTTATTTTTGAAAACATTAATATTGCTAATAGGTTTATGAAGAATAATAATATTCTTATTATAATATTCACAATAAAATTATATTGACATACATATACAATATTCATTTTATTAATAGATAATTCTGGTATACCTATACCTTTTTTACTATGAAATATGACATTCAAGTGTCATTACCTATTAGGTATTCTTTATTTTACACAACATTTTTATGATATTTTTTACAAGTAAATCAAATTACTAATTTGGACATGAAGTAAATCATTTGTTTACATTTTTGATATACCTAGACGCATATAATAATTCAATACATTTTAATTATAATTCTTTTTATATTTTATTTGTATACCTACTGGTAACTGTTCTAAATATTTGAACATTTTAACAAAATTATTATTTTACAATTTAAATAAATGATTTTTCCTATTGAACATGTTTTAATTTTTTACCTTATTGGTAAATAATGAATTTTTTATCTATATTATTGGACATGTTTTCCTATTATTCTTATGATAGGTACCAATATACAGATCTGCCTATAACAAGCAGGCATAAATTTTACTGTTACATATAAGTATACATAAACAATTATGTTATTGGGTTGATGTTACCCAAACAATTTTTAAACTTGAATTCAATACAATAAGTATATTTTTTATAGACACCTTTGTGTACTTATTAGAGATAAATATCTCATTTTTTTATGTAATTTTTGTTATATGCAATATTTATTGTACAAGACAATTTCAAATTTTAAATGCATATTTACAGGTATTGTTACTAATGTAACGCTCTTGTATTTTATGGCAAGAGTATTTTTGTTGCGGACCATGAAAGACCCTTTTTTCTTCTTGAACAATCAAGAGAAATGCTAATTAATAGCAAGCTCGGCCCATTTCAATATACGACCGGCTTTATTTTCTTCACCCTTAAGGTGATTTTTTACTTGCGTTGATCGCAATTCAAGAACAATGATTTCTGCTCAAGCGATACTCTCAACGACAAGATTTTTTTATTTGAAGCCATGAAGACTCCATTTTTTTATTCTCTTGATTGATTAACAATCAAGAAAAATTGACAAGCTCGAACCATACGTTCGGCTCTATTTTTTCACCCTAAAGGTGCACTTGGGTTGATCGCAATTCAAGAGCAATAATTTCTGCTCAAGCGATGCTCACAACACCAAGATTTTTTTTTATTCGAGGCCCTGAAGACCCCATTTTTTTATTCTCTTGATTGATTAACAATCAAGAGAAATAGGCGAACTCGAACCATTTCAATATACGTTCGGCTCTTTTTTCATTGTTAGAGGACACGAAGACCTCTTTTTATTTTTACCTCTTTGGGTAACATTCTTGCATTATGTGGCAAGAAATTTAATTTTGTTGCAGGTCATGAAGCCTGCCTTTTTAACACAACTACTACAATAGTGTGTGCATATTTTTTTTGCGATGTTTTAAAATACTACATATCAGAATTGTAACTAAATAATAATAAATAAGATTTTAAATCATTTCAACATACATATAAACATTACTTATCTCATAATATTAGATCATCTGTCATATTGACATTTGCTTCCCATAGATGAAGTTTGAAGCATAAATTACAGGCTGATTATATAATTTGAATCCATGGCTCCGTTCAACGAGTTGAGTCTGTGCTGTGTGCTTCATCCATGGTTGCTATCAAAACAAAGATGGCGCTATTCCTTTTCCGCTTTCTGATCCGAAATCAATATGGCGGCCTCATGAGTAGCTCGTTCCAATATGCCAGTCCTTGAATGGGTGTAGAAATTTCAGATGCGATCTCCTTTTGAAATATACCTAGGTTTCTCCCTTCATCTAGGTTATTTGGACAAGCTGATTTCCTTGTACGGCACTTCACAATCATGTGTTGCATTTTATTTTGTTTTATATTAATATTGTCACAATTCTGCATGTTCGGTTTCTTCCACATGGTATTTTATTAAATGCTATTTTTGCACATCGCTTTTTATTTATTTTTATAAATATATTTCATGGTATATATTTAATTTATTGAGCGGCATTCTATAATATTGCCTTTTTAATTTTTAATTATTTTAAATTTCTACATTGTGCATATTTTTTATAAGCACAATTATTTTATTATTGCGAAAATCGCATGAATTTATATTTAAATTGAGTGGCCCTTTTTATATTATTTTAAATATTGATTATATTGATTATGTTAAATTTTTTAACACTTGTATTGAAATTTGATTGGCATTTTTAATATTAATTTTTAATTAATTTTATTATTTTTAAAATTGATTTTATTATTTTAAAACTTTAATTTCTTCTTGCACGTGTTATGTTTTATATGTCCAAAATTAATTTTTAATTATTCTAGAATTACATTTTTAAATTTTGTATTATTTAGCACTCGATTAACTTTTAATATTTTTACTGGTTCAATTATTATAACTTATTTTAAAGAAAATAATACGGCTCGATTGACCATGTTTAAAGGCCAAACGAGGACGGGTGAAAATAGAAACCAGAGGTACGTGCAGGAGCCAGGGAGTTTATTAGCCGACTAATATAAAAATTGTTACATAATACATAATACAGTATTACAAGTGAAAATATATGCACCCAATTTAGCTATTTTATAATAAGCATTTTTTATGTGATTTAACATATTCCCAAGGACGCACGAAGAGATGCCTTGATGTTTTTAGTGGACTGTATTTTGTTTTAAATTTTATATATTCACAACACCAAGATTTTTTTTTTTTATTCGAGGCCCTGAAGACCCCATTTTTTTATTCTCTTGATTGATTTACAATCAAGAGAAAATAGGCGAGCTCGAACCGTTTCAATATACGTTCGGCTCTTTTTTCATTGTTAGAGGACACGAAGACCTCTTTTTATTTTTACCTCTTTGGGTAACATTCGTTATTATTATTATGTTTATTACATGCAGATATTCTGTTGACTACCCCATTTGTGGGATATGCCGTAATGGTATAGTAGTAGTAGTTCTTTTCGATTAATAAAAATGACTATTTACCTGTAATTTAATACAGTTTGTAAGTGAATTATGTATAAAAAGGGGGATCTGTATAACGATAATTAAACAACAGATGATGAACGCATATAATTCTTCGAAATATTATTATAAGTTCAACGTTTTGATAATGAAACAACACGGAACGTTCATATATTGAATGTCCAGTTCCAAAACTCAACATAAATAAATGTCTTATATTCGAGAAATCGTCATTTTTGTAATTTTGTTATATTTATATTATGCTTTAAAAACACAACAGAAAGTGAAATCTAATATATAAAATTCTCGTGTCACAGTGTTTGTTATCATACTCCTCCGAAACGACTGGACAGATTTTGATGAAATTTTGTGTGCTTATCGGGTAGGTCTGAGAGTCCGCCAACATCTATTTTTCATACCCCTAAAAGTTAACGGTGGTCCACCTCGAATTTTTAATTTCATTTTTTTGTACAATTTTTTTTATTTTTATTTTTTATGGTGAGGCATTAAAAATACATACAGCCCTAAATTTTCACCCTTCTACCATCAACCCCTATTTTTTAATAGCGATATTAGTAATCTAGAAAAAATGTTTAATATTGCAAAACAACGTTCGCCGAGTCAGCTAGTATTCTATAAATATAATTATCGCAGTGTTAAAAGCATATAAATATTGTCTTTGTTGTGTTCAATAGTTAAAAAACCTTCAGTAATTGGATTTGTGGACTTGTGTAAGTATATTTTGTGTTTTTACATTTTTAAATATTTTTTTATGTATGTTTTACTTAATAATTTTTCTTTCTTCATCTTTTTGTTAAATAAAGTACCTCAAATTTCTGTTTATTTGTTGGTAAGGAAGGAATCTTAATTGGTTATTGGAATATTGATTGTTATAACTGTATGATACATATAGAATAAATAAAAAAAAGATTTCGAAATATTTGAAATATGTGAAAGGTGTATAAGGTTGTATTTGGGTTTAAAACAAAAACCCAGATATATCTTTTTAAAAAAAAAAAAAAAAAAAAAAAAAAAAAAAAAAAAAAAAAAAAAAAAAAAAAAAAAAAAAAAAAAAAAAAAAAAAAAAATTTATTTCTGGAATTGAAAATGTGTATATAATTTTTCAAATATTTGATAATATAAAGTGGACAGTCTATTTTTTAAATTATTTGTTTGTGGAATTGAAAGACTGGCGTTGTTTGTGTGTATTAAAAATCTAATATATTTTTTAGACTTGTTGAGTGATAGAATTGGACAGTCGATTATATACGCCTAAAAGCTATATTTTTTTACAGTATAGAAGTACTCAATCATGCGTTAATCCTATAGAATTTAATTAAAAAGAGAAGTCACACACTTCATTGCACACATTGTTTTTCTTTTTTATTGTAAGTTCCTATTGTTTTTGAGTAAGTACTAAAAAAGCACATCATTTTATTTAAACTTTAATTATTGATCGATCGAACGTTCTTGGTAGACGTTCATTATAATAAAAAATAAAATGAAACAAAATAAATACTTAATTAGTTAACGATTTGGCTTTCAGAAACTTCTTAAGACTTGCCTGACGATGGGAGCGGAAGCTTTGGAAAGCCGGCTCATAAAGTAATAAAGTCACTAGTGGAATTACTATGTATTATGTTTTATTGAAATTTCTTATTATATATTTTTTTTAAATTTATTAAGCTTAATTATTAAGCTCTTTATTAAGTACATTCAAAAGTTTTTTCTTATTTTAAGAAAGCATTAAGGTACAACCCTCTAATAACACGTGGAGTCTTTAAGATATAGAATATAAATTATTTTATATTATATTTTCGTTTTTTCTACGAATTTCGTCTAGCAAAAGGTAATTCAATATTTATGCGGTGTATAATCCATAGTTTTTTTTAACGATTTTCGGAGAACCTCGTAAATACTCCACCAAAAAATACAATATGTATTATACTATATTATATCGTCCCGCCGTACCCCAAGCGGGGTAGGCAGAGAGAAAGGAACGCCATTATTTTTATTAACATTTAATAGTAAGGTTGTTGATGTTAAGCGTAGGTTTCGCATTATACTGAATTCTTATTTATGCCTGTGTGAGTGAAGATATTAAGAATATGTATTACTCAACAGAGACTTGATTCACACAACCAACAGACTGTGTTCACACCGTTTAGTAGGAAACAGGAAAGGTGCTCGAATGCTTATGAATCGGCTGAGGCTGGTTCAAGTGCACTTTACCTATTATACGTTCACCTATTCTACTAATTTTTGTTTCAAAACACTATGTTGTGTGGTTGAGTAATATTTTTGATAAAGTTATTCTTGTTACATTGGAATCTACCAAATTTCATGATTACTGCAAACTGTCTTCTCTTTCCACTTTCTCCTCTATTTCTTTATCTTTTAGCCACCATCAGTAGGCAGTTGTCAAAGCAAATGACTGATGACACGGTACGCAAACAATAAGATAATAATATTATTATTAATAACTGATGTTATTCGATACAATATTCGTTGGTACTTATCTAATAATAGTGACGAAACTATGTACATAAAGTCTAGTAAAAGATTTTTATTTTTTTATGTATTCAAATCAAACATACACCAACAGGAACATCAAATACACATAAAACAGAAGGTAAACAACAAAAACAAAATTAGAAACAAAGATGCATCCATATCAGGCGTAATAAATTGGTTAATCTTTGAGTCAGCTGCAGGTCAACCTAACATCCCAAATCACTTTTTACGTAACTTAAAAGTAAGGCAACAATGAAAACGATGAATCGAAATTGTCTCTACAGTAGTGTTAATCATAGCTTTATTAATTCATTTGACATCACAACCTCGAATAATTCAATGTTTTTCGTTCATTCATTCATACCATTACGGTATTTTCACGGTAAGTGGGGTAGCTAGCGGAATAACTGCATGTAAAAAACATACAAGTCGACCTCTTCGAGCAAATATTTCATTTATTATATACTCGTATGAAATATATCCTAGCATATTGATTCTTACAAAAATAAACTATTCGGTTCTAACATAGGTACTTTTTAGTAAAATAAAAACGTAAAACGTATTTTAGAAAAATTGTTTTAATTATGTAAATATGCTTTTTGTTAAAAAAACTCGAGTGTGCCGAAGTTATGTTTTTGAGTAAATTTAATAAAGTACCTACGTCAACATTTTATATTTGGGTAAATAAACAAATGTTCAGATTTTAAACACTCATTGATCAAATACTCGTATATCAATTTAGTTTTTTTGTGCGCTTGTTCTCGATGGTTACAATAATAATTTATGTAGAAAACGTTGCATCAATGGGACACCTTTATTCTTTATGATATCTTTTCAATACTTATTTTTTACTATTTATCTTAATCCCATCAAGAATTTCGGTTGCTCTCGCGTTAATCTCGTAACTCTTGTATTTTATTGTGTCTGGAATCGGAATGCATTCCATTTATGATTTGGATTTATTTATTCATTCATTTTATTCAATGTATCGTAATACTTACTCACGAATAATTTATTTTATATGGCCAATCTTTCAATTAAGGGTGATAAAATTATAAGCTTTAATCAAGAAATAAAATATGATATTTTAGTTTTAAGAATAAACTCATCAACTTGAGTTTGAAAAAGACATTACATACATGTTGAAACTCGAGTAACTCAAAAAAATAAATAAAAAAATATGACGTTTGCTCAAAACCACTACTCCTACCTAAGAGTGAAGTGGTATAATGCTTTGCCGATGGATTGTAAGGATCTAGCAAATATTGGTATAGCTGAGTTTAAGCTCTCTTTAAAAAAGTTAACGAAGTAGATTTTTTAGGTATTAATTACCAATGGAAATGAGATTTTATTGTCATTTAATTTAATTAACGGATTTACTTTTGTACGATGTGTGTTTTTTCCTTTTTTTATCTTCTCAAGTTTTATGGATATGTTTTGGTAATGTTCTGAGAGTGTTTTCTTTTTTGTTCACTTTTATATTGTTTTGTAATATTGTAAAAATGTAACTCACTTCAAAACACGAGATTTTCTCTTTTTGAAGTTGAGTCATTTAAATTAAATGTTTTATTTGTTATCTATAAAAAAATGTGTAAAATAAATTATAAATAAATAAATAAAAAAAATGCTTATAGGTAACTCTAAATAATCACATTTTATTTCTTGATGGAGTTTAACAAAATAAATACCAATAAAATACAATAATAATCTTTGTTTAGACACTATTTACTAAGTTTGTTAAATCTCTCGATTCAACGGTGAATTAAATCCCAAATATACTAGTAAGATCGACATATTTTATCTTTTTGACAATCGATTCATCTTTGTTCAAGACATAAAAAAAAATATTGTTTTTTTTTTCGGATTAAGTTCCTAGTAATTTTATGTTATCAAAATACTCTCTTTAGTGAAGCAGTGTCATAAAAAATTATGATTGCTTCAATACAATCGTTACCTTACTTTGAAAAGGTTCTATCTGCCTATAACAATGTTTCGAGCTATGACAGTTTGAAGTTTGCAATTAATATAACTTTTTCTATTTAAAAGTTATTAAAAAAAATATGATGCACTTATGTTTATACACATACAGTACTATTTTTAAAATAATTTTTATTTCATATTGCATAATATTTTATGAAATAAAAAATACCTGAATATGCAGTTAGAACCTTGTTGGTCTGAATGGAGAGCTACAGCTAATTTGAAAAGGTTCTACCTGCCAATGGAATGTTGTTAAATAAATATTTTATATATGGTCTTTGTATTACATTTACTTTCTGCTGTTGTCTGAAAGTATATTTTTTCAAAGTTGAACTGAATCACATTTAAGCTTATTTCCACATTTTTTTTTATTTATTTCTTACCCTTTCTCAGCTGATGTGAGATCAGGGAAGGAGGAATGAATAGAACTTCCTCTCCTAGTATCTACATTTTTACATGTAATCCAAGTTATCAGTTAGTATTATAGCAGTTTCTCTATACTCCATATTTATTTTATTGGTGACAATATAACATAACATGCATAGACAATTCACACAGATCGAGCTAGTCCCAAATTAAGATGAATCTTGTATTATGGGTACCAAGACGACGATACACATATATCAATACACTAAACACATATACATGTAACATCCAGACCTAGGACAATTTGAAAAAGGTCATTCTTCATTTTGCCCTGGCCGGGAATTGAACCTGGGACCTCGTGACTCAAAGGCAAGAGCGTTACCTCTGCGTCACACTGGCCGCCTAATATGGCTTACGTTATACAGTGAGCAGGAATATTCAACAATCTCCCGTTTTAACATCTATAATTATCCATCAGTCGCAATCCTTCTCCAATGACTACCCGCTACTTTTTTAAGTCGTTGGACCAACTTGTCAAGAACCCACCCCCGCTTCTACGTTCTGTTCTTGGTCTCCAGTCCAGGAGTTTATTTGTCCACTAATCAAATACCTTCTAGTACCAATGTGAACAATTTCAGACAAAATAAAATATAATCTTTACACTCAGGAATACTAATTAATATTATACATACATACATACATACCATCACGCCGCTTCCCTCGTGGGGTAGGCAGAAAGGATCGAGCGCCACTTCCTTCTATCTTTGCATACATCTTTCGCTTCCGTCACTGTCATACAATTCCTCATGCATGCTCTCCTGTTCAATGTGCTCAACACGTGACCGTCCTGTAGGATTTGATTTAAATGATCTTGCCATTTAATCCTCGGACGTCCACGTCTCCGAGCACCATTCCTCTCAGCCAAATATATCTTCTTAGTCATTCTGTCCTCATTCATTCTTTCCACGTGCCCAAACCACCTTAACTTATTTACATTCATCCTTGTTATTACGCCAACTTTCATTCCACATTCCTTTCGTATATCACTTACGCACACGATCTCTCAGACTTTTACCACACATCCTTCTCAACGATCTCATTTCCACTGCATTTATGCCACTTTCATCCTTCTTTAACCATGTCCATGTCTCACTTGCATACATTCATCTAATTAATATTCATCTACAAAAAAACGCCTAAATGAGGAAAACGTGTGATACATCTAAGCGCTTTGACGCAAATGACAGCGATGAGACTTGCCACCCATCATGCCGCGTCAAAGTGGGAGTAGGGCACAAAGAGGAGTCCGGAATGCCGGTTAGGTGTGTTAAATGTAAGAGGAGGAATGTTAAGGAAGACGAATGAAATAATTGAGATGATGGATGGAAAAATAAATTGAAATGGTTTGGTCATGTGGAACGAATGGATGGAGATAGGATGACAAAGATATACTTGTCTGAAAGAAGGGGTGTGAGGAAATACGGGCGTCTGAGAACTACGTGGTTTGATCACGTAGATCTAAGTCTCAAGGACGGTCGTGTGTTGAGTAAGAGAAATCGACGTGCGTGCATGAGAGGTTGTATGAATGTAGAGGAGGCGAAAGAAGTATGTAGGGACAGATCGATATGGCGTTCTGTTCTCTCTGCCTACCCCTCTTGGGATGCGGCGTGAAGGAATAGGTAGATAGAATGTGTGTCTTTCATACTAATTTACAATTATAAGTAAAAAAAATCTGCAAGTGCCCCATTAAAACCGCGTGTACAAAATATAGGTATTGTTTATAACACAATATTATATACACTTATAATAAATAGTTTGCAAATGTTAAAAATGTTAAAAATAAACAGAAAAATATTTTATTTAGTATCTGTTACCTACCACAAAATTAAAGGTTTAATGAAAAAAGCAAGAAAATCGACATGCTTGCCACAAACGAGCCTAAATAAATCGACAACTCGCGTCACATACATTTAACTGTCAAATTCATACAAAAAATATACCAAAGAAAGTTCAAGCGGACGTTAGAACCTTTTCAAAGTTAAATTAATGTTCAAAATTCAAACGACCTAAATTGATATAGTTGTAACGTTTTGTGGAACCTTTTCATACTAAGTTTTTCTAATAATTACGTGAAGATAGAACTTGGGAATACTAAAAACTTCCTTATTCAAAAAATATTTTCGCCGATATTTCAATAGATGACAGAGAGCCGAAAATGCTACCATTTCAAACAAAAATCTCATTTTTGCAAAAATTGTTAGTTAGAACCTTTTCAAAGTAAGGTAACGAGTCATGTTGTAAAACTGGATGTATGTAACATGAACCCCTATAAGGTAAACGGCTGTTTCACCGACCGGCTTCTATCACCGACCATTTCAAATTTAGCGCGATAACTTCATAGATGTGTTTCGAAACGAATGCATATTCAGCTAACTTCACGTCAAAAATATCATTCTATGAGACTAGTGAAATTTGCGGAATATAGGGATTCCCGTTTAATCGACAAATAATGTCAAATGTCATAACTTGTAATAACCATAGGCCAGTTGACGTGAGACGCTTGATGGAGCTCTTTCTTTTTATCCTTAATAAAAAGCAAATAAGGTAGGTTTTACACAATATTGTCTAAAATTCTTAGGTCTACTTTCTTTTTTGTAAATTTGTTAGAGTTTTTTGTTTAAATTAGAAGGTATATGTATTATTTTTCTCGAAAGAGCAGTCGGTGATATGTTCAAAGAATGTGTGTCTTGTACTAATCACCGATCAAGTGGTCGGTGATAGGAAATTAGCAAACATATTTTACACTCTAATTAAAAACGGGATAACTAAAATATTACGTATTTGATTTTTTATATAATGCGCGTATGCACTATTTAACCTAAAAACCTATCACCGACCAGATAAATATAATAATGTTATTTTTTATCGTATTTTAAAATCGGGTTTTTTCATATGTTTGTCACAAAAAGTGCTTAAAACAAAAAAACTTCAAATAATTCCTTTAATTAATCTATGACATAGTTTCCCTATATTTTTTAGCACAATAGTAAATAATTTAAGTATTAATTAGCTGGTAAATGTCACAATTTATTATATTATCGTTATGTGTTTAAAAATTTGTTTATATTTTGGATCGGTATAAGGTTCATGAGTATCGATTACCGACTTCTTTGGTCGGTAATTGGTACTTTTGGTTATTTTACCGACCTTATAATATTGCTCGAAGTCGGTAATTAATACTGAAGATCTTTTCACCGATCGAATAAAAACTAATGTCGTTTGTCTTCTGTGACTGAATATTTCTGATACTTTGAGTGTTTCAAAAACTGTTTGATTGGTGGTTTGATGTCATTCCTTTGTATTCGTAGGTAGTCAATATGGAAAAGAAGAAAATGCAATACAGTGAAGAATGTTTAAAAAATGCACTAAATGGGATTAGGGATGGATTGTCTATTTCTGGTGCATCTAAAATTTACAATATCCCAAAAACCACGTTAATTGATAAGATACACAAAAAATATAAAGAAGGGGCGACAGCTGGTGCACAGACAGTCTTATCGAAAGATGAAGAACAACATTTAGTGAACTGGATGTTGTATTTAGAAAACGTAGGGTTTCCTGTAACTAAACAGCAATTGATTGATAATGTACAGAATCTTTTAAAAAAAATGAACAGACCAAACTTATTCAAGGATGGAAGACCAGGACGTCGTTGGTTTGACGGATTCATGAAACGAAACAAAATTTTGTCGACGAGAGTTTCGCAAAATTTAACTAAAACCAGAGCTAATTTGTCAGAAAAATCCATTAGGCAATGGTTTGAAAAAGTGAGGGAATACTTGGAAAAAGAAAATTTTCTTGAAATTTTTGAAGACCCAAGAAGAATCTTCAATTGTGATGAATCGGCATTCTTTTTGTCCCCAAAAGATACTAAAGTTATAGTAAAAAAAGGCTCCAAAAAAGTCTACAGTCGGGTGTCAAATGACGAAAAGGAATGTTTAACTGTACTTGTAACCGTTTCAGCTGATGGAGCAACACAGCCTGCTCTAACACTTTTCCCATATAAAAACAGAATTCCATCATCTATATTACTGAATATGCCGCCAAACTGGGGGATAGGAAAATCGGAGTCAGGATGGATGACATCCGAATGTTTCTATGAGCATATTGCGAATGTGTTTCACCCTTGGCTAATAAAAAATGATATTCCGTTACCTATAATCCTTTTTTTAGATGGGCACACATCCCATATAAATTTAAATCTCTCAGAATTTTGTAAAGAAAACAGAATTATTTTGATAGCATTACTACCAAATGCCACACACAGATTGCAACCGTTAGATGTCGCTGTCTTCAAGCCATTAAAAGCGTGCTGGAGACAAAAAGTTACAGAGTGGCGAATGGAAAATAACGGCGAAAAGTTAACAAGGGTGCATTTTAGCAAGCAATTGGACATATGCATAAAAAACGGTATTACGGCGGATGCCATTAAAAATGGTTTCCGGACATGTGGACTGTGTCCTTTTAATCCCGATTTGGTTCCATATGAAAAATTACTGGCAGCGATCCCAAACGTGACAACTGATGAAAGTATTAAACAAGCAAAAGATGTTGCCCTAGTTAACAATGCTCATACTTCATTTAACTTTCTACGCGAATTTGAAAAACGATTAGATGTCGATACATTGGAAAGATTTAAAAAAAGTACAGATATTTGGAATGGTATAAGAGAAGACCAAAATCTATTTTATTTATGGAAAAAGATCAAGGATGATAGTTCACCATCACTATTACATGATGATATAATTTTTGATGAGAATGTTTTTATTGAGTTTCAAGATAAGGATCTCATAGAACTTACTGTTGATGATATAACGGAAACTTTTAAAACTCCTACCAAAGATCTTGATTATATAGTGGAATCTTCACTGCAAATTCACAAAACTCCAATCAAAAATCTTGAAAATTTGTTGGAAACTTCTGTGCACATTCATAAAACTCCTACTAATAATGTTGATAGTGTTGTGGAAACATCAGTGCAAATTCATAATGAAACATGCATTACAGCAGAAGATACCAAAACGAAAAATGTAAATAAAGCAGTTTCTCTTTCAAGCCCTGCTAACAAATTTCCAACTCCTTTTAAAAATGCTCTTTTTTGGCCTGAAACCCCTGTAATACAAAATAATGATCGATCGAAAAATGTAAATATACTATATAGAATACCAAAAACGTCAGATCGACGAGAAAAATATAAAAGAAACTGAAAAACTTAATCGCATTAAAAATAAACCAGCTACAACAAAAAGAAAAAGACCTGTAGATCTTAAACCTAAAAAAGTTTGCAAAAACGCTGATAGAAATGATTTCGTCGTTGTAAATTATGAAGGTGAACTATTTCCCGGAAAAATCATCGATGTCACTCCAGCTGGAACAGTTGTCAAAACTATGACGATGAGTGGAGTTAATCATTGGAAATGGCCGGAAAAAGAAGATATTTTGACATACGAGGATGGAGACGTAATATCCAAAATTAAAATACCTTCTAAAATTACCAAAAGAGGTGCATTTCTTGTTCCAGAAATTGGAGAATTACGCCAAATATTCAAAAAGAATATGATATAAAAACTATAACTTTTTTATTGTAATTTTTAATTCTTTTTTCATTTCTTAAATAAATAACTTGCTTATGTATATTTTTTTCATTTCAGTCCACATGTTACGTATACGCTCCCTATGTTCCCGATTGGGAATTATATATATCTTTTTGTATATAACTGCGATTATAACAAATTATATATAGAAGTCGGTGAATGGTGCTTTTGAAGGTCGGTAATCGGTCGCACTTGAATTTTGGTCGGTAAATGGTGCTTTTTAGTCATTTTATAAAATTGAACTTTAAAATTCGTCAAAAAAATTAGGATTATATAGATGATATTTTCCTTTTTAAATTCATAATAAATGAAATATTGTCTAATACAAAACGCTTCGAAAAAAATTGATTCATTCAGAATTTCTTATATATATGTCACAATATAAATATTGGTATAATTTGGTCGGTAATATAGCCGTTTACCTTAGAGGTTCTCAGCCATATCTAATGGTGCAGCATTAGGCCACCGTGCTAGCATACAATAGCCTACCATATCAATACATACAGTATAAAAATCTATAAATAAAAATAGTTTGTACGTAAAAAGATATTATAAATATTATAATTTTTTTATCGCACACAAGGTTATGGATAATGTTTGTAAAATTTGATAAAATTGGAATAATAAATGTTTAAAATGTATCAATCATATTCATCTTAAAAATATATAGGTACGGTCGTCCTGTCTGCAACATAAAAAATGGAACATTCTGAGCAGATTTCTTACTCCATTATTGCTGCATTAAAGATAGTAAATTAATTATACGTGTTGTTGTGCAAATAACCCTTTACAGGACGCTCAAAAGAAGAAGGTTCACTCTGTTCCGGAGACTTTTTAAGTACAAATTAATCTACATCTTGTTTTTACATTTAAACTATAACGCAATACAATTAATAATAATTATTTTTTAAATAATAAAAAAAAATACGCATGGCAACATTTAAATTCTCATTATTATTCCCCCACACATAGATGGCGCCAGTAGTGTTGTTAGTGGGTTAGTTTGTTCGTGCGATAATAATTAGTGGTGTTTGAAGAGTGTGGTGCACTCTATCCGTAGCCCATTGTTGTTAGCCTCTAATTGAAGAACCCATCGTCCTCCGTTCTCCACACAGGCTGGCACAGCTTTGTTGTTCTTATATAATAATAATAATATCTCTTATCTTCCAGCATCCGTTCTTTATGAAAATGTCGGTAGATGTTGCTAATTTGAACATACTTGGGACTATTATATAAATATAAGTAGGTTCTACCCACAATTTAAGTATCCTACTATTTTCTTTACACGAATAAAATATTTTGTTTTTACCCTTGTACGGTTAAAATTACCGCTTAATTATTTTAATTCAAAATGTTCTTTTTTTGTTAATGTTTTGATAAAATAATTATGTTTTAAACATTTTAATTAGTACGAAGAAAATTGTTTCCTCTAATATCTTTTTTCTGGGTTAAGTATTGAGATTCTTTAATGGTAGTTGTATATAGATTAAAAAAACTAAAATAATATAATTTAAGTATCACAAAACACTGTATCACTTTTCCATTTCACATTATTTAAACGTCAGAACGTTTTCGTCGAACGTCGAACAATATCTGCTCATTATCAATTAGAGTGTAATCTATCTATCTATCTATTCCATCACGCCGTATCCCAAGTGTGGTAGGCAGAGAGAGCGGAACGCCTTATAGATCTGCCCTTACATACTTCTTTCGCTTCTTCAATAGTCGTACAATTTCTCATGCACGCACGTCGATTTCTCTTGTGTAATAACTACGACGTTTAAATAAAGTGAAGTGGAAGTAAAACAGTGTTTTGTGATACTTAAACATTATTATTTCATAAAATGTCATTCAACAAAGTTTCGCTCGCTAATTTCGAAAATTTAAAAAGAACCTATTTTTGTGCAGCTCAGATGATCCTAGTAAAGTAAAAGTGTGTTTTTGGAATTAACATTGAAGGATGAAAAAATTGATGCATAAAAATGCAGTAAGAATCCACATTTGTAAAACTTGAGTTTGAATGAATATAACAAGCTTTTTCATCATTTTTGTCGTATAATATTACTAGAATAACGAAAGCTCTCAGTCATACTGTGTGCCAAAGTTGTTTACTAACGGCGCGTGGCGGTGGTTGTAACGGTTCAGAGAGGAATATTATAAAAAGCAGCTTTCATCATAACGGAAAGTCACTGCTGGAGCTTTTGATAAAATTATTATTTTCAAGGCAATTTAAACCTTTATTATTATTAACAACCATACATCCGAGAGACTGTTTTGGCACAAGGTGTAATTGTGTATCTAAGCGTCATTTTCCTGTGACGTTTTGTATTGTTGAAGTTTATTTTTCACGTGAATTCACGTTTTGTCACGGCTCGTAAATCACTGATGTTTATAAAGGTTTTTTTAAAGTCACATTTGAAATTTGATTTCAAAACCGTTGCTAATTTATTTTTATATTGTTTATCGAATCATTTTAATTGTAGGATATCATTTTGGGTTAGTTGGAAGAGATCGCGCCTTTGCGATATACTTGCCCTCTGTATATTGATTGTATCTTATTTGAATATATACCTTCTATGTAATTGTTTATAATCAATGTACATATGAAGTAAAGAATGAATAAATAAAATAACATAAAATTTGCTGCAATATTAATAGCAACAATTGTGTACGAACCCGGGGCCTCGTGACTCAAAAGCAAGAGCGTTACGTCTGAGCCACATCAGCCGTATAATTAAAAGCATAATGTTTATTCAAAAAGGGTTGAGCAATGAAGGCTGGATATTACAAAGGTGTTAAGTATCAAAAAATTCAAAAATGAGTTTTTACTCCCAATTGACGTTAAACATAAAAAGCCAATAAGCGTACAAAGTTGCAATGTGATTGAACAACATAGAGTAGGTACTGTTGGTACTTCAAACTTCGTCTAATAGATATCACTCTTGCTACATTGCCTGCTGTTCCCCTTCCTTCTTTTCACTTTTTCTTGGTTTTATGCTACAGACTCATAGCACTTTTGTAATAATCAACCTTTAATTTAATTTACCTATACACCTACAATTTTTTACACTGTAATCTTTCGTAGCTCTTGTGATTTTCTTCACTACGTCTTACAACATTGTTATTTTTCACGCTCTGCACCACGTGAACGTTGATAATGCTACTACTACTGCTTCTGCTGATTCAGGTAGAATATTATTATTATTATTAGTTATTCTTGTTACGAGTACCACCACCCTCCGACTACTTCCCCAGTTTTCCAACCCTTCTTCAGCTGCTTCAGGCTGAAAATACGTTTTCATTTTGACATGTCACATGTCACTGAATATTAATTCAACTTGTATTTATTAAGTACCTGCTGCCAAATTCAAGCATTATTACAAGTGAAATTATTTTTTTCACGTTATTTTATTCACTTTAATAATTTTAGAGTATATGCAAAGATATTTTATTTTATTTGAATAAAATATAATACCATTGCCAGCTTGACAGTTGTAAAACCTAATTGCTGGACAGTGGACAACATATAACAATCATAAACAAATAAGTATCTAAAAAAATAACCACAAGAACATGACTTATTTATAACAAAGAACTTACAATATTCTGTATAAACCCTACACAATACATATTTCTAAGCGCACTATTTAAAACTAAAAAATGAAGTAATTAAAAACATCAATATATAAAAAATAATCACCATATTATAATGATATATTATGATACTAAAAGTGGAGCAGTCGAAAAAAATCACGCTTTTTTTAATAAACTTTCCATCTTTGTATTCATTGTATTTTGTATAAATTACTGATCTGTGGAGCCTCCAGCAAAGAGTCGGCTTACCGATCTCTTTTGTAAGTTTTTAAGTCTCCTGCAAAAGGTCGTAGAGCATCTCATGTAAGAGATTTAGTAATAAGGCATGCCATCCTTCCTTATTGTCTTATTTTTGTACAGAGAGGACAACTTGCTTGTTTGTTACTACACCAAACTGGTTTAATGGCTACCCCAATTGTAGCAGATGGTTACATATAATATAAATGTATTATTTATTGAAAATTCTTAAAATCAGTTTATTGTAAAGAATAAATAATTAAAATAAATAAAGAAGTATTCTAGGAACATAAAATAATCCTTATATTATATTTGCTATTTTCAATAAAATATTTAGCAATTAAATTATTTTTACATACATATAATACATAGATTCAAACCATCACACCGCTTCCCTTGTGAGGTAGGCAGAAAGAATCGAGCGCCACTTCCTCCTGTCCTTGCGTACACCTTTCGCTTCCGTCACTGACATACAATTCCTCATGCATGCTCTCCTATCCTGTAGGATCTGGTCTAAATGATCTTGCCATTTGATTCTCAGTCAGCCACGTGTTCGAGTACCATTCGTCTCAGTCAAATTATGTTTTCTTGGTCATTATGTCCTCAATTATTCTTTTGGCGTGCCCAAACAATCTTAACTTATTCTTAACAATAAGTTATTGTAGACTTCAAGCTTTCTCATTAAACGTATTTAATATCCTCTTAAATTACAGACGAGAATGAAATTTCTTAACACACATTCTTACTTCAATCCGACGCCTTTAGTCTATGACGCCGAGATGCCGACGCACGTCCAGTTAAACCACGTCTATAATATAAAAATATGTATTAAGTATCTGGTGGTAATTCCAGCGTCTTTTGCACTACCCAAGTACTGGAAATAATGATAAGAGGGTGTGTATCTACCCTGAAAAGTATCTTTAATGGAACTTTCTTGTGTCTTGAGCTGTGTGAAAGATATATTCTTTTATATTATTTTATGTCTATACATGAATGGCAAATAAACAAATTCTCGTGCTAGAAATAATTGTAATACTATTTTTTTCTATTGTTTCCAACAAGTGTTCTTCTTCTGCCAGTAGTTTTTATTAATTGTATTTTGATGACAAACGTTTTATCCATTCAATAAAGAAAGATGTTGAAAGTCCTCCGTGGAGCACCCTGCAAAGATTTGGTCTCCCACTCTTTTCCGTAAGTTGCCGAGTGTCCTGTAAAAGGCAGACGGTCAAAAAACAAAAAAAGGTATTTTCATATTAAACTCCGTGATGAGGTTTTCCACCCATCCTAAACGTCTCAAGATTTTTGGCACGGAGAGGACAAGTTGCATGTTAATTACATGCGGCTAGTCTGCTGGCTACCTTACATGTAGGATATGCCGTGATGGCGTGATAACGTAAAAGTATGACACATGTTTCCTATTCTGAATGTCATATTTTTTTTAATAACGCAAAAACGAAGTTATTAACTAGCTCATTCATTCATAAAATCACTAAATTTCCCCTAAGTGGAATAGCCAGCGGCTTACAGCATATAATTTCAGGATAGGTGACCTCATAACTCATCGATGAAATGTTTATGTTAAATGTTTTATGGAATAAGACATTATTAAGTGGAAATCTTTTTTTATCATTGAAGGTACTTGTTACATCTTAAAATCACACACTTGTTATTATAAAGTATACAAAGAACGTTTTAAAGCTCACACATTCACACACAATCCCATGACGCAGCGTCGCGTCGAGACGCCAGACGTCTCCTAAGAAGGCTGTTAAGATAAACGCTACGTGTTGTTCACATCTGAGATGAGATCAATATTCTTTCTATTGTGCTACATAAAATAATAATATACATAGTAAAGTAGAACATAATATTATCTCTATTTTACTTCTACATACATCTATATTATCTTCTATCTTTCTTCTTCATCTCCCACCCACGTCTAATTTCATACATACTCTACTAAACTACAATAATTATATTGATATTTTCCCAGATAGGTTTTTCGGTAATATAATTATGATATTCATAATCGAATAGAGCTCCAGGAAGGCATTAGAGATTTCAATTTAGCACATAAAAATATCAGATAAGGCTTGAAAAAGTAAAATTCACCTTATTTGGTAGAGCCATGGGCGGGACTTGAAGCCGTAATCCATCATTTCCGCGAAGTGTGCTTTGTCCAAATAAGCTACCAGGAGCTTTCTACACGCTAAAGGTTTCGAAATTCTTTCTACCACAATGCCAGCTTCTTGTGTAAGTTTTGTTCTAGAATACCTATGTATGTAGTAGTACTTCAAAAAAAAAATTATCAACCAGATACGGCTTCACCATTCTCCGGAAGATCAACACATAATCACACTTGTAAAAAAATCGATGAACCTGGAACTGTTTTTCGACATAAATCTATAATTATCTACAAAATAAAATAGAAGTTTCATAACCCAAGTTTCATGGTAATGCATATTTTTGTTATAAATGTTTCCTCTTCGTTTGTTAGAAGGTACTTGCGTGTGTGCATAGTATTGTATATAAATGATCGATACATGTAATTATATTTTTATTGTTATAAGGTTATGCGGATTGTAATGATTGTGAATGAATTGCAGTATAATGCTAATGTCTTAATGTTTTTATAATGAAATTTGTTTTTATCTTTTGTAATCTGTACGTACCTACCTTGAGTGTATAACTGTAATGTAATATGTTCAAGTATACTTTGTAATACAGTGTAAAAAGGCTTGAACACCGTTTAATGTATTAAATAAATAACTATATATTCTTGGAACGATATGTAATTTCAGGTACTGTCCATTTTGGTCCAAGAATGTTCTTTAACGTGACTGTTAACAGATCACGTGGCGTATTGAGTGAGATCTGTTGCTGTAAAACGTGAATTTAATAACCCTGAAGAAAGTTTCAATAGTACCTTTTAATACGTAATAGACATTTTGTCAAATCAATATTATTACACCCCGTGGAGCTTCCGGTAAAGAATAGGCATTATTTTATCTCAGCAATGAATGTGAATTTAATTAAATATTTATGCCTCGTTTTTTTTTCATCTGAAACTCCACGGATATAGATTTCTTAGATTTAGAAAAATTAATTTCTCGTTAATTCAGCAATCATTTTCCTTCGCAGACTAAAAACTACAATTTACATGTTTCGCACCCTCTCTGAAGATATTCATATTTTACAACATGCATGCAATGATGACCGTAATAAAACCATTTCTCCACAACACCCTCCCTGTTTTTGTAAGGGTAAGTTTCGCCAGCTCATATTATTTACAATCTGTTGTATTATATGGATGGCCTCGTGCAAAAACGTGTCAAGCCACAAAATTTAACAAAAAATAAATGGTGTTATAAATCAAAACTTAAAATAGTATTCTTGCTTAGTTAAAATTATTGAGGAAAATGTAATATCTGCATTAGGTAATTGTTACTTATTAACTCACAACTCTTACAATTTTTAGTAATGTTTAAAAATATTGAATTGCATGACACGAATTGTTTTGTGGTGTTCCGGGTTACGAATAAGTCTCCAAATTTTTAAATATTCTTTCCTGTTTCCCATAAATGACATATTGTATTAGTGAAACATCTGTAAGAATAAATAAAATATTATCAATTCACCGATGAGGTATGCGCGACCCATCTTAAATATATTAATTTCTATTGAAATGGAGACAAAAATTTGCATGTTTTTAGATGTGTTGTGTTTATTGGCAACTCTAACTGTGGGACACGCCGTTATGGTAACGATTAACATGACATGACAATTGTGTAGCCATCTTTATTTTTTTTTTTTATTTAGATTTTACAGGATACATATAATTAATACAAAAAAATATTATGGTCTACAACATATTTAGCAATAAGCAAACCAGTGAAGATCCCTATATTACCCTAATGTGCTCTACAAAACATACATAACCAAACACAGCGCATTATAAAGCAATATTAACCATTGCAATGATTGTGATACCAAATATGTCGGACAGACCAGTCGATCGATAGACACTCGCATCAAAGAACATTCCAGAACACTTAGGGGTTTATCTAATTGTTCGGAGATGGCGGATCATTGCATTAGTCATAATCACAATTTTGATGTGAATAGTGTAAGGGTCCTTCATTCAGAAAACTGGTATAGAAAATTAATTGCTTTGGAAACATTGGAAATACATAGAAATATTAAAAATATTGTAAATATTCAAATACCCCATTCATCACCATTGTTGAAACCAATTGTTCATCCACCATTGTCTTAACTCTTCCTACTTCCTTACCCCTTCTTTTCTGTTTTTAGGTACCTACATATAAAAAATATTGTTGTTGCATGTGACTTTAAGAAAAATTTTTCTTTTAATTAGTTCTCTTGAAAATGTCAAGCTAACTTGACGAAAGCGCTTGATTATTAATAAATCAATAGTGAAGAGTAAACAGTGTTTTATTGATATCAAATATGTTTAAGCAATATTAAAATAATCAATCAAATTAATCACATCAATAAAATAATATAATAATATCTTGTCAGATAGTGTACAAATCAAAGTAACGTAGTTCTAGTGAATACAGAATAATAGGTATATAAGTTTAATTTCATTAATCATTTATTATTTAAATTGAATTTAATGAATTTATACATAATTGAATACATCATTCACTCAAAGCACGAACTCTGCTCAATTTTGAGGGAAAAATATACAATTATAATAAAAATATACAATTATAATAAAAATATACAATTATTATATAAGAATATCAAATTTCAATTGGGATTTTTTTTATCTCAATTTGAGTTTGCTATGAAATTTAACATTTACTCGGTTTTGTGCCTTGAAAAATTGTTGCATTACACTGTCCTTGTGTATCCTTTTCGTTTCTGCCCGGGATAATAAGCTCAATTCGTCCTGTGAGAGTTATTATCTATTAATGGTCTCTGCTTACACACACATACACACTTTCTCTTCCCTGTTATACATATGTTATGAAAAGTGTGCTCTCAGATACTCTTCTGAAAGTTAATACTTTAATGCTGAAATGTTTAAAATTGTTTCGGCTGGTTATTACTTATTATAATTAATTCACCTAGACTTAAATTATGTTCTGTGGAAAAGTACCCGGTAAAGAATAGTTCTCCCACTCTTTTTAGTAAGTTTTCGCGTGTCCTGTAAAAGGTAGATGTCCGTAAAATCTCACGGATAAGACAATTAACATCTTCAATCCGGGATTGAATGAGACTCACCGTAGATACTGTAGGTAACGCAGAAATCTGGAGACTCCCAATTATCCGATAGTATTTTCTTAACCTAGGTTAGAATAAAAAAGTTCGTTTATTATTTACAAAACAGCATATGTTTGCTGAGTTGGGGTGCTCTACTATTCAGCGATATGGCCTGCGACCTATCTTTAGTGTCTTAATTATTTTATTAGCATGGAGAGGAATATGTGATTCGATTGACTGCAGTAATGCTCCTAGCTCCTAATGCAGGAAGTTGGTTAATTTATTAATGACTTATGTTTTCGAAATGAGCTTTCAAGAGCGGTTGAAAAAATTTACAATCGTTACGACTCGACTTTTACGCAATACTGTCTTAATTTTTACACAAATAAAAGCCTTAATCCATCTATACCTTGCGTAGACGCTCAATACGTATTTTTTTGCTTACACTACTGCAATGAAAGCGTCGTAATAATATTTTATTTTCACGCATTATTTAGTTATTTATTTTGGGATTGAGTATCTCGTATGTAAGGAAACGAATAAAATAATCGTAAAATTTGTCAGTTAACCCCGTGGCTATAAAATTGGTTTAACCAATAGTAATAATATAACAACCCATACCATAAGGGGATACCAGGGGTATGATGAGTCATAAATTTTACAACGTGAATGTAATCATAGGTATTTTATTGCCATTGGAAATAATTTCAAATACCAATAAATATCAAGAAATCGGATTTTGATGAAGGTTTTGTTTCACCTGGGGTTGATTATTTGGATACATATAAGTATTGTCTTAATTAAAGAAGGCGTCTGGACTCAGCATCAGAACAAAATGTCGCTTGTTCAATGCGTGCATCATCCCAATCCTTCTATATGGCTGTGAGACTTGGCACTTAACCAAGGCTCAAGAGCGGAAGATACTAAGCTTTGAAAACAAGTGTTTTAGAAGGATTTTGGATGTCAAATGGTATGAACATTTTACAAATGATGTGCGCCGGCGCACCCAGCAGAGACCTGTAATCTCCGTAATACAGGAGAGACGATGGTCCTGGCTGGGACATGAGATAAGTTTAATTTGCAAAAAAGTATCACTTAAAGCATCTAGGTAAGTTTAATTGGCATAAAATAGCACTTTTGTATGATGTTTCCACGAGACTTCGTGTAACTTAACTGGGGGATCTCGTGCAAGGATCATAAAAAATGTTTCAATTTCCTAATTTAACAAGAAACTCCTCCAAATAATATTAATTGTATCAAAGAGTTATTGAATTTATGCATATGTACACGGCGGTTTTGTGATATAGCCTCGAACATTTCAGGTTTGAAGCTTTTAGTTACCGAGCCGTACTCCATTTTTATGACACATTGTGACATATGCGTATTTTAAAGTTTGCAGCACACTCCCATTTTTTTCTGCTTTCATTTAGAAGCCACTCGTCATTCTTCTGCAGCTCCTAAAGATTTTGGTAGAAGTCTTATCGTTTTTTCAACGTAATGGCGGTGATTTTGATTCATATGCCAAAATTATTCTGTTGCGAAATTTGCTTTATTTGAAGTAGCTTTCAGATACAATAAATTCACAAACAGCGTAAGTTGCCTTATACCTAATTATCATAAATTATTTAATTCAATTAATTTAATGTTCGAGGATGTACTAAAATATATGAAAAACGTAATAATATATATACGCGTTGATACAACAGACAAGCAAAATTCATAACAAGGAGCTTTTAAGTTACGTACCTACTATATAGTATAGTTATAACAACAACGTAATACCCTTTACGTTAAGTTTAGTCACAGTATGTGTCGGGGGGGTGGGTCTATGACATTACGAGGGATAAAATTGACACCCTGCTGGGACGGAGGGTACGGAAAACATCTCAATATTGTTTGCAGAAAGCTATTAATAAGGGTGGATTATAAATTGTTGAGACAATTGCTTCTACACACATTTGACTATGCCTACCGATATTATATGTTTAATAATATTATCTACTTAAACACTTACCTACCCTTAGCTTTTGGGCTATTTCAAATTCCTATCTACACCTACATACTGAGAGATGGTTTAGTTGAAGAATTATCTCCTTATAGTGTTTGATGAATTCTATTGACGTTGTAATGTTTTTGTACTATGTTGAAATTACAAAAATTATGTTTCGTTTATTTATTTATTAATTTATCTTTAATAACTCTAAAGTTTGTACATTCACAGAGTGAAAATTCATTATGATATTATACTTGAAATAACACACAGTTTACTTTTCACTAAGATATATTTAAATCTCGAGCGCTTTCGTCAATGTTAATAAATTGACATTTTCAAGAGAAGTTCTCTGTGTGTTATTTAAAGTAATTTATCTTTGTTTATTTCTTGGAGTACAAAAAATATACAGTAATGATGGAAACAACAAAAAAGAGTCATAATAAAATATGAGATTTTACATCGAGTGTAATAGATTCTTAACATAGTTTTCGCATTTCATTGGTGTGAAAAATCCATAAACTGAATTTGATGATGTTAAGAATATTATAAAAAAAAAACTTTTACACACAACCAAAAAATTGTGCAAACTCCCTTCCCTTCCTTTCTTTCAAATAAAAGGAGGAAACAGGAAAGGTGTTCCAACGCTTACGAATCGGCTTAAAGAAAAAATAAAGATGGTTGCTGTTGATTGACATATAATACGAGTATGTTCAATAGCTGATGTCAAACACAATGATTTGAAACAGGAATTGGTGTGAACGTACCGTGGGTTAAGTGTACTTAAACTAGAAGAATTTCATGAAACGTATTCAATTGCATCTAATGAATATACATACATAGTTATTGTTCTCTTTATCTCAATAAAAATAAGATAAATAGGATCGGTGTAAATTTTCACCACTGAATTGAATATGATAAAAAAAAATTATATGACATTTCACGTATTTGAAAATTTGAACGAACTTTTCTATTCTGGGCCTCACGAAAGATTATTTAAATTACGTTAAAGTTATATTTTCATAAGCAGTGCAAGTGTTTTTAATGTCATTTAATAAATGAAATTTGAGTACTCCTTCTGCAAGTGCCATATCAGCCCCCCCCCGAGACTGACGAACATCATGGAGAAGGTCTCTTTGTCCGACTCCTCAACCCGTCAGATTTTGGTCCAACCTTTAATGTTACCCAGCCATTACATCTGCTTCACTCATTTTTCATCAACCCTCGATATTGTCTACCTTACCAGGTTGTGCTATAAAATGAACACTTTTTTTCTTTTTACTAATCGCCTGATGACGGAGTCGAGAGTCTCCGAATACTAGTACGCGAAGTTAATAAAAGTCATTTGGAAGTTAACTACATACTGTGTGTTTTTTTTCAATTTATCTTGAATACTTTTTTTTATAAATTTATCAACATCACATAATCTGTTCCAGTCGTGCAACGACGATATATGTACTTTGTTAGTATCGATTTTCGTTGTCTGCTGTGTACAGTATAAAAGCAAATAAACTAAATACAGTAAGGTAAAAAAATTGTAAAGCAAACAAGCTTATTGCACTCGTTTAAAGTGCTTTGCTAGTACTACCTATTTATCTACTACTACTATTACTAGAGTTGCAAGCCATGTACAATGTACATAGTAACGTTTACCTGCAGGAAATAAACTTTCATATATGTATGCAGTAATAAGGATTATTTTTGATCTCAAAACGTTTTCGGAACACGAAAGAACAAAGCACGATCTATATAAATCGAAAAATTAAAATATTTTTTATTTAATAATCACTTGGGGGGAAACTTTTTCTATCCTGAACACCATGGAACAGCTCCTTACACCCTTAATTCCGATTCTCTTTCAGATGTTTCGAAGCTAGGAAAGTTGCTTTCTTCCAACCCCTCTATGGTTCTCAATCTTTACTTTTGCGAAGACCACGTTCAACATTTGAATTTTCTATTTTGAAGTAGTCAATAGTTCCATGGAATTAAATAAAATACCCTATATTTGTAAAAGGCGAAAGCCGTTTATTACCTGAATAAATAAATAAATAAATATTATATGAAAAGTTATGTAAGAAACATTTTCTTTATTAAGTTTACATTTTTTTTTGTTTGAAATGTTTTTAAGGCAAATTTTGTTGCTTATGTTTTCACCAAGAAAGTCTTTATTTTTATTATTTTACTACTACTACTACTTATGCAGCTGTTCCTGTCCACTGCTGAACATAAGCCACCCCCATGCGTCTCCAGGCATCTCTGCCCTGGGCTTTCTGCAACCAGTCACTATCGATTCTTCTAATGTCGTCTGACCAACGTGTTGGAGGTCTTCCTCTACTTTTTTTATCTTCACGAGGTCTCCACTCAATTATTTTTATATTCAACATAAAAAAATCGGTCTTTAGTTGCTTTGAAACGATCAGCTGTCTGATAGAAAAAAAAATTCGGTCTTTGTCTAACATATATAACAGCTTTGTCATACTATATAATAATATATTGCTGCAGGAAATGTCCCACATTCCGGTCTACTTCACATTGCAGTAACATCACTATACCATGATATATTATTTTTGTAAATGGTATATGTAGGATGGCTGAGATACTTGGGATATTACTATGACTATTATTACTTGTGGGATATACTCATTCAAATTATGTATTGCTACATTTACCTTAAATATTTCTCTTTATTTTCATGGCAAAGCACCCGGAATCTATTTTATAATGTCCTCTCATAAATATTCTAAAATAGTATATATAAACATCACTATATACCATGATATATTATTTTTGTAAATGGTATATGTAGGATGGCTGGAATACTTGGAATATTACTATGACTATTATTACTTGCGGGATATACTCATTCAAATTATGTATTGCTACATTTACCTTAAATATTTCTCTTTATTTTCATGGCAAAGCACCCTGAATCCATTTTATAATGTCTTCTAATCTTATACATATTCGAATATTTATTTATTCATTCAAACATAAGTTGTATGTAACTTTTTTCCTTTCTTCCATCGAACGACCTTGCCCACCTCGACTTCTAATGGGGTGTTCACATTTGGCGAATATCGCCAGGCGAATTTCAAAATATATCGCCAGGCGAAAAAACAAAATTCGCCGGACATCCATTGATCGTCACACCTGTTCACACAGTCCACCAATATAGAAACGATCTGTCAGATGCGCTTTGATTTTGACACTGTTTTCAAAATGGCGTCGAGATGGAGATCGCGAATTGTTTATTTTTAGTCGAAAATGTTATAGTAGAGGTTATAAGGCGCCTTTTAATTAAGGAAACAAACGCCACAAACCAACAACAAAGATAACAGCTGTCACGAAGCGGGAAACATTGTAAAATTTATAGGTTATAAAGTCTTTACCATAGATACGAATGCCGTGCACATCTGCGCATGCGCGAATCGTTCAATCGGCCAAAAATGTTGGAAGGTGGTCAACTCGAGACGATATCGTTTCTACTGGTTTTTATCGTTTCAGACTAGCTGTCATTTTGTTCACACGGTTCAAACGGCTGGCGATATTTTGGTTCCTGGCGATATTCGCCAAAGTGAGAACACCACATTATGTGCAGTCCATTGTGAACACATTTGTACATAGCTTTACCTTAGTTTTTTACATAAGAAATAACACATAATAACATCTTCTCAATTCGACATTATCTTTGATGTCTAGATTCAATAATCTATCTATCCATTACTATCAGTTAAAAGATACAACAGCTTTTATGTAAGTTCTCGAAAGCTGGCTCACGATCAATAAAGTCAGTATGGAAGTACTAAAGTAGGTTTTTTATTTTTAATAATAATTTAAACTTCCACCAAGTACCGTCGGTCGACAACACTGTCTATAACGTTTCTTACTTTCAAAGTAATCAAATAAAATTCGCGATTTTCATAAATATTTATTTTATGTTTTTGTATCACAAATTTTTATGACGCTCTTTGCAATATTATTTTCTATTAAAATCATAACATTATATTCATATGATTATGTGGTCGTTATGTATTTTTTAGATCATTGTGAAGAAATCGTTTCACTGCGACGATTCCTTCAGGTGAATTAAAATACCTTTTCACCTTGAATTGTCACTTTTGTTGTTTGTTTTTCATGGTTTTCATACAAACAAATTTATTTTTATTACTGCCGATTTAATTTTATAAACATTGTCACAGTTTTCCATACCATTGAAAATTGGTTAAAACTCTTTGTTTTTTTTTTCTTTCATTTATGGCATAGCATCCTACAAGAAAACTCTATATTATGTAAAGTTTATTTATTATTTAACCTTTTTTTGATTGTACTTATATTATATAATATATCTGACTGGGGACGAATATCTATCCACGGAAAAATTAACAGTTATATTTTGAATTTGTGAATACATATTGAATAAAAATATTTCTTGAATAAAATTGAAATTGAAAAATCATAAAAACGTATTTTTATAGATTTGATAACACACCAATATACTTGTAATATCCGCAAACTTAATTTGTCAAATATTGATGTAATGTACTATTTTGTAATATATGCCAAATTACTGTATGTTATGCTTGGTTAGTGAAAAAAAAAACTCGCCCTCTGTACATTGAATTGTAAAACTGATATTTTTATGATTTCGATCTATTGTTAGCAATAGCAATGTCTCGAACATGGCTAAAATGCTGGTGCACAACGCCATCCTCGTACCGACACTGATGTATGCAAGCGAAACTTGGACATGGCTGAAGAAGAACGAGAGTGGAATAAATGCAGTGGAGATGCGATCACTGAGAAGAATGGTAGGTAAAACATTGCGTGATAGAGTAAGAAATGAGGATATTAGAAGAATGAGTGGATGCAAGAGGAGTGTTGTTGATAGAATGCGTGTAAATAAATTGAGATGGTTTGGTCATGTGGATGGTGTAAGATTGACGAAGAGGGTGTATTTATCTGAAAGAGAGGGTGTGAGAAAGCGCGGACGTCCAAGAACTACGTGGATTAACCACGTGGATCAAATTCTCAAGGACGGTGGCGTGTTAAGTAAGAGGAATCGGCGTGCATGTATGAGAAACTGGATGAATGTAGAGGAAGCGAAAGAAGTATGTAAGGATAGAGCGACGTGGCGTTCCGTTCTCTCTGCCTACCCCACTTGGGATACGGCGTGAGGGTATAGTATATTTTTATGATACTCTGTAATGATTTGAAATATTGTAACCAATGTACAGCAAAGAAAAAAATAAATAAATAAATAATAGAGCAACGTTTTCGGTGAAAGTTCATTTATATATGAGATTAAAATGAAACATAATGTAAAGTAGTTTTACTGGTGACTTGATTAATTTCGAAGGCTTCCACCCTCATCGTCAGGCAAATGTAAAGTGAAGCATTGTTTTAAAAGCGAGTATGTGACAGATTGAGAGACAATAGAAAAACGGGAATACTTACAGAAATCAGCTGGGAGACATATTCTGATTCGGAGATTCCAAGAATTGCTTCAATGCGATATTGGGTGATAATAAAAATAATAGTTGGACAATTAACATAATATGGCGCCGTTTGATATTACGTAACCAACTAAAGGGCGTCTTGGCTTCTTCTGAACAGTAACATTTTCAACTTGGTCCTAAATGTGGTGGTAGACTAATTCTCTCTCAGGTCCAAAGACAATCTGTTCCAGGTAGTTGCCGCGGCGATTTTGAAGCTCCTACCTGCAAATTTGGATATGATGCGGTAATTTTAAAATACATAAATCTCGATGCACCATGGGCGAATTTATTACGTTCGTAACATTCCAAATCCTTTATATGTTTATAATATTAAATCAAAAATTAAAAATATTACCATCACAAAGTATGCATTAATATACAAAAAGTGATATAAAATATCCCTGCATACTAGAATATGGTAATGCAACGCAATATAAAGCATTACACCGAGGTATTATGTTTTAAAGCCTGGTTGGCTCTTGAGGGGCTACTCTCGACGCGGAATCCTATCAAAAATCTCATCTAGTATCCATGCATTTATACAAAGTATGGTCACAATGTTCAACTCTGATGTGATGACAGAAAAAGAAAAGACAATCAAGTATTGCAGAATTTAAATTAATATTAGTGTGTTGAAAGACTTGGTTTAAACAGGCCAAATATTTCCATATACCCTTACGTAGAGTAGGCAGAGAGAATTGAGCGCCATATTTTATATGTGAGGTTTTACGCATTTTACAGAAGACTCAAAACTTACAGAAAAGGGTGGGATACACCTTTTTTTACTGAGGATTCCACGGGGCACCATTCATTATTTGACGTTTGTAAAATACTAGATCAGATCCGCATCGAGCGTAACTCCTGGATGATTTCTGACTTATATTAAATAATAATAGTTCTGTCTCTTTTGGACTAAGAAATAAACTCAACTTTATTATACCTACCCTCCTAGAAATGACCGACAGTGAAATGCCAGAAATTCAGTTAATTTCGGTCAAAACAGTATTCCTGATCGGTTACGGTTTTCATGTTAAGTGAATTTCTTTGTTAGCTGTGTTTTTTAATACATTGTAAATACTTTTATTTATTTATTTATTTGTTCAACCATGTACAGCTTTATATTAGCAGTTAATATTAAAAATAACATATTCTCACTTCGACATTCAACATTTTCAATCATACTCCACAAACACTTTAGTTCACAAATATACATATTCAAATAAACTCTTACATCATTGACGGCAAAACTTACAAGACTATACTACTAAGCACTATACCATCACGGCACATCCCACAAGTGGGGCAGCCAGCAGACCAGCCGCATATAATAAACATGCAAGCTGTCCTCTACGTGCCAGCTTGCATGTTTGCAAATGGGTTGCAAACCCCATCGCTGAATTTAAGGTGTAAAATGTCTTACAAGAACTCAAAGAAAATATACAATAGGAAGGCCCTTGTCATACTATAAGATAGAAATTGAAAAATAATACATAATACATTGGTTTTTTGTTCTTCATAATTTGATTTGTCTCTATAATTTGAACGTTGAGACGTATTTGTACAAAAAAGAAATATTATATATAAATGATAAAGTTTATATGTTTGCTTTGTAATTTGTGACAAGTAAATTAATAATTGCTGTATTGTGTAATTGTTCGTATGGATGCCTACTTATTTTAATTGACTATATATAGTACCCATACATTTATTTATACATGGATGTTTATATTGATGATATTTGGTTGCATTTTTTGTTGTTATTATTTTAGTTATATATATTTGAATTACTTTAACACCAATTTATGAATTTGTATGTTTATATATGTTGTAAATGGCTATTTGAGCTGTAAATTGAATAATAAATAAATAAATAAATAATATTTAAAAAAAATAGTTCGACAGCCGAAAGAATATTAAAGCCCCTTTAAGACACTTTTTTCAGTTAAGTATATGAAAATGTGTATTGTTTAAAAACTCTCTGTAAACCAGATAACTGTATCTATTATTAAATATAATAAAACTCAAACAATTAAAATTCAAAATCCATTTTGTCCGAAACTGATTAAAGTCTCAAAAACCGCTTTTTTTTAGTGAAACATCTCTAGCTCTCGTTACAACGTACCTATTATTACGACTTTATTTATTATGGAAATTCTTTTATATACTCAAGTTTTATGTTTTAAAGCTACGTGACCGTACTGAAGTACACTACATTACGTAGAATTATTCTATCGTATTTACGTTGTCAAGCCCTAGAATAATTTTAGCTCACAAGCCTACCTAATCATTTTAAATCCTATCTTACTTATAAAATATTTTTTACTCGTGTTACTCGACAGGGTGATAACAAATAAAGAATTTCAGGAATATTGTCTGGACGGAAAACTTTAAGCGAAGTTGCTAAGGTAGTAGACACATTTTTTCGATAAACGTTAAAAATGATAACATTGTGGGGGTGTGTGTATAGTTTTTAATACTTTTCTGCATGAAAAATATACAAGATGACATAATAATAATTATATTGTATAGAAAATTAACACGTATCGATTATCAATTAAATCAAATTAAGATATTTATGGATCTTGTATTCTGGGTAGTAACGCGACGATACATAAAATGCACTAAAGACAAATTAATTATACACGTAACACCCAGAACCATAACAATTTGATAAAGGCCATTCTTAATATGCCCCAGCCGAGAATTGAATCTAGGACCTCGAGACTCAAATGCAAGAATGCTACCTCAGTGTTGCCACATCGTTCGTCTGTGACGTGGCAACAATCGACAGTATGTTGTTTTAACTATGTATATTATTGTAATATTATATTTCTATGTAATAATAATGTTATTAGGTACCTACCTATTTGCACACCGCGTTAACCCAAACAAAGCAATAATATCAGATTATTGATTTTTAACAATGTCAAATAGTTTGACCTTTACAAATAATAACATACTTATGTATATACAGGAGGTCTTGATTCATTGTACTCATATAATACCTACATTATACATACATATATACCATCATACCGCTTCCCTCGCGGGGTAGGCAGAAAGGATCGAGTACCACTTCCTTCTATCCTTATTCAATTATTATTATTCAATAATAAACAATACCTCAAAACAGCAACTAAGGTTGCTGGTGTCAGAGGCGTGCAGTATTACAAATCTGGCAAAACAATTCATAAATTAATTATCCTTGCAGACATCTTTCGCTTCCGTCACTGTCAAACAATTCCTCATGCATGTTCTCCTGTTCAATGTTCTCAACACCGTAATGCCGTGATAGTAAAAATATATTAATGTTTTTTAATATTGATGTAAATTATGTGGGTTTGTAGAAAAAAAATCCATAGCAACAGTTTAACAGTTTTCTACGTAGTTTTGAATACCATCAAGAGCTCAAGAACTAATTTAAAAAAATACATCCACAACTTGACAGATATTTGAAAACCTTTTGTTTTTCATTCGCTTACTTACATTTAATTAAACAACTGAAAAATTAACGTTGAAACAACATGAATACTTCATACTGTCAGTGTTTGTTTATTTGGGTGAGCCTTCACTTCGTAAATACGTAATAAAACCTGATCTAAAAAAACACAATAAAAACGACAAGGAGATAATATTATTAAAAACGACCGTTTTCAATTACAAAGACAAATGTCACATTTGTAATCTTGCATAATCCTCATGAAATACTGAATTATTTGACTTAATACCCTTACAAAAATAATCTGACATTATTAATTAAATAAATTAAAGCGCTTCAAATTAAATTGCTAACAAAGAAACACTATCATGTCATTATTAACGTGTCAGGCTCTTTTCACACTTGCGCTTTTTTATCGCCGATTAATTTCTGTCTTAGTTAATCATCTACTTTAGTTTAGTTTGAAAAAGACATCGCATGTCGAAACCTAACTCACTATATTAAAGTAACTAACTAGTAAAACTTAAAAACATATTTCATTTTTTAATGAATAATAATTATCATCTATGTATTTTTATGTTTCTTGCATACCGTCGTTGCATATTCAAAAAGAGACATGTGCACACATTTTTATTACTCTTTTAAAACTGTTCATTAAGGCATTAAAAATGAAGCTTGGACTTTCTTTTGGCATGCGATATTATTCTTTAAGTATTGAATTTTAATATTTGATACTAAGAATCACTTTATAAAATGGTTATGATATCATTATGAGCAGTTTATTCTGGAAATGTCAAAACATTTATGAATTCACATGTCCCTTTTTGAATATGCAACAACGATACACTTAAGCGATGTACAATTTATTGTATTAACTTTTCTTGAAGATGGATTCGAGAGTTTGATTTCTTGTAATTATAATTGTGAATCAATATCCAGGTGTGAAAAAAGTGTGTTCAAAAAATAAATACATTTAATATCTTAAATTCAGCGATGAGGCTTGCCACCCGTCCTGAGTGTCTTAATTTTCGTTGTGACTCGGAGAGGACAGCTTATATGTTTATGAAATGCAGCTGGTCTACTGACTACCCCACTTGTGGGATATGCCGTGATGATATAGTATAGGATAGTATGCTTTTTATGTACATTGCATCTTGGTTAAAAAACATCACAACCTACAAAGAATATGGAACTAAAGACGATTTTATAAAAATAGGTTAGTAAATTATAAGCGTTGGAACGCCTTTCTCACTTCTTTCTATTAGATTTTGCACATTGTGTAAACATGGTTCTCTAATTGAGACGTCTGTTTGGCATTGTCATCTACGCGTTGTGCCCAAATCCAGTTTAACAAGAAAGAATTAAAAAATATTCTAAGTATTATATTTTTTGTCAGAAATCTCAGATGGGCTACATATTTTTACTATGTATTTTCTTGAGGTTGCCGTCAAAATGTGTTTAACGACATCAAAAATTCATAATATCAAGACATTATGACACCATTTTGTAATTTGAGGTTCATATAAAAAACTGTGATTTCATTTTTTGAGATTGGAATCTTCGACGGATCTCCTGTTCAAATTTCACCGTGTGTAAAGCGCCCTATACTTTGTACACCAAACACAATGCTGTTATATAATTCATATTCTGTATAACGCTTGAGTGTGCAGCGAATTGAAAAATGCGAGTTGTTTTGAATAAAATATTTTATCGTGTTATAACTTTAATGCAATATATACACACAAAACACAAATAATATTTTAGTTTGTTGGAGTTGATTTGTTACTATGGAAATATGTACGTAACTCAATTTTTAATAGAATGAATAAAATTATTTCTTCCATGGACCTAAATAGAGTAATGGACAGACACTTTGGCAAACATTTTGTAGCTGCGCGGGGAGGGGAATGACGACCATTTTGTATGAAAGAAATTTGTTCGGTGCGTCGCATTTGGGCTGCGTTCAGACAGTCACCGAGTGATCACTCGACGACGCGTATTTTGAAAGTACCTATACAATGCCAGTACGTATTCATAGTGTTCTTGTACTGTATGTTACTATGTTTTCAAAATGTGTAACAAAATAATTATAGTCTCAGAAAATATACTCGATTCCTGCGTAATTGTCATTTATACTTTCTGACGCTGATTCAGTGAATTCGTTTGGATAAATTTAGGATATAAACTTGTAACAAGTATTTGGGAAGTATACAAGCTCAGAAATTTAGATAATGGCATAATTTTAAAAAAAAGTATAAAGCAATTAGTTATAAACTAATCAAGTAGTTATTACTTTAACTGTTAATTTTAAAGATACCTATTAAAATAATTTATTCCTTCGTTAGAGACAAAAATATTTTTATCATTTAAAAGAAACACAAAAGTACTGGAATGCTACTACATATAAAAAGGCGCCAGTCAAATAATAATAAAAATATTTATTTATTTAAATATATTTTTAACTTACGTGTTTTACACGTTGGCAAATTTAAGAAATTACTACAAAAAGTAAATCCAAAAAAAAAAAATTAAAAGTTTTAAAAGCAATAAAAAATAATAATAAAGTCAAGACGTAAAAAATAATGGCACCATTACGATGACATTGGGTATTAAAACGCTCTAAGTTATTCACGATTATCCGGGGCTACATTAACCACTCACTGCAACTTCATGGTCGTTCATGCCGAGTGACATTTATGCTCCCGTGAACCAACCCTTATGTTGAGTATGTTGAGTTGATTTGTCATATTTTCGGTAAGTTGTTTTGTATTGTAGTTTTTATCTTTATATATAGCGATTTTAAAGTCGTTTATATTATAATTCGTATACTTATAAATGATCATAATAATGTTATAAACGTTCTATATAATTATTTGTCCTTATTCTCCTATATCTACACATGTAACTTGTTTTCCATTCTGTCATCTGACAATACAAAGAACCTACAATCTGATGTTTGGTTTGTTTACCCGTTAGAATGAAATGTTGCATGCATACAAATCTGATCAGGTTAATGATATTATAGCATGTTTATTAACAAAATCATTTGTTGTAGTTTTCCAAAGGATCCAGAAAGGAGAAACTGGACATTATCCAATATTTGACACCAAGTAAACGTAGTGTTTTGTGTTCAAAAACATCTCGTTTTTCTGCGAGGTTGGAGAAAAACGTCATTCTAACAAAATATCCTGGGTTTCCCGCTCATTTGCAAGTTAGTATGTTTTATATTATTCATTTACATATTATTCATCTAATCTTTACTCCATAACACAGCTTCTCTTGTGGTTGGAGATAGAGAATGTGTGTAGAGATGACATAAAGCCACACTTTGATCATCATAGATACGCTGTGAAATAACATGCATCTGTCCTTGCAAACCTGGACCATGTCATCTTGGAGTTATTTATCTCTAATTACATAATACTCATGTGTAAAATAATAACTCTTGCCACACTCACAATAACACCTGCATAGCACAACATTTTCAAGAGTTTTGTGAAGCTATTCCAAATAATATTATGTACATTATCACAAAATTGTGTAGAATTAATTCAAAATGTTAGTTGGTTAATGTCGCTCAGTGTGGATCAGCGTATACAAGTACTTATATGGTATTTTTTTATGTTTCAGAAAGAGATCCCATTAAGGGAGCCCCCAAAGCGCAGAATATTGCTAAAAAAAATGCTATTCTTAAGGATGTTATAGCGTCACTGTGTAAGTTTTTATCTGAGGAGAATATTGACAATTTAAAAATATATTGATATAAGGCTGCATTATATTGCCAAGAGGTATGTCGATAGTTCTCTTTCAGTTCGAAAGTCACTCAACAAGTTAGTGCTCTTCAAAGGGTTTAGAGTTTGTTGTATGTTAATTATAATGCATTTTGTTACTTTTTGTTATTACATATTATAAATCACTCAGTTTCTCCTGTTTATTTTTATATATTCAATAGAACTATCAAAATTTGTTTTTATTTCTAGCTAGAATTTCTGTACATTTTTATATATTTTCCTTCAATTGTCATTCATTCTCTCCATATTGTGTGTATATGAAAACAATGTTTAAAAATAAATACTGAATGATTTTGAAATGAATTACTCAATTTTATTAACTCATCCTATTCCCTATTTCATCAAATATATGAAAACATTAAGTTATGTGGCATTGTAATTATTTTAAGAAGTAAATATAATGTTTTCTGATACTGTGTGAATAATCTCCATACATTGCTCATACAAATGTTAAATAAAGTGTTTCATACAAAATGGCCACCGTCGATTTCCCTTCCTCACTTTTTGGCTTCGCTGTCATTCATACAAATTACTATAAACGTTCCATCCCCTACCTATATACATCCATGATTTCTTCACAACAACAATAATATGCTAAAACAACAACAGTTTCATCATTATCATGCCGCATCCTTTCGGGGTAGGCATACACTTTTGGCTTCCGTCATTGTCATACAATTCCTTATGCATTTTTTTCTATTCAATGTGTTAAACACATGTTCTTTTTGGAGAATCTGGTTTAAATGGTCTTGCCATTTAAGCCTCGGACGGCCACGTTTTTGAGCATCATTCATACTCACCATCATGCCGTTTTCCTAGTGGGGTAGGTAGGAAGGATTGAGCGCCACTTCCTCTTATCCATGCATACACTTTTCGCTTCCGTCACTGTCATACAATTCCTCGTGCATGCTCTCTTATTCAATGTGCTTAACAACACGTCTCCGAGCACTATATTCATCTCAACCAAGTATATTTTCTTGGTCATTCTGTTCTCATTCATTCTTTCCACATGCCCAAACCGTCGTAACTTATTTACATTCATTTTGGTTACTACACCAACTTCTACATTCCTCATGTATATCACTGTTACCCACACGATCTTTCAGACTTTTACCACACATACTTCATAAAGATCTCATTACTACTGTATTTATGCCACTTTAATCCTTCTTTAATCATATCCACGTCTCACTTGCATACATTAATATTGGCACTAAGATAGCAGAGTGAACCAACCTTTTAGGTGTGATAGATAGATGTTTCTATTTGCAATTATTGGTCAGATTGCACCTCATTCCTTGCATCATTCCACTCAGCCACATATTTTTTTTGTCATTCTGTCCTCATTCATTCCATCCATGTGTGCCTATTCTATTCACAAGTCTATTTCGTGTAATGGTTTACCTTTTTCAAGTCATTCCTAAAAGTACGATGATATGGTGTAATATTGAATAGAATCTCTTTAAATGATCTAGAGTTTGTGTGTTCACATTGTGAAAAGACATTTTAAACATATTTGTTATCAATAATACACTGTTTTACTTTTAACTATTAATTTATTATTACTCAAGCGCTTTCGTCAAGTTAGCTTGACATTTTCAAGAGAACTAATTACAAGAAAATTTTTTCTTAAAGTCACATGCAACAACAATATTTTTTATATGTAGGTACCTAAAAACAGAAAAGAAGGGGTAAGGAAGTAGGAGTAGTTAAGACAATGGTGGATGAACAATTGGTTTCAACAATGGTGATGAATGGGGTATTTGAATATTTACTATATTTTTAATATTTCTATGTATTTCCAATGTTTCCAAAGCAATTAATTTTCTATACCGGTTTTCTGAATGTAGGACCCTTACACTAAAAAAAAAAAAAAATATAGTAAATATTCAAATACCCCATTCATCACCATTGTTGAAACCAATTGTTCATCCACCATTGTCTTAACTACTCCTACTTCCTTACCCCTTCTTTTCTGTTTTTAGAATCTCTTTGATAATTAAGAGCAATTACTATTAATTATTAAAATAAACTCATATCTTTTGATAAACATGTAGTTGAAAACTATTTTTGCTTGTATGTCATAGGTAAATCACTAATGAGCACCACAAAAATTGTTGTATAACGCAGACAGAATACTAAGAAATCCCACAGAGAACAAAACTCAAAACAAAAGACTACAGACTGTGTGTTTATTTGATTATGAAGCTTCTACCACAAATATGTTTTATTTTATAAAAATATGATCTTCTTATTTTGTTTATTACGCGGAGGTAGTATTGCCATGCTAACTTTTTAACATTATACAACCGGATAAATCTTTATATGATCAGTCATGATCACACAAAAACTAAAAATTCACCTATCCAGACAATACAGGATATAAAAGGAAAAGGATCAAAACGCTAGTTCATGTTACTAGCATTTTGCCTGAAATATTTGTGTTCAAAAACTTTCTAACAATATTACAAGTATTTATTTTAACAGATTTTTGAACTTTGATATATGAATTTACCGGTAAATCTCCTTTTTGTAAAAAAAATATTTATCAATGATTTCGGTGTTACCCCTGTAGCTGACATGATTAAAGGTATTATATAAATGAACCTAGAATGTCAAATATTTTTTATTTCTCCTGCTAGTTCTGTATATTTACGTAATTTTTCTGCGTCGGTTGTTTGTATATTATGTGTATTTGGGACAGCGATGTCTATAAGATACGTCATTTTATGATGTTTATAATGTAATACTAAATCGAGTCTATTATGATGTACCTACCTATCTGTTATAATTGTCTTATCATAATAGATCTTTTACTGAAATTCTCTTCTTTTTATCATTGTTTATTATTTTAAAAAATCACGGCCTAAGTTTTTTATATGTTAAGTCGTGAATACACGTATATAAAAGTATTATTAAAAAAAGACAGGAAACAGTTTGATTTATATATAACAAGAGTAACAGTGCAAACAGAACAATGTCAATATTAATGTAACAAATCGTCAATAGAATATGGTCAATGGTAAAAAAGGTTTGTGGAAGACATCAAGTTATTAATAAAAAAAATATCGATGTAATATAAAACAAGTGTCAAATATTGGAAGTTTGTCAGCAATGCAAGAAGATATTTTTGGAATTTTACAATTTTCTGTTTTACGGTAAAAATAACACAATATCGGTGCTATCACGTTATTGCAGTAATCCAACCTCGATGACAAAACGATAAATTTACAAAATTTCCCCATAAATAACGGAAAAGTCAGATAAGTCTGTAAATAACACATGATAAATATTATCATTCCGTCAACCGGACGGGTCGACGGTACTATGTATAGTACAATACTCGCGTAATATATTATGTTCGGTAAATAATAATATGTTGCAGCTTTATAAAATACAAAATGTGGAAATTGTAACGCGAAACATTTTTGCATTGTTTAATATAGTGTTAAAATAAAAAAAATACGTGTGCGTTGTATTGGAAACTTGAAAAGAATGACCGATGTTTTAATATATCATCATCATCATTACTTCACTTCCCTTGCGGGATAGGCAGAAAGATTCAAGCGCTATTTACTCCTAAACTTGCATACACTTTTCACTTTCGTCACTGTTGTACAATTCCTCATGCATGCTTTCCTATTCAATGAGCTCAATACGTGTTTGTCCTCTAGGATCTGGTTAATATTATGATCTTGCCATTTGATCCTCGGACGTCAACGTCTCCGAGCACCATTCCTTTCACCCATCTATTTTTTCTTGTTCATTCTGTCCTCGTTCATTATTTTCACATGCCCAAATCACAGTAGCTTATTCACTTTCATTCTTGTTAATAACCAAGTTTTCATTCCACACTCTCCTCGTATGACACTATTACGCATATCTATTCATAAATCTATAAATTTTTCTCAATGATCTCATTTCGAATACGTTAGGGAGTTGAAAATGTGTCTCAGACAGAACATAGAGTTAGAATGTATGTCTTTGTAAAAATAATTTTAATACCTTGCATTTGATTATAATTTTTCTTTTCTCTTTTTCCAGGTAAGACGACTTTTCTATCCACTTTATTCTACTGACATTTTGTCAAAATTTGATAAAAGAGAGCCTTCCTCAAGATAGGAGTCCGTTTCTTCTATAGGGTAAGTTGACCACCGAATTAATGAACGATTTTCGGCAAAAATAATCGGCATTCAGTGAAGATAAATAGAAATGCACCGTTTTATTATTTTTGTCCTTACATGCGAGTATCAATGTTCTGATGAAACCGCCCTAGTAAAAAATATTTTCTAGTACGGATAAATAGGAGTTTTAGACACCTAAGATATTAAGAATGAGGTGTGTAACTTCCTGATCACCTAGGTTTTTTTGAACGGTTTTTTTAAACCTTCACCGACACATAACTGCTTCAGTACTGGATTCTGGACCGATTCAGCACTTCTGAAGCTTAATAACAAACTTCTTATGTAACTCACGGTAGACAGACTAGATCCGTAACTAAAAGACATTAACGAACAAACAACTATTGTGCTATAGCGGAGGATTGACGGCGACGTAATGTTGCCCATAGACTGGAGCCCTGTTCCTGCTAGCTTAAAACAGAGCGGATCTCTCGAGGGCTTTAAAAAGAGAATACAAAACTTTATAACCCACAAGAGTCCTCGTTCTTAGGTCCTCGTATCTTAGGCAAAATTATTGTTATTGAGTCGATTCATAAGCGTCAAAACTCTGTGTCATGCACTCCTAAAGGAAGTTCACATTATTATATAATTATGTACCTATATCTTATACAACATACCTACCTAGTTGGTGCCTAAATAGAATAAAAGACTACTCTTAACCAAGCCTTAAGTCAATTCATAAGCGTCAAAACTCTATGTCCTGCACTCCTAAAGAAAGTTCACATATGTATGTGTATCATATACAACATACCTACCTAGTTAATACCTATTCAAATAGGTTGACTATCAGTGAATGTGATCAATTCGAATAAAAAATCTAGAGTGGTTCAAAATATGGCATTATTGCAATATTTCAATGATTTTCTAGTTTTGTCCCAATTAGAACTTTTCCAAATCGCCAATAATACTTTTAAGAGTTCATCAGTTCAATGCACAGTGAGGATGGTAATTGTTTTTACTTTTTAAACTGTTGTATTTCGATATGCTCCGGGTACATTTCCGTTCAATTATTAGTATTACTGTACTCAACACCGGATATGCTCTGCAACTACATATACTCGTATACATGCAAGCGGAATATGTTTTGTACTTTACACATATACCTGATAGCACAAAACACTTCAGTAACTACATGTTATTGCATCCATACAGTCATACAGTGCAGTGTTGCAACCTTATTTACATATGCTCTTAAGCCCAAAATAAGTATTCAGCATAAGCTCAGAATGAGTGGTCCGTGGAGCACAAAATAAAGAATTGGTCTTCTACTATTTACACTAAGTTAAAGCTGATAAAAGGCAGGTGTTGGAGAAATAAAGACATTTTAAATCTTCACTTCAGCGATAAGGTTTGCATCTTTTGTTGGCATAGAGAGGACGGCTTGCATGTTTGTTATATGCCGCTCATAAGCTGGCTACTCCACTTGCAGGGTAATATGCCGTGATGATATATTAGTGCACACAAAAATGTATGATAAATTGAAAGAATAAGTGCATAAAGGGCGGAGGGTACGTGTGTCAAGCGAGAGAAATTGGTCTGCATTTACGAAGAACCGCATTTTAAAATTTTTATTGAATTTAAAACAACATTTTTCATCAAGGCGAAATACGTCTCTCTCGTCCAATAAACAAATACTGGAATAAAACATTTTGTTGATGTATTTCGCTATGGAATTCTACTGCCTAAACACCGACACAGTAAAGACATTTTTTTTAATTTCACAGAAACAACGTTAAACTATTATAAAAGGGCGATTAATGATTTGTCAGCCCGGTTTTTTTTTTCGTAAAAACAGCAAAATATTAATAATTTAAACTTAACCAATAGCAGCAAACATAGACAAAATATCTATAGAGTTTTCATAATTTCAATTATAATAAATGAATCCATATTTCAAGAGCCATTCCTTGACAAGTTTAATAAATTTCCAATGATTTTTTCGTTCTGTTAATTGAACCATATCAAAATTTTCTGAACGCCTCTGTTGTATGAAACATTATTATGTAACGTCGACGTGTTTTGTGCATGACCTGTACAATGTTTGTAGCACATATAAGAATAACGTCAGAGCATGTGCGGCTTTATCTGATGCTTATTGTGCTGTAGTCATCGACGTAACGTACATAGATGAGAAACGTCGTTCTAATTTTGTCAGAATTTAGGTTCCAAAATTAATGTCATGATAATAGACATCAGCTGTTTAACTTCATGACGTTAATATACCACTGCTGTTTCACTCCCACTTATTGTTAGCAATTTGGAACAATAGACCGTTTCACAAATTTGGACCAACAAATTTTTAATCACTGATACTATAAGCACTATACCTACCCTCAGGCCGTATCCCATGTGGAGTAAACAAAAAGAACGGAACGCAATTTATATCGATCCTTACATACTTACTTCTTTCGCTTATTCTGCGTTCATACAATTTCTCATATATGCACTTTGATTTCTGTTAATTAACACACGGCAGTCCTTTAAAATTTGATCCACTCATATGAAAACGTTTTGGACCCAAAACTGATAATCTGATACGAAAACGTTTCAGACCGAAGATTCGATTGGACCAAATACCAATTTTTCGTTTTGGATCCAACGTTTTGGGCCCATGACTGATAAGACCGTAATGAAAACGTTTTGAACACAAGATTCGATTGGACCAAATACCAATTTTTCTTTTGATTTTCTAGTCTATAATAAGTCAATGACTACAGTATATTTTGTTCTCCATGTTTTGTACAAAATAAAATGTTGACCTACTAAACACTGTATGTATGTACATAAAGTTTCATTGTATGGACTTCCTCTTATACCAATGAATGCATCTATGAGACAGTTAGAATGGACGTATTTTTATATGGACATCATATGCTCATGTCTAGGAATATTATTCTTCTTTTTTTGCCCTATAATGCTCCTCTCCAGACCGCATGACATGTCGATTAGAGAACAAGGTTGTGTCATTGTACAAAATCTATTTACAAGAAAAAACGTCTTAAGAGGGCTCTACACCCCTTCTTTGTGATTTCATGCAAACGAATTAGCAAAATTACAACCATTTTATTTTTTAAATATTTTTAATTCTGGATCACATGTATGTTATTTTTTATATTAATATAATATTTTGAACATTTATAAATGCGATTTTATCATTTTAGTTTTATTTTGCTGCGAGGAATATAGTGAAAATAATTTTTGAAGATTACCGTCGCAATGATGATACGTTGAGTGGTGCTATTTTAAATAAATTATCCTTAATAATACAAGAGTGTTAATAAAATTTTAAAACCAAGATTAATCTTAAAATATCATGAATTTTATAATACACCTTGAGTTATTTATTTACAACCCTTGGATTTTCTTAATTATTATGACAAACTGCATACACATCAAAAATAAATTTCATTATCAAAAAAATCATAGAAAATGTTTATAATTCAACCATTTGTTTTATTTATATAATAATATGGTATGTTGTTTACCGTGCATACTACATATATAACGTTATTATGTGCAATAATCAAGAATATAGCGAGTTTCACAAATTTTAAGATTCAGAAGGCCCACGGCGTGCCTAGTAACCGGATGTGAGACCGTACTCGCTCTGTTTTTGAATTAGGAAATAAATAAATTCAATTTATAGAATAAATACAACTTAAATTTTATTTATATGTGACAACATACTATTTTTTTATACTCATGAATATTTTTACATATAAAGTTTTGGCTTATATTTATTAATAAAGCTATTTCATCAATTATTTGAATAATTTTCTCTGCGCCTACTAAAAATTGTTGTCTGAAACCACTAGAGCTAAATCTAATTTGTACCTTAGGTAAGAACGGCTGTTAACGTTTACGAACTGACTATAGGCTTGTTTGAGCGATCATTTTTGGTGGACAACGTTTTGAACTTAATCGTTCCAGCGCTGTTTATTTAATATTGACTTCGTTAAGGTTAAATATAAGATTTTCAGACTCTTTGACTCGCAATATATGTAATATATGAAATGGTATAGGTTTTGATTATTTTTTTTGCAAGTTTTTCAGTATGTTTGGTTAAACGCTGCGTGAAAGAGTGAGGAATGAGAGTAGTAGCTGCAAAAGGAGTGTTGTGGATAAAACGTGTATAAATAGGCTATGATGGTTTGGATATGTCAAACGAATGGATAATAATAAAGAGGATATACCTACTGATCTAAAAGAGGGCGTGTGTAAAGTGCGGGCATCCGAGAACCACGTGGTTTGATCACGTGGATCAAATTCTCAAGGACGGCCGTGTGTTAAGTAAGAAAAGTTGACGCGCGTGTTAGAGGAATTGTATGAATGTAAAATAAAAGCGAAAGAAATATGTAAGGGTAGACCTATATGGCGTTATTTTCTCTCTGCCACCCCTACTTGGGATATGGCGTGAGGGTATAGTACAGTAGTAGTTAAGTATTCTCAGTATCCTATTGTAAATGACAATATTCCTAAAGCACAAAAGTAAAAGACGAATAAAGTATTTGTTTCCACACATTCTGAATGTCTTTTATATGATTTGTGGTAGAACCCATGATGGTATCAATAGAAACATGGAAAAAGTTGAAATAATTCAATTTACCACGTGAATTGTGGTTTTTCATCCCATTTTCATTATACGCTTACTATCACGTTTACTGCGTATACTTACCACATTATTATTTAAATTTAAAAAAAAAACATTAAAATAGGGATAATTTAATTAATTCATTGTTATTTATTTATTTATTTATTTTCATAAACACGTGCCAGTTAATGAAATTAAATATTATTGTTATATTTCACATTTTCAGTAATTTTCTGCTCATTGTTTGCTCTTCATTATTATCTGCGGATGTTTATTTATTTGCCGATCTAAAAAAAATAGTGGTAAATAATTAAAATATATTTTGTTGTTGATATTAAATTTATTTGGAAATTAATCATCGGATTAAATTCGTTAATTTTTGTCACTTGTTTGTTTATATCCAAGTTTTTATCTATACGATGACAGAATCTGCTATAAATGAACTAGCCAGTGGAATAATTTTGTGATTTTTTTTTTGATTCATTCGGTGCTATATAAAGAAGATATTATTCAAGATGGGCATTTTCTTATAGTGGGGTAGCCTATCCACTGAAAATTATAATTATTGCAAACATATTTTTTATATAAAATTGTTTTCTAGGTAATTTTTTGTGTCGGCCCAATCGGCAGGTAGATTTTAAAATACCATCCATATCATCTTCAAATGCGTAAATCAATCTATTTATTTATCCCAGCATCTCCCACAAATGGGGTAGCCAATAGACCAACTACTTGTAATAAACATGCAAATCATTCTCTCCTTGCCAATAAAAGTCTCAAATCTTATTGCAAAATTAAAGATGTATAATATCTTTATTATTTCGATCACCTGCCTTTGACAAGACAATCGAAAACATACGGTCAACAGTGGGAGACCAATTCTTCGTCGGATGCTCCAAGGAACACTCATATTGGGCTCATGCTGTATACTGATTTATCTATTAAGACATTCGGGATATGTGGCAAACTTCAATGCGTAAATTATTAAAATTAAAAAAAAAACTTTTCTGTGTAGTATTTCCACTGTGATTTTACTGATCTCGGGCCAGCTTTCAAGAGCTTCCGCCCTCACCATCCGGCTTACGTAAAGTGGTTAATAACCTCCTGAAAGCAAGCTGGCTCACAATCAATAAAGTCACTGCAGAAGTACCTACTAAATATGAAAATATTTAATTTATAATCAATAATTTAACACGAGCTTACATCAGTCGGCAACAATCATTATAGTTTAAATTCTAATATCGTTTGAATATTGCGTAGATACTGAGTATCATACCGGTATTATTGTACCGATTTTTTTTCAAATACTTGGTGATGAAGTTGTGGAAATGTTACACGAACGGTGAGTTCATTGATCCTAATGCCCTTGAGCTGCACTTGCCGCGTGTGGCGACTGATACGGTAACTACTACTAATAAATACCCACTACGCTAAGGCGACGCGACGTACTTACAGATAATCTATAAACAAATAGGCATAATTCACTCGGTGTCGGGTGCCTTGCCTGAAGAAGAAAGAAGAAGAAGAGGAAGTTGTGGAAATTTGAAATATTATACTCGCCTTTCGTATTAATCTTTTTTCCCGATATTGTACGTAGGTTATAATTATGTACATAGTCTTTGGTGATTATTGGCCAATCATTATTATTTGCGAAATTTCCATGAATTACCATAGATAATTATCACAAAATTGGGAGATTTAATTATTATTACTATTATTATTGTTTCAGAGCACAATAATTAAACGCTTCATCAATAACACCATCTAAATAAATTATACGATTAATAATTATCCATCTATCTCATTACAAATTTCAATTCATGAGATTGTGTTTCAATGTGCGAACTAATTTTGATGCCATGAAACAATAGTTGCCGATCATTTAGAATAGATTAGCCAGAAGTCGAGTTAATAACATCTTTAATTTTTTTTTAAAGATATGTCTGAGTTTTGCTATAAACCCAAATACACCTTTCACAGTATTATAATTTTAACATTTATAATTTATTTTTTTCAAATTCAAATTCCAATATTTTTATTAAAATAAAATTTAAAATTTAATAATATTACATACACACCTTATTACTAAAAAAACACATTTATTACATATTTGACCCTCAAAATTGAGCAGTGCTCATGCTTTGAGGGTTATTCTATGCTACATATCTAAGCTTATCTAAAAAAAGTGGACTAAATGCTAGCAATCAACATGAAAGTAGTCCTCTCAGCTTCTGTTAAAAAATAGGACGTTCAAAATGGGTCACGTATCTTACTGTCGATTTTTTTAAAATATGTGTTTGGGTTTTGTTATAAACCAATTTTATACACTTTTCACAGTAAGCTAAAAGCTTGTGTCGTGAAAGGCGAGTTTTCCGGCAACTGGGATCAACCGCGCACCTCTTATACACGAGGCCGTGACTCTACGCTCAGGCTTCCGACGAACGAATAGAAGAAAAAAATCATGATAAATCACAATTTCCTGCGTTTTACAGGATAGTCGAAAATTTAAAGAAATGAATAGGAAATATATTCTTGGCCTTATATAAATTTAAATATTATTACTAGAGTTAAGTCATCAGTACCCCGTGATTATCTGCAAATTTATTATGTGCAGTTTGTTCGCTGGCTGCTCCACTGGTAGCAGGGTGCCGTGATTGTGTTTTTGTGAAATTACCATTAACTCAGAGCCATTTTCAGTATTATCACGAATGTTTTGAGTCAAAAAAATATTGTCTATGGTGTACACGACTGGTATCCAGCACAAGTTTCATCGTGTGATTAATGTTAAAATCGTTATTTTACGTATTAACGACAGCGTATAACGATTTTTCGTTATTAAATTGCCAGTTTATTCCGCCATTATCGATGTACACAATGGATACCGTAACGCCCGTTAGTTCATTAAGTCCCCATCACATCCGACACAAAGCTTATTGTATTGTAAATTTTGAAAATACGATTTTGGAATTTTAGAATATTATTATTAAGTTGACCTATTTTGAACACAGCGATTTTTTATTCTCTCGCCACTAAATTTTGCAACAAATATTTAGTATTTGTGTACATTTTTTTGAAAAATAGCAATGGTATTTCTAGCTTATTTATTTCCCAATTTTCTTCATTATTTTTTTCATATTCGATGGCCAAATAGTCCATGTGGAGCCGTGCCTCAAAAAGAATTGATCTCCAAAATTGACTTGAGCTATGGATCGTAGATGTTAAATTTATTTAGTTAATAGAATTAATCTTTTTACTTTCTCTACGTTTGTATTAACGGAGCTTTAAGTCCGTTAGTCTGCAACGAACAGTGTAACGGATTGCCGTTACGGGTTGGGTTTTTTATTGTTCACGATTAATCAGTTGAATATTTATTATTTGCACTTTAAAAAGAAAATATATCTACAACCGTTGTAGCCGTTTTGTCAATGGCTTGGAAAATCGAAAAACGCTTTCCTCGAAGCAGAAGCTTACACCTTCTATCGAGAAAGCTTTTTTATAATAATAAAACATTTAATCAACTGAATTAATTTAATCAAAGGTTATGTTTGAAAGCTGTAAATGTTAGTTTAATAAAGCTCTGATTTAAGTAATTACATACATCTTTACATTCTGTATTTGCACAAGAAACAACTTTTAATTTAAGTATTTACTTACATATCTTCTTCTTCGATGGTCCTACAGCTCGTATCGATCCTTTGCCTCCATCAGCCCTCGGCTCCAACTCCTCCTGTCTACGAATTTCTAGTCTGTCAGCTGTAGTAGTTGGTTTGCATCCTTCCTCACCTCTTCCTCGGTCTGTGAACTCTTCTTTTCCCACTCGAATGCCCCTAAAAAATCCTTTTTTACTTACATATTATATTGATTGAGTCGACGTTGATTTTGTAAAACTCCATTATATCAATAACATATTATAGTTTTAAATATTTCTGCATTTTACAAACTGAAAATTCGTAAAGTTATGGTATTTTCCCAAAGGTTCAATGATTTTAAAAGAGTCCCTCAACTAATTTTTCATCTGCTAAGACTATTATGGATAACCCTATTTCACAATACACCGTTCTTATCTTAATATTGTCAGAATGTTACGAGTTTCGTGGGTTAACATAAATAAATTTGACCATTTGTGGCGGGGGATATCTAGGTGAGCTCGGTTTTCGTCATATCCTCCTGACACCTTTGTTAGCCAGCAAACTAACTACTTTGTAATACACATGCAAATCGTCGTCTTCTACGTGCCATAAAAAAATCAAGGCTTTCAAAATTGGGTGGTAAACCTCATCGCTGAATCGTAGATGTGTAAATAATTGAAAATTTTGAGTTAAAGTCTGATTCCAATTTAATAATTTAGACTTACGCAATTTAATTAATTAAATCTGCTATTAAAATAATATTTTATGATATTCACCTCCCACCAGTGACCTTTAGAGACTTTGAAATTCTCGAAATTCATTTTTCATTCTGAAAGGTTTCAAGTGAAGTAAAAGTCACTCCAAATCCTTCAAAATGTCGAGATGTTGAAAGGATTAAATATTTATTTATTTTTTGTACAGAATAAATTCCTTGATAATTATGAAAAATAATATTTACAAATATTTATGTGCGTCCGTTTGTAGTTGTATCCGTGTCACGGTGGAGGGAATACAAGGTATATATATTTGATATTGAATATCGTTAAATAAGCAATGATGATGTATGGAACTCATCTAGAGTATAAAGTGAGCCCATTGTAGGTATATCTACCCTAGGTACTTATGAAAAATGGCTTGATGGATAAGTGTTAAAAAAAACAAATAATGAATTACCCATACGTTGTACCTGCCGTGACTTCTCTAAAATGTAGTTATACAATGATCCTGTTAAGTCCTCGACAGTGAAAAGATCTCCTATTCTTTTCTCTTAGTATTCGAGTGTCCTATAAAACGCAGGTATACATAAAACACAATGTTTAAGACATTTAACATCTTCTGTCCAGCGATGACCCATGTCTTAACTTCTATCATCACGGAGAGGATGATTATCTTGTTTATCATCTACATGCAAATCTGGCTACCTTGCTTGTGGGAAATGCTGTGATGGTATGAATGAACTATGATGAAATTGCAATTAGTATTAATTGTTTATTTACACCATCGCTATACCACATATTCTACAAGTGGGGCTATCGGTGCTATATTTTCATGTATTTAATGTACAAATTGTCATTTTGAATGTTTTTTACGTATTCTACAATGCACATCCGTTACTTGATTAATCAAAATGTAAAAAACATTCAAAATGTCTCGTAACTGTTACATAGTTAATCCTTCTAAAATAACTGGTACAAATTGTCATTTATAAAAGTATGAAATGTATTTAATTTGTTATGTTACAAAACCAACCTTTTGCAGTAATGTACTAAAAAACTTGGAAAATGGAAAAAAAAACTTGGCACTATGGAAAACTGTACTTTTTATTTAAGTAAGGCATCATGTTTATAACAAGTATAAAATCCAAGTTGAACTGGTAAAATAATACTAGTACATAAAAAGACGGAAGTTGTATTTAAAATATTTACCGAATTGTTTTCACAACCTTGATCCTTAGGGGATGGAGGCTTTTTGTCCCTTGGAGTAAATCAGAATGGGGTGGTTTTAGGTTCACAATTATTTTTCCTTTTCTAATTTTTCTTTTTCTTATGTAACAAGGGATGGTGTTTATTATTGCTATAGACTTTTTAATATTCTCAACACTTCTAAATATTGTGGAAAATTTTTGTTCTTAATTATATTTCAGAGCACGATATATCTGTATATAAGTTTATGTGTTGGCCAGTATGACGGGGAGCCTTGCCTTTGAGTCTCGAGGTCTCGGGTTCAATTCCCGGCCAGGGCAAACTGAAGAATGACATTTAACATTTTTTTTAGTGCATTATTTATATTTGTATCGTCGTGTTTAGGGATTGCAATCCCGCACCGTTTTCAATCCCGCGGGATTTCTGCTGGATTGACTCCAATCCAGCGGGATCCCGCGGGATCCCGCTGGATTATTAAAAATTGCAAAAAATAACAACATCTTACTGTACATAATTGAATATAACATAAATAACTATATTATCATATATGAATTTGACATAACTAACTATAGGTACTATTAGTCTTTAATTTTTCTTACTAATTCATTATCTAATCAATCAAGTGTTATGGAACAAATTTTAATATATCAAATGAAAAGTCACTTCTCTTTTTAGAAAAATGATTTTTAAAAAAATAGCATTAATGGTGTTATCTTCCAAGATACTTCCTAAGGAACTACATATGTAGCCAGCGACCGAAAAGGCTCATTCTGCCCCCACACTAATTGTTGGTTAGATACTTGTATTGATAAAGTCGTGCAACAAATTCAAATACTTTTCTTTAACTCCATCACTTTTTAATGCTGCCATTTCTTTTTTCAATATTTTTTCGAAGCATTTATCTTGTCCAGTTTCTGTCTGTTTAGTGTAATCTTCATTGTCTTGCTGCATTTCTTATTCCATTTGTAAAGTTAAATTGTTTTCCACATTCAGAGACTGTTGACAATTATCTGCAATTACATCACCTACAACTACAAATTCTACATTTTGAGCGTCTTCTATAATGACTCGATGTAACATGTTTTTCATTTCTTGTCGCAACTTATTCTTTTTCGGCATCACAAATATTGAATTGCACGTTTTCAACTCTTAGTCATATTTTTTTGGATGCGGAAAATAAATCAACATAGCTGTAATTTCACTGCATCTTTCTTTCACTCTTGCACGCAGCGCCCCGGATAGTACATCGCTTAATACTGTGTCTAGCTTCTCTAAAATAAATCGAAATGTTATACCTATCTGCCGTTATTAGTGTAGACTCTCTTCTGCATAATACTTAACGACCAATTTAAAGGGCTGCAAGCTGTCAATCACGTTTTTGATTTTGTGCGTAAATTTTATGTCAGATGCTATGTCGATGAGAGCCTTCTCAATGCAAACTTTGGGACTAAAATCTTTCTAACATATCAAGCAAGCTGTTTTAGCGAGTGCAGCAATCTAGGATTAAGCATAATTCTTTTCCTGTTTCTTCTTTAAGTATTTTCGCAAATATGTATCACCTTTAGTTGGCAACTTTCGAAAAATCTCTAGTTTGCGGATTCGCACATGCGGATCCGCAAGCATTTGCGGGATCCCGCAGACCCTAAAATTACGCGGATCCCGCTGGATTGCGGGATCCCACTTTGCTGGATTGCAATCCCTAGTCGTGTTAGTACCCACGAAACAAGAGTCATATCTTAGTTTGTGACTAACTCAATTTGTGTCTATGGTCTATTCACGTCATCGGCACGTTATCGGAATTTTCCCGCATTTGGAGTAGCCAGCAGACTTAATTGCAATAATATTTTATAACAAACATGCCAATCATCTCGTATGTTTCAAAAAATGAGACATTCAGGATTGAAAGCATATCTCATTGCTTAATATCTATATATCAGAATTATGTTTACCTACTACAAAATGGCAACTTTACAGGAGAGTAATATTTGAAAGTTTCAAGTGTTAATATATATATATATATATATATACAGTGTTTCTAATCATAGATACACACATACAAAAAATAATTCGTTAGACGCAATATTTCTGTGCAAGATGGAACTTAATTTTGTATTTATACTTGTATCAATAATATCATAATATCTCCAAAACGATAAATTTGGAGTTAACACAGTTCTGATCTAACGGGACGACGTTATATTTTACGAATATCCTGTCTTTAATACAGAACTGAAAAACTTAAGAAAAAAGTGAAGTGCCTATTCAATATCAGGGACTCCACAATTATATATAAACCGATATGCCAATGGTCAAATTTGTCTTGGAAATAATACTTTTTACTTGTATATTTCTTACTGAAATTCTTGTTTTATCGTTTATAAATATTTATAATATTTCCTGTTGAAATACAGGGTATAATAATAAACAACATCCGCATTTAGGCGACTAAGAGACAAAACGTTTTTCAGTCTTTTTCACCCTGTCGTTCTATTAACAACAGGGTGAAACAACAATGCCTTCTATAAGTAGATAGAATTTAAGCTCCAGGATAGTTGAGAAAAATATTGTATTTTCAAATTGTCTAGGTTATATTCTATTCTATTTTATTCTATATTGAAAGATTATCCACATTTTAACGAATGATCTGTGAGGTTACTTTCAAAAAGCTCTTTCTTTTAAAACCGAACTTTAAGTCATTTGAAGCAAATAGGTATTTTATTATTTTTTGACTAGGTATATACTATTTCTTTATTGTTCAACTGGATTTGGGCACAACGCGATACGCGATTGGAGACCCATGTTTACACAATCTAATCGGAAAAAGCAAGGAAGGCGTCCTAAGGCTTACGAATTGACTCTAGGCTGGCTTAAGTGATCACTTTCGGTGTCCATGGACCAGTTCATAAAGTCCGTCACTGTCACAATATAAGGTCCACCAATCGAGAAACATTCAATGCAAACCATAGAAGCAACCACTTTTTGGAATCTCATATTTCAGATAAATCAAGATCTCAAAAGCATAATTTTTTTTTCAATTTTTATTTATTGAACATTTATTGAATATAATCCGTGAAACATTTATTGAATATAATCCGTGAAACATTTATTGAATATAATCCGTGAAACATTTATTGAATATAATCCGTGAAACATTTATTGAATATAATCCGTGAAACATTTATTGAATATAATCGGTAAAATATCTTTTAAGTGAAAATAATACGCTTTGCTTTGATTCTTATAAATAAATGAGATTACAAGTATGTTTTGTTTTTTTTGTTGACAAAACATAAATGAAACATAAATGATGACATAAATGATTTGTTTCCCATCGACTTCTGTTTTATATTATTTTATTTTATTTTTTGATATTATTTAATTACTCTATATTTACTTATGTTTATTTTATTTTTGACTGCTTTTTTGGCTTTACATTAATTAATATTACTCTTTATATAACTTAATTATTTTATATATGACTTGTGATTTCTGATTATCGTGTATGTTTGTATTTGTTGTCTATTATACTGTTGTTTAACATGTAAAAGGCTCACGCCGTATATTGATGTAAAATAAAATAAAAAATAAAATAAAACCAGGTTGGCACTGTAAGATTTAATATTATTTTTGTTAAAAGAAGTATGTTGTTGGAAAATTAAAACAAAAAACTCGTACGTTAAAATTGGTAAATTAGTAAAGAATGCTGGCATTGAGCCAATTACATGAAAATGACAACATCAATTCGTCATGAATGTGTTTTCGCCAATGGTGCTATCACATGTTCAAATATTAATGCCATCGTTTTGCTAATGATTCCATATTCCGTATTCAAATCAATTCTCAGCATTCCTAACTCCTTTGCCCAGACTCTTCGCAAAAAGTCATGTTTTCTCGATATGCCTACAATTCTTTGTTATTTTACAACCCTTAAAAATATGCACCCCTAGTTTCAGACAAGGAAACCAGGTTGGCACTGTAAGATTTATTATTATTTTTGTTCATTACCTACTTCGCTACATGCGACAAATAAATATTAAACGTTTTAGATACACGAAATGAAATAAATTGAAAATAATACACTCCAGCACTGGTTCGCAAGAAATTGTTGGTTTTTATAAAAGACATTCTCTGTTTATGTTTTTTGAAGAAAAAATATAGAAACATATATTTGTTATTTATGCTTTGGTGAGGTTTGAGACTGTATTAATTTTTTATTGAATTCTTTTTGATAGTAAAAATATCGGTTCGTAAGATTTTTATTATTATTTTTTTAATGAAAAAAAAATGCGTTAGAATTAGTTATGTCGAATTCTTTATGGAAGAAACCATAACTGATTTAAGTTTTCCTTTGTATTTAATTATGTAGTGATCTGATTTCGACTTGCAAAGTCATTGTCAAACTCTGTAACCACTTTATATAATTAAACCTAATGTAAAACCAATTGTGTTTTATTCCATATTTAAATATGGAGTTTTACAAAATAAGCGTCCACTCTATCAATTAAAGGTTTCATTTAGGTCAATGAGTTTTTGAAAAATAAAGCTAATAAGCAATCAAATCAGCTGTTTTGGTTTTGGGTTTGGATGAATAAAAAAATGACTATGGGTTTGTACGAACCGATGAATTTATAAGATCTTACGAACCGCTTAAATTCATTATTTACTAGTAGGAGAGGTTTTTGTTGTAGAAATACTCTTGTATTATTAGACATATGCGCTTCTTTATGAAAATGAAATATTTATTATACAGAAAGTTTGTTCGGGGATTACAGTAACGGCAACTCCATATTTATTACGTTTGTTAGATAATGTTCTAAATTATACGAGGAATATGTTTCCACGGGTAAATAAACTAGTAAACAAAATTGTTTTCTATTAATATACTATACTATACCCTCATGCCGTTTCACAAGTGGGATAGGCAGAGAGAACGGAACGCCATATACCTACATCTATATTTACACACTTCTTTCGCTTCTTCTACATTAATACAATTTTAAATACTCGCACGCCGAGATCTTTACCCCCTAAATCACTCGCAAACGAGTGGATGGTCTTGAGAAGAATAGAATAGATTTCTTTACCTAACACACGTCCGTCCTTGAGAATTTGTTCCAATTTAGTCTTAGAGATGTTATTACTTATTTCACTTCACGGGTCCACACCAAATACTAGTATACCACGGCAGAATGATGTCACCTTGTCATTAGTCGTTCTTTGGTCATCTTGGTCACAAGTAGTCTACATCAGAATCAGTGGGTACCGCAACAAAATATAATCAGTCTGCATTTCGTCACAGTCACAGCTTATGTTCTCTCTCTCCAGGAAGCTCCACCTTCGTTTGTTGTCTTTGCAATTTATCACTGTTGAGAGATGTCATGGTAAGAGGTTACTCATTTGATGTAGAATTGCTTTGAATAGATGAGGATCGTTTCCTTTTCATAGTCGAGTGGATTAATAAAATAACGGTTGATCCTTAAGTAATCCTTGGATTTTAAGGATTGTTGAGTTGATTATTCAAAATTACTTAACCTTAATATCATGAAAAGGTCAAAAACATCTAATTATTATCATTTGGGATTTTAAAAGGACAGATTTTTAGCGAGGAAAGTAATAAATTCTTAGTTTTTTTGCTGTACCTACACCAATTTTATTGTCATTAAAACACAACCTTCCATCCATTTCTTTCTTCATTTCTCCATTTCTTTCAGCATCTCCCACAAGTTGAGCAACCAGTAGAATTACTTTGTTTAATGAGAAACCAGCTAATCGAGATGAGAGACATGCCTCGTTGCTTAGTTAACATGTTATTACTGTTCTATAAAGCATTTATCCTATGCATTATCCGTTAATTTACTTTTCGAATTGAGTGAAAACTTATTATTATTATTGAACAAAATTCAAGCAACGTTTACGTGCCATAGCACCTCAAGGACACTGTACAATTCATCAATTCTATGACATTACATCCACGTCATATTATAAATATAGGTAAACAAATAGATTAAATGAAAATCTTGGATACATAAAGGTATCCACGTCAGAAGTTACATAAATATTGTATTACTTTAAATATTTAGGATATAATATTATTATGTATCCACGTCAAGAATATTAAACATAATACAATTTTCAATAATACTTAATAAAATAAAAATTTTAGTATTTTTAATATAATCCGTAACTTTTTGCGTATTTTCCATAATGGTATGAAGTAAACTTTTACCTTTTTTTATAAATACACACTTTATTTAATTTACGAGTAGACAATTGTTTCGTATTTTACCAAGACATTATCAATACTACAGTATTGATAATGTCTTGGTTTATCAATACTTATTATTATTATTAATACTACAGTATTGATAATGTCTTGGTAAAATACGAAACAATCGTCTACTCGTGTGTATTTATAAAAAGTTAAGTGTTTACTTCATAAAATTTTAAGGTTTTTTTTTACTTAGTTTTTTTCAATATGCAGTTTTTTGCGAGTACTTATTCACATTACCGTATCTTGATTGGAGTAGGCAGAGAGAACAGAACGCCACATTGATTCATCCTTTCATGTATCTTTCGATTTCTTCACATGCATTCAAATTTTCATATATGCACATCGATTTTTATTTCTCAACACGCAGCCGTCTTTGGGAGTGTTTATTCATTTTATTTATTTACATTCTTGATGTGTCTATTTCAGATTGATTTATGTGTCTATTTCAGATTGATTTATGTGTCTTGTCACGTTGAAATGATGAGAATTTGTTGTCTTAATTAAGGTATTAACGCAGGTACGTTCCACGTACGTTGTACAAATAATTCCAACAAAGCAGAATAATACCTGCCTTACAGAAAGCTGTAAATACAGAAAGTACCTATATATTATATGAGATGATAAATAATAGGTTCCAGGCTTTGTTCAACTCTTCGCCTTCTTGGCTCTTGTATCTGTTCTCTGTCTCTGTCTTTACCTCTACATTCTCTTCCTGCTTCATTCATATACCTACCTGGAAGTTTTCCAATTTGTCTGACGTTCGAATCATTAGTAGACAAATATTATTAACAAGTTGTTGATTTTATTTACCTGGTGATATCATAGTTTTTGTTTTTTTATTCATCCACTTGCACAAATTATTATTTAATCATGATCAGCATAAATAAACATGTGAAGTAAAGAAGCTTTTTCTAATTCATTTTGTAATGAATAACTTGTGTGTTGTGCTAGTGTGATGATTGAATGAGTGAGTGAGCCAAACTTTGTATATTATGTTAAGTAGACCAGAATGTTAGACCGTTATTTATTTCAATTGTGGGGCATGGTGTTGGACGTCAAAGTGTCTTTCGATTGGTGGAACTTACATCGTGACAGTGAGAATGGTGGAATTGGTGAACGTTGTCCATGGACACCGAAAGTGATCACTTAAGCCAGCCTAGAGCCAATTCGTAAGCGTTGGGACAAAATTATTTATGCCTGAGAAACATCACGGATAGAAGTGATTCATAATCATAGAACTGTCCTAAATAGAGGAGATCAGAACCATCCACCTTCCGTTATAAAATAGAATGTTGAAGGAAGAATTGCGAAAAGAAGAATATCACTGAATTTAGAAGGTGTAAGGAGTGGTAGATAAAATTTTCAGACGTATGTATAAACAAACCTATTTTCTTATATTAATGTGAAAATATTATTATTATTATTATATAATGACTGCTGTAAATATGAAAATTAGTATTCCTCTCCTGACTTTAGTTGGATTGAGTTGAATTAATTAATAATACCTTCGTTATTCAGAGCTTTTAGGAGCTAAGTGCGAGAAATGTTATTCGCAACTTTCAATATTTATTCACTAATTCTTGAAGGACAATAATTTTTCTTGTGTTTATTTTATTTCATTTAATTTGTTTTACTGAATACTTGTTTATTTTGATGACATAAATTATCTATGTATCTACCACAAAGGGAGCAGCCAGCAGATTAACAGCGTATCGTAGTGAATGTCGCCCTCTATGTGCCAACAGAATAAAAGATATTCAGAATAGATGACAATCAGTAGGACACTCAAAAATTTATAGAAAATAGTGAGACAACTATTGTTTTTCAGGGTTTTGAACGTAGATTAATTGTGATGGGTCAGACGGTTACACCATTTATGGAAATGGCTATAGATAAAAAATATATCTTTTACTAACGAAAAATTCCAAAATGTGTTTGTGTAATTACTATTTGAAATTCACGCAATTCGAAAAACAGTGAATATAAGCTGAACACAATAACTAGAAAAATTTTCCAAATATTATTTTCTACACATTTTCAATAAATAAACGTTTCGTGTTTGTACAATCAAAGAAAACGAAGACTTTCCTCAAAGATCTTAGAAGAAAATGTATACCTACAAACAACATGTTAATCTTGTACGTAATGAAAACTCCCCAAGTTGTGTTATATGGAAAAGTTTAGAAAGCTCCAACAGATGACGTTAATATTGTCTGACATTGCGTAACTACATCCCCCTGTTTTTCTCCCTCCCTCCTTCCTTTATACAGCCTTCACAATATCTTTAAGCTTATGTACCTACGCGTAGAAACTTACATTATATGTACAAACTAGCAGCGGGCTTTGGAGATGTCTAATACGCTAACGTGTCATTTTCTCATCCGTAATATTTCGAAAATTTCGATAGTATTTCAAAAGGATATCGAAAATATAATTAATAATTTGTTATTGCATTTAAATGCAGATATTTTAAAACTTTTTTTTATTTTATTAAATCACATTTATTTTCACACTTCAAAGCTCTTCTCGGAAGTAGAAGAGGCAAAAGCATTCCAACTATTGCAAATCTATGCCAATCGAGTCACCTCTTGCTACCACATTTTTAACGCTCTAATTTTGTTGTCATTGGAACGGCGTATTGTAAAAAAGGATCGTTTGGGGTGTCAAAAACCTTGTTTGAAAGAGCATAACTATTTTTAGCCAAACTTCGTCTCTCCTGTATCACAACAGAGACAAAAGATCTTTGCTGAATACATTAGTGCATAGCATAATTTTTGACAATATGTTCATATCACCTTATATCCAGTATCCTTATATCATATTAGACATTTATTTGTATTGTATTATATTAAGACTTAATTAACACAGCCTGATTGCAAGTAAGTAAGAAAAGTTTATTATATTGTTATGTCTTAACTGTCGTGCTCTCGAACAAAATTACATGTTATAATAGCAGTAAGTACAGAGCTGATATTGCCAGTGTTACAGAGTCTTGAAATTAATTAACCTAATTGTAATTTTATCGTATAAAATCCAAAGACGTAGGTTCAATATAGAGGAAACTCAATGCAAATAATAATGTCACGATTCTTAAGCGAAACATAAAAAGTCAATATGATACATTTTTATGTATATTTTCTTCTTCTTCAACCATTTCTGTACTGTTGGATGTACGCTTCTTCCATTGTTTTTTCATTTATCTCTTCTGAAGTCATTTTTACTTGCCACTGACGAGAATAAAAATTATTACCGACACCAAATTCTTTTATGGCTGACCTATTTCTCTATCTCATCTCATTGTTTCCATATATTTGTAATGTGATTGATAGAAGTGTCCGTATATTTCTGATGTGATGAAAAGAAGTGACCATATCCTTCAGATGTGATTGACAGAATTAAAATCTGCCTTTTTGCATTTTAAATCGTATGTAAATTTGGGTGCTACTTTATCGAATTTTAACTTTTAAATTTGAGAATTTTAAGAATTCTATTCGAATTTACTCGGTTTCTGAAAAACACACTTAAATACATAAGAATTTTATTCGTGTGCAATCGGTTCCTGAAAAACCTACTTAAATATGTAGAAGGATCGACTTACTTGTAAAATATTTCCCTACTTATTCGAATAGGGACACGATGAGGATAAAATTTATCTCCTCCAGTTTAATCACAGAACATGCAGGTTATCTCTCCGTGCCATAAAAATATTTTTTTAGGATGGGTAACATGCTTCATTTCAATTAAAGATTCTAAATATCTTACGTGTGATGTTTACAAATATATGCCATACAATGTTATTCATGTAAAATAAGCAATTCATTCTTATCACATTTCTATTTCGATGTAACTTAAAAATGTTAATCTGTTTTCCAAGTATTTCTTCAAGATTTCAGCGGCGTTTTGCGGAAAAATAGAATTGGGCGGTAGAAAGTAAATACGTTAAGCATGGAATATGAATGAAGGTTGGAAGAAAGACGAAATATCCGCAGCCATGTGACCTACATAATACTTTCACAGTACTATGTATAAAAGACTAAATACATAATACGCAGATAGATATATAATATTACTATGTTTGTAAGTTGAAGGATGAAATATTTTACAGCTTTTCCGCTCATTCGTGCCAATTTTCAGCCATCTTTCAAGCACTGAAATAAAATAATATAATATACCCTATATGTAATTTTCACTAAAATTTTTGTGTTCTTTCGCAATAATGTTTGTTTCTATATCCTCTATAGACAGACTTCTTATCTTGACTTATTTGTTATCGTTTCTCTCGAGAATATAGAGTGTAGATAGGAACTGGCTGTGAATAGACTTACTGAGCCCAATAGAGCCGGTAAGTCTAACTTCTATGAGAGTGCCTTTGGTGTTGTTGGATCGGTTATGTGGAATCGCCTACCGGTGCCATTGAGAGACTTTCACCAGCCTCAGAAGCAAATTGAAAACTGAACTCTTCACTGGTGCCCTTGAGACGGTCTAGGGACTGTTAAACGACGTCAAAAATAAAATCATCCAAAATCATTATCATTAATATGTTTTAGTTTATTTCTGTACATAATTGTCTTTAATGCTTTACATACATACATACATCTTCTTCCCCTTGTCCTAGTTGGGTCGGGGGCTCATTGCGCCTAGGTACCTCCTCCAGAGATCCCTGTCTACCGCCGCTTCCAGGACCTCTGGCTACTCCAAACCAAGCTTTTCAACACACAAATTTGACACCTGCCCTTGCCAGCTTCTTCTAGGGCAGCCCACCGGTCTTCTGCCCTCTCCCACAGCTTCCAAAGATCTTAGTGGTAGTCTGTCTTCTGGCATGCGGAGAACGTGACCCAGCCATCGCAAATGCGACCTCTCTATATGCAGGAGTACCGGTTCCACCTTGAGAGCCTCACGAACATACGTACATATTCCTTATAGGTCTCTCAATGACACTAATGCTTTAATTAATTTTTTATTAAACCTAAATTTGAACAATATGTAAAGAAATTTAGCTCCGCGTTTTTATTAAAAACCACACTTATCGCTTATCTTCTTCTTTGCCTTCTCTTTTATCTCATTTATTCGTGGTTGGCTCTTTTAGTCCTCATCCTCCAAGTTCTCCGGTCCCTCGCATGGTACATCAAGAGAGCATTATTATTCTCAACTGGTTTTGTAGATGGAATCCCATAAGGACAACCTCGATCCCACTTTTTGATAAAATATAAAGAAAAAGCTTTTGCTCTAGATTTACTGGATGACATGAGAACTGATGTTTTTGAAACATCCAGGGGTAAATGGTGAGAACCTCTCCCTTAATGGTCTCTTGCAGCCTATGAACGCAGGTCTGCCTCCCTTAGGTTCCTTGTTATTGTGGATATCGCTTATCAAAAATAAAAACATAATTATATTTTAAAAAAAATATACTTATCTCAATACCTGCAATATGCGTAAAATCGTATCGGTTACCATGATTCTACTAAAATATTTATATGTGATCGTGTGTATTTAAGAAGTTGTGTGTTTTTACATATAATAAATCTACTGAAAATATTACTAACATTATACTAGCACATACATGTATAGACAGTCAAACAAACTGACAATCAAACAGACTAGCAAGGTTTTATTATTGATTGATGGATTGATTGATCGAAATGAAATTACTTTATCTGTCAATTTAATACAAAATATATTATTACATTACGTACATTGAGTGAATACATATTATAGATACATCTCTTTACACATACCCGAAATTCTTATATTATCCTTTTTATCCCTAAACGTGTTATCTTTAGGGCTATCACCTCTCCGGGTTTGACTCGGAGTCTACGGGTTTAAATGGTGCCTATCCGGGCTACGGGTAAACATCGTATATCTTAGGGTCAGAAGTCGATAGTTATATGATGAAGTCGCAGTCATTGTATAAATTAATAGCAATATGACTTGCCGATTCTTTTTTGATTTCTGAAAAATTCAGAGCAAGAAAAAGTTTTTTCAAAAATTCAGTCATTCATTCATACAGTCACGCCTTTTCCCACACGTGGGGTAGCCAACACATTAAGGGTTGCACCCTCCCTCACGCATGAATGTTACAGCAATGTCAGTTCCTTTGTCATGCATCCATCTGCTGGCTACCCCTGTATGAGGTAGCCAGCAGACCAAACACACGTATCCAACATGAAAGTTATCCTCTTTGCGCCAATAAAAGGTAAGACATTCAGGATGGGTGGTATACCTCATCGCTGAAAAACAAATTGTTTTTTTTTACATAAAATAATATGGAGTTTTACAAAATAAATGTTAAATGTCTTAAACGTGATGTTTTCTGAATACCTGCCGCCTTCAGGACACTCTAAAACTGGCAGTAAAGTGTTGAAGACCTATTATTTACCGGCGATTCCACGAGATAAATTTGAATGGGTTCCGAAAATCCTACACAAATAAAAAATATGGTTTTAAAAATCAAGCTGCACTGTTAAATTTGTATTCAATTTGAATTCGGTAAATATACGATTTCTCTTAAAATTATGTTTGGTTTGATAAAAATTTACATTTTTCCGAAATCTTCAGGCTTTTTTTTTAAAGGTGGCAACCTTAGTTATCTTATCAATATTTTTATTTTGTTTTTTTACCTCCGTTTTCTTTTCTTGAATAATAATAATACTGTTTAGTTACCCGTAGAGTCTTAAGTCAAGTACAGGCCTACCACCATTACATTCTGTAAGTTTTCGAGTGTTTTTTTCTGTTGAAGACAATTGTTATTTTTTTTTGTAAATTTCGATATTATTGACCGAAGGTATGTTTTAGAAGTCCATTTCAAGATGAATTGAAAAAAAAACACAGTATTTAGTTATTTTCTAATTGACGTTATTACCTTCGCCTGAATGACGTTATTATCTTCCAAGTGACTTTATTAACTTCGCCTGAGTGACTGTATTATGTTCCAAGTGACTTTATCAATTTCGCCTGAGTAACTTTATTGTCTTCCAAGTGACTTTATCAACTTTGCCCGAGTGATATTATCTTCCAAATGACTTTATCAACCTTTTTTCTAATCGCCTGATGATGGAATCGAGTGTCTTTGAGAGAATAAACGAAGTTAATAAAGTCACTTGGAAGATAATAAAGTCACTTAGGCGAAGCTAATAAATTCACTTGGAAGATATGTATCTAAGTGCTGTTTTTTTTTTCAATTCATCTTCAATTGTTATTTATAAGGCATCACGTATAAGAAAGACAATTATCGTCTTCATTTCAGCAGCGATGAAGTGTGCCATTCTGAATGTCTTTTTTGTTTATGACGCGGAAATAACGACTTTTATGTCCAAAGACTTTCTCCATTAATCATAATATTTATTTATGATAATAATATTGTTTAATTTTCAAATTTTTATCTAACATGTTGTGTGTGAGAAATACTCGGACCCTCGAGAAACACGTGGATCAAATTCTCAAGATTGGACGCGTATTGAGTAAGAGAAATCGGCGTACATGTAGAAGATATTGTATGAATGCGGAGGAAGCGAAGTAGTATGTAGGGATCTACATGGCGTTCTATTCTCTCTACTCTACTCCGCTTGGGTGCGTGAGGGTATAGATAGAAATATAGATGTATAATATAATGTATTTTGGTAAAAATAAAAAAAAATATTTTAGTGGCTTGATGACTTCTACACGACCCTCAAAATAGAGCGTAAAGGAATTGGAATCTTATTCCAATTCATATATTTAAGTAAATAAAACTAAAAAAATATTATATTTCACTTTTCATATCGTTAATGTGCAATAAAAATCCTAAAACCTGATCTGTGTTCATTCATCTCCGAAAAAATGTACAAAAATAATGAACGTTCGATATTTGAAAGCGGCAAACAAACATAAAAAAGGAATAAAAAACATTCTAACCTCTCAACGAATCAATTGTATTCAGAGTCAAGGGTGATGAGGTGACAAAACTTAAAGACACTTCTATAATATATTTATTATTCTATGTATGTAGGTACTTATAATATCTTCTGTTATTATTTTCGTCTGGCAACATTCGATAAGACGCCATTTTTCTTTTATTTTATTTTTTAGAATTTCAAACACGCAGTTCTTTATTCAAATGTAAATTTCTGTGTAATGGTTGAATCTTAATACATAAATTGCTTAATAGTGTCTGTATGTATGACTGTCTTGCCATCTTAGTATTATTGATTTGTAATAAAATAATCGTATTTCTTTAAATGAGCTCTCCAAAAAGATATAAAAAGTACCATTATTCATGTTATTCTGTGAACACTGAAACACCAGCTCTCCGCGTTGGTTCTATGTTATTTTTAATTTTTTAGTGCCATTTTTGTCTTGGTACTTGACATTATTTTTAATATTATTATTTAATATTTTTGATATTATTTGTTCATTTGATTAATTGAATAATTTTAAAATTCCTATTCCATTGATCGTATTTATAATGCACCTATTGATTTTATAATGATATTTTTTTTTATTTCTTTTGTTTATTATTTCAATCGTTTTTATAGTATTCTCTGATTACTGTTTGATCTTCGACACCATAAATTATTACATATTGTTGTGTCTATGTATGTATTTTGTTAACATGTAAAAGGCTCATTGCCGTGTATGTTTAAATAAATAAATAATTATTTAGGGGGCTGACAGATGTCCCACCTCGCATGCTGATTTTTTACTTAGGCCTATTATGCCACAGATGAAAACCTCGAACGAAAAATTGATCTTAGGTGCAAGCGAATTTTTGGTCAAAATAATTTCATATCAAATCTTAAAAGCAAGCGTTGATGTACCTACTTACAATAAGTGGGAGTGAAACAGCAATGATAAATCAATATAATGGAGTGAAACAACAAATCTCTATTGCCTCAAACGTCGTTTTCGCATTTTACTGGATTTTCACATCTGCATGAGTGAATATCTTAAGAAACTTACTCAACCTTATCTGCAGAACCAACAGACTGTGCAAACTCTTTTTAGTAGGAAACAGGAAACGTATTCCAATGCTTGCGAATCGGCTTAGGCATGTTGAAATGCACTTTACCCATGGTACGTTTACCAATCTCACCAATAATCCCTGTTTCAAACTACTATGATGACAATTTTGGCACATGCTTCCTGAGAAAATTATTACTGCGTCACTAGTCTATGATATAAAAAGATCGTTATTTTTGAGTAAAAATTCTTCGTTATTAGGTAATTTGAAACAAGCGTTTCTTTCTACTATAAGCTATTGATCACGAGAGAGACGTCTTACGACTGATCAGAGCCCGTAGACAATTTGTACTTGGCGATCGCCTACAAACGAATTTTCGTCAATAACTGCAACAATAACGCATAATTATACGGTACGTGTAGGTAGATTGTCGAAAAGTTCGCCAGTAGACGATCGCTAAGTACAAATTGTCTACGGGCTCAGAGCCATTATCAATCTGAATTGTTTACAACTATTCGTCTGGTTATATACCTACCTAGTACTACAAGAAGAGAAATTCATTATAAAGCCATTATCTGACCTACTATAAACAACGTAACTTACTGGAATTTTATATTATTCTATACTTTCTTCGAGTAAACTATGCTAGTAAGTACTTACTGAAAATTCGAGAATAATGCCGATATAATTTGTTTTGTCGAGTACTTCAGTACTTGTACTTGCGAGTACTTAGGTTCCCTTTGTGTTTTGTATAATAATATAATAATAATTTGTCAGTACATAGATAACTTCGTTAGCAGTCTGATTGTTTTGTAAACTAGACGGGGGAAATAAGTTTACAGAGAATAAATTAGATTTTTGAATACTTTTGTTATTAAATAATCTAATATTTTGTGTTTCTACTATATATAGTAGGTATGTTGAAGTTGATTCAGATGGATGCTTGCAGTAAAACGATTTAGAGTCTTCAAAATTTATTTATTGTTCACACAGGTTAAACAAATTAGTTGAAATTATAACAATGCAAGAATGCTATCGAAGATTGAATGAAAAAGGGAAAGAGAAATGAAAAGACAGCCGCTTACATTAACCTCAAAGAGAGAGAATGTTTCCTACATAATGAAAACAAAAACCTCACTAGGCTGACAAAAACTTCGCCAAATTATATTATTATTTTGTTCTACAATAAGCCAATTTTCGCCATTTATGTCGGTAATTTCCCACAGCTGTCACTTTGAACAACTTGTATAAAATCATGCTGTCATTGGTGGAATCAAGTCGCTAACGCCACACGGCGGCAAACATCCTTACTAGTTGATTTGGCGTGTAATTTAAATCTCACTAATATGAAACTCAACACCGTAGTCTCCGATAAAAAAGTGTGCCACCCTTTTTCGAAAGTGTTAGAATGTCCTCTAAAAGGCCCTCACCAGCAGTAAACCCTCACGTATTTTTACAAAATTCATTTTTTACGAATACTTTAATTGAAAACAAATAATTTCATTTCATAGATTGCGAGCTTATCGCAAAGGCGCGATCTCTTCCGATTGACCCAAGTATATGGTCACGTTCTGCGGGGCGATAAGTATAGTCTGCTCCAGCTGATACTGATGGGGAAGACTGAGGGGCAGCGTGGTCCTGGTAGAAGGCAAACGTCTTTGCGCAATATAAGAGACTGGACCGGGATGAGACATGTGGGAGAGCTGTTCCGGGTCGCGCAGGATAGGGAAGCCTTCGCCAGAGTGATTGCCAACGTCAGGGGGACCTGATACGGCACGAGAAGAAGAAGAAGAATATGACAATTAATATCTTCGATTGAGCTATGAGGCATTCCACCTAACCTACAAGTCTTATCTTTTTTAACCTTCGCCTTACTGAAATAAAAAACCTACGCGCGCTCCTAACATGTGTAGTGACTACACATTTTCAAATAAGCTGTTTAAGATAGAAAAAATAGGAATAATCATAGCCAAACCATTCGGACAGTTATAAGTAAAGTATTGTATATGTGTATTGTAATAGGAAATCATAAAAATATATAAATTATTGCTGAAAACGTGAAAAAATAACATTGTCTAGCGCTCATGAACCTAGCGAGAAGACAACTCATTATGAATAGCGAAGGCCAACTGACGGCTGACCGCACGCATAGCGACGCATTGTGCAATCGGCATTCATCGGCAATCATCGGCCGATGGTCCGACATACATTTGCGTAAACTGCAGTGGTTGCAAACTATTTAATATGTTATTTAATTAATTTATTTATTGTTACACAATTATAAAGACAATCAATGCATAGAAAATGGATTATCCAACCTGTTCTAGGATTTAGCTAAGACAAAATATATGTATGTATTCATATCAAAATTATAATCAAAGTAAATGAAAAATTAAAGTACATATAACCAGCACATATAATAGTCCATACAACAGTTCAAAAAAAAAACAGGCAACTTACAAACTTACAGATAAAAAAATGATTTACAGAAAATAGATAAAATTAAAAATCATTTTAACCGTAAAAGTTATAAGCAGTAATAGATACAATAAGATGAATAATTTTATAACTTAGTTCCAAATGTCTCTCGAAGAATCCGCACTTTTATTAACTCTTAAATAATTTTTTTATTTCACAATTAATGATTCTGGATATAATTTAACTCAAAAATTAGACTTAAATTAGACCGGTAAATTTATATATTAAAATTCAAAAATCTATTATAATATTAAATACATGGAATATTGTAAAAAAAAATTTGAACGCAGATATTTCAGGCACGATGCTGGTATTTGAACCTGTGTTTTGAGCCTAATACTTTGATATCCTGTATATCTGGATTGGTAAATTTTTCGCGGCATTAGACTGTTAAGTTTTTGTATGATCATGACTGATACTGATAATATGGAGACTTATCTGGTTGTATAATACTGAGAAGTGTGGTTGGCCATTCCGCCGCCACGTAAAAAATAATATTATTACGTTTATGTTTATTTTAATTGTAGATAATAATATTTATTTGAAATGTTTACCTACATAATAATATTTATTTTAAATGTTTATATAATAATATTTATAAATAAATCGCTAATAAATCCATAAATAAAGTGCCCTCACAAAGAAAGGAACTGAAAAGTAACGTTATATGATATACACCTTTCCCTCTTATGATACAATAATATGAAAAGTTGGTATTTAGAATAATGTAAAATGAATACCTACCTAGTTATAATTATTGTAATTATTATGGAACGGAAATAATAAACCACTTTGAAACCTCTGGACAACTTCGGAAGTAAAATAATATATCTCTATTGATAAAACACGACTTAGTGCTATTTCGCATAGTCATTCCACAGCACAGTTCGCGAGAGCGAGACGTAAATAGTATTCACTATCTAACGACAACAGCCGAGTACGAGCAGTCGAAGACACGTGAGATACAGTATTAATACATCGCGCATTTGATTGTATTAGTAAGATATTTTGTTTGTGTTTGTAATTTTATTTCCATTCTCCAAAAAATGTCTTTGAAATAGTCAATAAGTTCCAATTATTGTCAATATAATTTTTTAGTTCGATGCGTAAATATATGACTGAGGATTACCTAGAATCTTGACCTTCTATTTATTGTACTTATTGAAATATTAATTATAAACAGAAGCATGTGTACTGGCTACACATTTTAGTACGGCGAAAGTTAATGACACGAAAGGACAATTTCTATATTTATCATATGCAGCTGGTCTGATGGCTACCATACTTGGGATATGCCATGATGGTACAGTATTAGTAGAAATAGTCAAAGTTCTATAAATTGTATACATAAATGAATGCGAGTGTATCCAGAATGTTTCTTTTTAGCAAAACTCTCTCTAGTGATAAGAAATGGGTACTTTTGTATATTTTTATTATTATTCTCAAGAGCGATTCTTTTATTTAGAATAATTTCTCAGTTCCTCTCACCGCCTTTTTATAATTAGATATAGGTTAATGTAATCGAATGGCTTTATGCAACAATACATCAAAACAAAAACAAAAAAATGTGTCGTTATTCAAACCTAAAAATTACATTTTTGTTTATATCATTGCGACATCTGCCACAAATAGGTGAACTAATTGTTCATAAAAAATATACAGATCGTCTTTTCTGTGTTTGTATTTAAATACAATTTTAATAAATAAAATAAACCACTTGTATGCATGATGCGATAAAATGCTACATAATAATATGGTCAGTGTTGTCTTATGAGGTTGAAACCTGTAACCTAAAAATGAGTAGCATGAACCGGTTGGAGGCATTTGAAATTTGGATACATCGAAGAATGATTCAGATATCCTGGACGGACATGGTAAGCAATGAAAGGGTCCTTTTAAGAGCGAATGTGGAATAAATATCAAATATTAAAACACTGAATGTGTCCTATTTAAAGCATGTGTTGTAAGAAGTGAAAAGCAAAAGTTGCTGCCGCAACTGATTATTATCAACGGCAAGATTGAGATTGGAAAAGGTGTTGGAAGAAGGCGGATTTCCTGGATCCATAATGAATATTTTAGCGGACATAAATGCGAAGTGTCAAGGAGCTATTCCGGAGTGTCCAGGATAGGGACGAATTCTTCCAAGTAATAGTCAGTGTAGAGGGGATGTATGATAATGTGAAACACACCAATGTCCTATTTCAATCTAAAACTACCTTTCTTGTATTTTATCACTCCTGTGAAGTAAGAATCATTATATCAACCTCTTTATGGGCTCAGATCTCTGGAGTGATTCGAATTTAAAGTGGGTTTGACAGTATTTAAGGCACTTCATGCTATTGCCCCAGAATACATCACTGAACTCTGCTGTAGACAGGCGTTAAGTCATAGACAGACAACACATAGGTCTTGTTAAGACATTACAACTGAATTGGAGGTGACCAGTACTGTATCGAAACCAGAATACGTGGAGAGTGCTTTTGCAACATCTGCACCTGTAGTCTGGAACAGGCTTCCACAGACGATTAGAGAAACGCACGACATGTCTCGGTTCAAGAACCAACTGAAGACATTTCTATTCAAGAAATCACATGGAATAATCCATACACAATCATAAGCGTTTGTTAATAAAGAGCGCCCTTGAGGTGGATTTTTTTTCACAAAACAGCGCTTAATAAATCATCCAAATAATATCTAATAATAATTAATTTGAAGTTGGATCCAATAACATTGTTGCACAACACCATCCATTTCACCTTTTTCTTCTTTCCTCAGTGTTGATTTCTTTTGTAATTATTCACTTGTATTATTCCAATTTTTCTATTCGTATCCTGAAAAGGTGTAATGAGATAAGGGCAAACCTTTTAAACGCAATGAAACTCGTATCAAATACTAGTTGGATATTGTAGAAAGAACTTCTCAACACTCGGACACGTCGGAAGTAGAGGAATCCAATTTATCTGAAATTGCAGACACTCCTTCTTTTCTTTACGGGTAGCCCGAAGGAGAGACCGAGTTAAGATATGGATTATCTACGAGTCCAAGATTAAAAGGCCTGTTTCTGAGATCTTTATGGCCAGATACTGCAGAGATAGCCAGTTTCCCTGAAACTTCGCTAACATATTCGTAACGATACTACTTCTGTCAACTTATATACCAAACATAAAATTCATACCATCATGCTATTTCTCATAAGAAATCAGCAGAAATTTTACTAAATTATTATACCTATGTTTGGAACAATCTCTAATAAAAAAAAAATGGAAATAGAATAAACTTCATTGCCCAACATATACAGGGTGGAGACTCTCCTTTGATTCTGTTTTTTTTATGATATCTTTTGTGTTTTTTTTTCTGCCTCACTGTTATTTTTTTTATGGCTTTTCTTCTTTTTTTTCCTGCTGACATCGCCTTGGCCAAAAGGTGTTATGGTCTCACGACAGAATCGCCGTTGATTTAAAAAATCAAGACTCACATTTAGAATGAAAATTTTGGATTCCTCCTGGATAGTAATTTCTTGATGTGAAGTAGGCTTTATTACGTTTCGCAGGTGAGGGTTGGGAGATTGTGATAAAGGGGTAGTAGTTGATATGGGGTAGAATTGAGAATAAAGATAGAGGGTATTAATGAAATATACCTTCGAAATATCTTTTGTATACACACCTACCATCTAAATAATATGTTACAAAGCAGTAGTGATGTATTGTAATTTATTCCGTGATATGTGGAAATTGAGAATGTTAATAAGAATGGTGATAGAACCTTTTCTTCTGTTGTTTGTTTCGTACTATATTGTTATCATACTATTACTTGTGTACTTCTTTCTTAAGTAAGTAATGAATTATTGACTCCCCATTATCAAGACTCCTAAGAAGCCATTGATACAGGTTTTCATTATTTTTTCGGGAGACCATCTCTCACCGCATGTATCGTCAGAATTTTTTTATAAACCAAATTTATGGTGAATATAGTAAATAATACACATTTAAATATTCAGTTTGTAAATAAACCTTTTCTCTGGTTGTTACATGTATATGTGTTTGGTGTATTGTATATTTTTTTAATTTATTTATTTTCCAAAATAGTATGTGCATACAAACATTAGAATAACATTATGGAATATATTGCCCCACCAGACTAAAATCAGAGGCCTGAGTCAAAACACAATATTTAAGCGTTACGTTTTCGTGTCGGAATCGTTCGAATGTAGACGACGTTGCGCCAAAGTGACATTTTTCGTAACTATTGTGTATTTTAGCTACGAAATTGATACTTGCTCGCAACATCGTCTATATTCGAACGCTAACGGAACGAAAACGTAACGTTAAAATGTGTTTTGACTTCGGGCCTTGTTCTGGGGCAATACTAAGAAATTTGTATTTTCAACGTGATGTGTGCAGAATTTATAAGAAAAATTGAATATATATTGTAGTTGTGATATCGTTTAAAGTTATCTTCTGGGATCGCATTGACCTTCAGCTGTAATGTTTCTTGTAAGAATCGTCTTATTGTCAGTATTATTATTGTGTATTGTACTAGTTATTTATTCTTAATACATTTTTCTGGTTACTATTTGATTTTTCGACACTAAGTATTTTTATGCTGTGAAAGGTGTATAAGGTTGTATTTAGGTTTATAACAAACAAAACCCAGATATATCTTTTTTTTTTTTTAAAAGTCTTTGATATTAAAAGTTACATATACTGTCATTTTTGAGATCATGGACTGTTTTTGGTTTAGCCTATTCAACTAAGATTTTGCTTAGAAATAAATTAAAAAGGTGCGTTCCCATTCCTATCATTATGTATCTTGACCTTTTTCAGTAAAAATTCAGTGTACTCCTACACAGGTTTAGTACACGTGCTAGAAATCTTCATTTATTAAAAATATCATGATAGGATAAAAAGGTAGTGATTTAAATTCTCGTGTCACGGTGTTTGTTATCATACCCCTACGAAACGGCTGGACCGATTTTGATGAAATTTTGTGTGCTTATCGGGTAAGTCTGAGAATCAGCCAAAATCTATTTTTCATACCCCTAAAAGTTAAGGATGGTCACATTGGTGGATGATGGATGGTGACATTTTAAAAAAAAAAAATATGATGAGGCATTAAAAAATTCAAACAGCCCTAAATTTTCACTCTTCTACCATCAGCCCATACTTTTTAATAGCGATATTAGTATATGACATAATGTCCTATATGGCAAAACAACGTTTGCCGGGTCAGCTAGTATATATAAATATTTCATAAGTTAAGGATATTTAAGTGTTAACTTACGAAGCTTTGTTGATTAATATTATTATCGTTTTCGCTTAACACATTAATTTTCTTTATAAAACTTTACGGTTGTTAGCAAAACAAAAGTTCTAAAATCTCTGTAGAATAGAATTCTCAGTATTTTGTTATGTTATAGAATATTAAGTGTATTCAATAGAATAATTTATAAGTGTTTAATTTAATATTACGTTCTTCAATTAACTCAAATTGAAACTCTATATGATTACAAAAGCTTAAAATATAGATTAGTTTATAGAGAGTTAGCATTGTCGTCAATTTAAGATACAATTTATCAAGTTTCCGAACCGATTCACGGTTGTCTTTTGGTTTGAATCTTCATTTTCCAACTTTATTGAAACTTGAGTGAAGGAATATCACTTATTTGAGGAATGCAGCATCTCAAAATTGTTTATTTCTCTCATCTTAAACTCTAAATCATGTTATTAATTATTATGAATTGATCCCTTTATACCAGGAAAATTTATGATTGGGGCAATGCTTATGGTTTATTATTATATAGTATCTAGTTGATTGTCAAAAATTTTATGTACCTATTATTATTATTGTGTTTTTTAATAAAAAATAATAAATATGAAGTGTTGTAGTGAACAGGCAACACTAAAGAGTATTTTTGTGGTCGGCTGGGATGACGTCATTTTATCGGATTGTGATAAGAATTATCACAATTCGAGACCATTCTAATTCTCTCTGCCTGGCTGACCACACATAGGTACGTTTACATTCTCTCTATAAAATCTAGTGTAACATAATTCGTAATTGTAAAACTGTTTTTAATAATAAATCATCTTTAATAATAATCGCGAGTTTCATTACACACATTTGGTAAGTCACTTTCTAACCTTCTGATCTGGAGTAAATCTATAAATTCTTTACAATCTTTCATACTTGCCATCCCTACCAGGGATCTTCACACCCTCATATCACTCTACTACCCTAATTTCTACAGTGTTACATAATAAATACCGATAACATAATTTAAGATTGGTGTTTTATAGATAAAAATATATTTAAAAATTTATACCTTCATATTTTTGAATAAGCCCTGAGAGGACTAAGCTTAACAGTGAGAAGAAATGTCATCAATTCTGAATACCTTATTTTTGACGGCTCGGAGATTCCACCAGCTACATCACTTTTGGGAAATACTAAGATATTATGAAAAGATATCTTAAACTTTGGTAGAAAATATCTTAGGTAGTTATTTTTTGTAAAATTTGTTTTTGTTGAAAACGCGAATATCCGTAAACTACATTCTTTGATAACGTGCTTCAAGTTCTCAAGAACGGACGAGTGTTGAGTATGCAAAACAAATCAGATGCAATTATATAAAAAAGGCATGAATATGGAGAAAGAGAATGAAATTTTTAAGGAATGATTGATCATAATATGGCTTTCTGCCTACTTGAGATCCGGTATGAAAGTATAGTATTGTTTGTAAATAAAATACAGTATCGATATCAAGGTAATAACTTCTCACCTTTCAGAAACCTGAAATAAACTACCCTCTTACTACCACTAATGGATAGATATAACTAGATATTTCCTCCACCCTCACTCACCCTTATCTATCTTAGTATTAAACAGTGGTTATTCATTATTCATCAGATGCTGCTATAGGGGTGAGAATATAAGGTTTACCTATTCATTATGAGTAGGCCTATCGCCACTGAGGTGAGCGCTTTATTCTGTGGCTCCACTACCATAACTGGGGTGTGTTATGCTACGAGTACCATGTGTAGAGCCGTACAAATTTCCATTTACTTGTGAATTTGTGTTAAAACTTATATGTTTTTATTAAGTTAACATTACAGTAAGGTTGTAAGTTAACAAATGAAGGATTATAGAGGATTTTTCACCATTGATTGATCAGTAATTATGATTTAAATAATCACGTTTACTCACTTTTTGCTTTGTATTTGAGGGTTCATAATATATTGTTGTATTACACCACATTTTGACAGTTTGTCAAGAGTTTTTTACTAAACCATAGTTTAAACTAACAAATTCTGATATTCAATAAAAAAATAACATTTAGCGATAAAACATATCACCCATTCTGAATATCTTTGATGTGACACGGACAGTCTTATTAATAAACGTAGATTAAATTTCTAGAAGGAGATGAACCACCGATCAGACAAAAAACGTATTGATAAACGTTGATCAGCTTGAACCTAGTTTAAAAGTGGTTGATCCGCCTCTCGAGGTGGTTTAAGTAAGGTGATTTAAGTAAGGTGGTTCAAATCGGCGTCATCTGCCCGCCATGTTGGATTTTACGTCAGATGTTTGCTATGCGGGTTTACATGTACGTTTTGCAGTTATTTTACAATTTATCGGAGTTGGTTTGGGTTAAAAATACGCTTAAGTAGTATCCGAATGTGAATTTAATTCAATCAGTTGTTTTTCTTGTGATAATAGACACTTTTTTCGTGTGACCAGTTTCTTAATTTGTTTTTTGATAGACGCATTTAATTGTTTCGTGACAGAGATACTTTTTTCCATGTTGTATGAAAGTTATATTGATTGATTCTGATGAGAATTATTCCTGTACATCATTTGAATGTAAAAGGGAAAGCAGAAAATAAAATTTTACTGATGGTTAGTAATGCATATTGTGCGCAGTGTTATGTTATACCCATATCACTGATTGTGTGTCAGATTATGATTTATTTTATAAATAAATAAAATGTCATTCCATTATTACATTTGCTTTTCAATTATACAAACCTTCCTCATCATATTTTATATTTCTGTGTATTTGGATACAAAATGTCGTTATGCGAATACTCGTTATGAGAGGTTCCACTGTAAGATAATTTTGACAGCCGCTTGTTTGTTTTGAATTTGTCTGTTTACCAGCGTCGTGTAACATGGCAACCAACATAATAGAGCGAATTTTCGAGTTGCCATATGAAATCTTTTATATAAAGTACAGATGTCTATGGTACGGATTAAATATTTTTATTAATAAAGAAAATTTGATCGGTGGTTCAAACGCTAATAGGCGGATCACGAAATCAGTGGTTCAACCATGGTTTGGCGGATTTTTATTAATAAGACTGGGAGAGTATAACTTGTATGTTCTGTAAAGTTATTAAGAAATAAAAGCTGTTTCATTTATGCGCATCTTAAATTTTTCAAAATTATGAATTAATTTATCGCTATAAATCATACTTAATTATTTCACCAAAGGTTTAAAAAAATTACTTTAGTTGAAAAAAAAACAGAAAAAAAAGAAAACTTTTGTAACCAACCGCAGACAGCAATAATAATTTTAAAAAAGCTCGAATAATAAAAAAAAACAGTAGATAATAATATTGTGTACATAATATACTGCGTAATAGCTACAGAAGATACGCCGTAGGTCGTAGCAAATGTGTAGACTAGTAGGTAGTGTTGCGGGTGGTACTACAATGAGTTTTTCGTGTTATGTATTTAGTTTATTTCGTAGCATCGTAGCACTCGTAGATTGGTGTGATTTAAACCACAGAACAAAGGCGAAGGTGTTTGGGGTCGTACATTTTTATTTGTGTGCGGTACTCGAATTGCTAAAGGTAACACAAGTCACCCACAAAATACTCTTATATAAATCGTCTATACAATGGTATGATACAACTGTTCCTGTTATAACGAAATTTAAAAGATCGTGAAATTAAATCGTTATATTAAAGTATCATTTTTACAAAAATAAGTTATCCGGAGTTATCAAGTGTCCTGTAAAAGGGAGGAAATCTGAAATAATTACTCTAAACATTAATTATTTTTCATTTAGTGGAACATAATTTTACCTGATTTTTGAACCTGAACAGTTTGGAGGTATTAAGAAAAGAAAGGGTTAAATAAAAATCCTATTATTAACTCCTAAATGGACCCTTGCGGCGTTGTGCCAAAAAATGATGTAATCTGTTAAGGTTAATATCATTTTTGTTATTTTGAGGTAGGTTCTGAATATTTCAATATGTCCATCGCACCTGTATGTCTATTTTATGCAGTAAAAACATTTGGAGGAGAGACCATCTCATCTCTTTTCTATTCTATTATTCGTATGTCCTGTAAAAGGTAGGTGTTCCTTACGGTTAACCCACCTCGAATGTCTTAATTGATTGTTAGCACTGAGAGAACAGTTTTCATTTTTATTAGAAACAGCAGAGCCCGTAGACAATTTGTACTTAGCGATCGTCTACTGGCGAACTTTTCTACAATCTACCTACACGTACCGTATAATTATGCGTTATTGTTGCAGCTATTGACGAAAATTCGTTTGTAGGCGATCGCCAAGTACAAATTGTCTACGGGCTCTGGTCTGTTACCTACCCCACTTGCGGAATGGAATAATAATAGCAGTAGCAGTAGATTCTTTAATGGTTTAGATGGATTTATTATGAGATAAGTTACAAGTTCGCAAGAAACTTTCGCTATTTTGAAAAATTCTTTATAACAGTATTCGTAATAACGTGACTTGACTATTTGGATGAAGTGTGGGAACGGTAAGTTAGTGTATTGTGTGCATGTTTTGAAAATAAATTGAAAGCGTGCAAATTGAAAATAAGCTCCCAATTACGTGAATATACTTCTAATGCCGTGGTTTGTTCTTCAAGATTAGGTTGTAGTTTATTTATTTATCCCTGCCATTGTTCTACCGGAAACGTAGAGAAGAAACAATGCTCGTTAGAATGTTCAATTAGTTTTGCTTAATAATAGTCTATCGTCGTTTAAAAGAATTATTATACTGGAGTATATTTAGAGCGCCATCTTTGTGCCATAGCATCTCGAGGACGCTGTACATGATATTGTTTTATCTTCAACTATGTTATCTGCGCCAAGAATTTAAAATAATATTTATTTAACTAGTTATAAAATTAAGCTGTGAGATGCGTTCACTTAGAAGAATGGTTGGTAAAACGTTGCGAGATAGAGTGATGAATGTGGATATCAGGAGAATGAGCGGATGTGAGAGGAGTGTTGTGGACAGAATGCGTGTAAACAAGTTGAGATGGTTTGGACATGTTGAGCGAATGCAAGATGAAAGGATGACGAAGAGGATGTATTTATCTGAAAGAAGGGGTGTGAGGAAGCGCGGACGTCCAAGAACCACGTGGCTTGATCACGTGGACCAAGCTTCTTAGGGACGGACGCGTGCTGAGTAAGAGAAATCGGCGTGCATGTATGAGAAACTGGATGAATGTAGAGGAAGCGAAAGAAGTATGTAAGGATAGATCTATATGGCGTTCTGTTCTCTCTGCCTACCCCTCCTGGGACATGGCGTGAGGGTATAGTATAGTATAGTATAGTAAAAAATTAAGGTTTTAGATAAGATCCGCATCGCAAGTAGCCTCCACGTCTTTTTTGCTGAACTGAATTTAATAAACTGGTGATATCAATTTTTCACGGGTTACTCGCAAACTTACAGAAATGAGTGGGAGATCTCATTATTGCCAGATAGGTAGGTACTAAAAATGAATTTCTGATTACATACTCCATATATAAATTTTATATGCACTAAAAACATGAACGAATAGAGGATGAAAGAATGACAAAAAGGATATTACTTATCTGAAAAAAGTAGGTGCGAAAAAGCGTGGATTTCCGAGAACCACGTGACTCAATTATGTGGATCAAATTATCAAAAGTGGCCTTGTTTTGAAAAAGAGATATCGACGTGCGTGTATGAGAAATTGTATGAATGTAGACGATGCAAAAGAAGTATGGAAGGATAGATCTGTTTGGCGTTCCGTTCTCTCTGCCTACCCCACTTAGGATACGGTGTGAGGGTATTATAGTACAGTATTGTGCTAATTTTCAATAACTGAAAAGCTTTATGACAGAACTTAGCAGCTTTTAAGAACGATGTTTCCAAGCTTTTAATCTTATACGATATGTTTCTCTCTTTCTCCAATCTTATACGATATGTTTCTCTCTTTCTCCAATCTTATACGATATGTTTCTCTCTCTCTCCAATCATGGTTTATTCTGAGGATAGATCTGCATGGTATTAATTGTGTCGGTGCACACGTAGAAGAATTCCATAATTATGTACTTTGAAACACGTGTTGATAATGACCTGAAGTCGAAAGACGTCTCTCTCGGAATCAATAATCTTTAGTAGAAAGAAACACTTATTTCAAATTACATGATCTGTATGGTGTTCCTTTCTCTCTGTTTACCCCATTTGGGATACAGAATGAGGGTAAAGTATGTATAGTAGTATTGTGTGTATAAATTATATATTATGTATATCTACTTCTTATATGCCTATTTATTGAGTAAATAATTATTATTGATAAAGCACAGTACAGTATAACCCCTGTATACGTATATACATACAATAGTAATTTATTATTACTTCCAACTCCGTTTCTATTGTCTGATATTGATTTCTTTATATACTTTAGAATACATATTATGTACTATATATTATTATCTATATTAAGTGCGCAATACATTATATATTTGTATTGTGTGTACTCACTTTACACTTTGTGAAATCTTGAAGTTTGGATTGCCTCACTCAGATTTATTTTTGAATTGCTAAAACTCTGATTGAAATAAGGTTCTTTCTTTGAAAGTTTAACGTATTTTAATTACTACATTCGGTTTCAACAATACTAATTTATCGATAAATATAAAATTTAAAAAAAAATCGTTATGGACCCGGCAAAGAATCGGTCTCCCACTCTTTTTCGTAAGTTTTTGAGTGTCTTAAATGGCAGATGTTTGAAAAAATAAAGATTATCTACATAATACAAGTCAGCGATGAGGTTTGCCACCACCGAAATCACGGCATAATCCCATAATAGCCAGTTCGAATAAATAAAGATATTTTACATCTTAAATTTAGCAATGAATTTGCCACCCATCCTCACCCATGTCCTAACTCTTTGTTGGCACGGAGGGGACAGTTTGCATGTTTATAAGATGCAATTGGTCTGCTGGCTACCCCACTTGTGGAACATGCCGTAATAGTATAGTAGAAGTAGTAGTAGTAGTTACTCATTATTGCTACTTTACAACTATACCATCATGACATAACCTACAAGTGGAGTAGCCGGCAGACCAGCTGCATATAATAAACATACAAGCTGTCCTCTCAGTGCCACTATAAAATCAAAACATTCAGGATGGGTGGCAAACCTCATCACTGAATTTAAGATGTAAAATGTTTTATGTTTTTCGAACACCTGCTTTTTACAGGACACACAGGAATGGGAGACCAATTCTTTACCTGGTGCTCCACGGTCTAATTATAAGAAAGTTTTTCTCTTATTTCAATCACAATAATGAAAATGCAACTGGTTTTCACAATGTGTTAAACATAAGACTATTTGTATACAGCTACACACAATTTTACTTTCTGAAATGTTACATATACACAAATATTGAGTACATGTTTATAATGTTTATATATATTACTTATTGTACATGAATATGTTATTAATAATACATATTATGTCTACGTATATATATACGAGTATGTCTGCATACACTCCTGCTTTAATATTACTGAAAATATAACAATTTTAACCGTAGCATATTTTGTTATTTCTTCTAACCGGAAATTGGCGGATGTACGATTCGACGGTTAATCGATTGAGTGATATTTATTATCGGTAGCTTTCTGTTAAATAAGAAATATTTTATTGAAATATATGAAATTTTATAATAGTTTGAGGTTGAGGTTATTTGGCCAAAAAGAGCACTGTTCTTCCGTCCGCAAGGGTTCCGTCGGCCCGGTCATCCCTCTTTCACTACAAATACACCGTTCTTATGACAACGACATCAGAGTGCAGGGAATGTCGTAGGAAGAGATGACGTGATTGGCACAGAGACGCTCTGAATGGAGGAGGCTGGTTTCTGCCCTATGCTCCCGAGAGAAGCGTTGAGGGCGATGATGATGATGATGTTTTGACTAGGCCTACTGGTAGTTTAATTGTACCTCGCGATAAGCATACCTCGCGATAAGGATTGCTTGCGGATTTATTAAGTCCCGTCTTGAGCACTACCAAATAAGGTGATGTGGTCTTTTCTAAGCCTTATATGATATTTTCATGTGTTAAATTTAATTAAAATCCTGTCTGTATTTTATTCTAAATATGAAATTCTGGCTTTGAAGATTTTCTAGAATAAGTATGTTTTAACCGGTTTATAATTTTTATGTTCATTCGTACCGGATAACCGTAAATCGCTTGCTTGTCTGAAATAGGTACTTACAAATCTTGGAGTATTTCCATATTTTCAGTAAAAGGATTCCAACTACAGGGATTATTGTAGAAAGATATTATTATTACTGTAGCATATTATGAATATACTCACAGAAACTAAGAAACGTCTTTACTTATTGCCTTCACATTATTATCTATCTAGGTACTACTAACAAATAATAATAGCTATAAGACTTACTTTGTGTTTAGAAAATTTTATCCATTTTGTGGATGAGAAAATGGATGAAAATTATATATCTTCAAGCCAAAATTCCTTATAAAGATAGCTCTTTGCTCTCATAATATTTATGCTTTTGTCTTGGGTAATTTTATTTGTCGATTTATTATAGATGTCTATATCTTTCTAAATAATAAAAAGCATATTTTATGGGTAATTTTATGCTTCTGGATATAGTTTGTTTTTCAGGTATACACATGAACATATTCAAGGATTTAAAGACGGCTTCGTCCAGAGAATCATTTTGAAATTGTTTATAACTCTTTGGAGGACATATCTTGCTTCTTTAGAAGGGTTACAAAAGTGACTCAGTTTATTTATTGATTGGCCATATTATGATGAAGATAATTTACACAGCTAATAGAAAAGAATTTGTTAATGAATCGATATATAAACATATGTCAACGTGATATTGAGATTTCTGAAAAAAAATTGGGTTGGTTGTTAGTTATCAAACCCAAATACACCCTCTACTATCTTTACTTCAAGCATTTTATGCTTATATAGTAATGTTGTCATCAGGATGTCTATTTGAGTATATCGATGTAAGCTATTTTCTGGGATCGCATTGGTCTTCGGTTGTCATGATCCAAGAAAAATCGTTTTATTTTCTATAATAATAATATTTGTACAGAGAAGGTGGAATATGTTGTCAGTAGAATTCGAATTCAAGTTTCATTCTTTCAGCGCAGTAAAAGCCTACAGTAAATACAAAATAGCATACCTACATATCTAGCTACTCCTTCTATTAGGATAACTTACCTTTTTTATCTTCCCATTCTCTCCAAATCCTTCTGATATTATTTTGGCTTAACACATATTATAACAACCACAAATTGGACCAACTAACGAATTCTAACTGAAAGATATCAAAAAGAATTGTCAATTTAAATGTCCTAAACTTAACAATCATGAACTGACCGCTTCATTGTACAATTAGTAGTTTTCAAAATTTGACAGTTATTAGCTGGTGAGTTTATGACAGAATTCTAGTTTCATCAAATTTAACCCTTAACGCACTAAGTTTTACAGATACGCCGTACAGAGATTATATTATTATTATTATAATATTATGTTTCCACTTGCTGTTGTCGATTTTCTTCCACTTGGATGAACTTCCAGGATTCAAATTAATCCATAGATTATATTATATTATAGGAGTCACCTTTTATAGGTGTCTGTAGCTCTCTTGGAGATAAAGGAAATCTTTTAGTTCATAATTCCATTCACATAAAGTGAATATGAAATTAGACTATTGCCAAAAGATTTGCTACTCCTATATTTTAAATTATTATATTTTTACTTACAGTGTGTTTTGAATAAAAGAATCGATTATATTTAACACTTGTTTTAATTTATAAATTGAATTACAGAAAAATAAAATATTGTAACAATGATAATGAAAAGTTAAAAGAGAATATTAATTTGTTAAACTATTACAATGCCTTGCCGAAAGTGAACTGAATTCATTTCTATCTGCTACTCTAAGGTGGCATTTGTGTGAGACATTAGCGCCCTCTATAACAGACATCTACATTTTATTTGGCCAACCTGAAGGTTTGCATCTTGGTAATCTTGGTGCTTCTTCGCTTCTTTCTGACTTCCATAGATGGCGGTGCTATGCCCATTTTCTACTGAAACACATTATGAATTTTCATCTACAATAACATATATAATTGAACAATAAATTTTGGCAAGCTTCGCTGGTTGCCACACAGCCCCCTTGGCAGTGTAAAAACGCCGGTTTTTTCACGAATTAGGCTTGTATATTGGTCTTCCACTTCTAGTAATGTATACAGGTTCTCTTGATGTTGAAGCAGTCTGTTCTGGTTCATTTCTTGCTTCACAAAAATATGGTTTACACCTGTCCAATGATATTGTTTTCTGTTCTCCTCCTATCAACAAAGTTGCAGTCTTGTCATCTCTTCTGCATACTTGGTAAGGGCCTTGATATGCTGGAAAAAGCGGTTTATACACCCTATCATCTCTAACGAACAAATATTTTGCAAGTTTCAATTCAGGATGGACAAATATGTTATTTTTGTGATGATGTTCAACAGGACGTGGTTTAATTTGTTTCATATACCAAATCAGTTGTTGAGTGTAATAATTTGGTTCAGGAATTTCCTCTGTATCACAAAAAATATCATTTGGTAATCTTATCGGATTTCCGTATAACATCTCTGAAATAGAATAATCAGTATTTTCTCTAATTATAGTTCTTAAACCTAATAATATAGTTGACAACGATTGAGTCCATGGGATAGGATGATGTGTTTTAAAACTATTTTTTAGTGTACGATGAAATCGTTCTACCATTCCATTGGTCTCTGGGTGATAAGGAGAAGAAATAGAATGTTTAGTGCCTAATTTAGTACAAAACATTTTAAATTCCGTTGACATAAATTGTCTACCTTGATCAGTAATAAATTTCTTAGGTGTTCCATACCTCGTAATCCAATGGTCCCAAATAGTTCTCACTACTGTCTTGGCAGTGATATCTTTTATAGGTATTGCCTCACTCCATCGTGAATACCTATCCACAAAAGTAATCAAATATTTCATACCTTCTGATTCCAAGAGCGGTCCGACTATATCAATGTGTACTGTCTGGAATTTTGCATCAGGCAGTTTCATATTCATAACCATCGTTCTAGTGTGTCTTGTTACCTTAGATTTTTGGCATTTAATACATGTTTTACTCCAAAGATTACAGTCAGCTCTCATGTTCTTCCAAACTCCTCTTTTGGAAATTGTTTTCAAGGTATCCTTGGCACCTGGATGAGTTAAGTTGTGGATACTGTCAAAAAATCTTCTCTGTAAAGTTTTAGGTATGTACGGTCTTAGATTTCCTTCATGAAGATCAAAGATGAGCTGTAAACCTTGTAAGTTGTTTTTGATTAGATTTAATGAATGATCTTTATTTTCAAGTAATTTTTTCAATTCCAAATCAAGATTTTGTTGTTTGGAAATATCTTCTAACGAGATATCATTATGTAACTCTATCATATCGATTCTAGAAAAAGCGTCTGCAATAACATTTGAATTACCAGTAACATATCTAATATCGGTACTGTACTGTCCAATTAAATCCAATTGCCTCTGCTGACGTGGACTTTCTTTTTCAAAATTTTTCTTTTTTAAAGCATATTGAAGTGGCTTGTGATCTGTGTATATACAGAACTCTCTGCCTTGCAAATGATGTTTGAAATATCTAATGGCTTCAAATATAGCTAGCAATTCTCTGTCATATGTGCTATATGAACACTGAGCTTTATTTAACTTTTTTGAAAAAAAACTAATAGGTTCATAATTACCATCTTCTCCTGCCTGTTGTAGTACTCCTCCGATTGCAAAATCTGAAGCATCCGTCCACAATGACAATTGTTTAGTACTATCGGGATACTTAAGTTTAGTGCAAGTTATTAAAGATTGTTTTACCTCCTCGAAGTCATTCGTCGTAATATCGTTCCATTGTACCGGTCGCTTATCATTCTTCTTAGCTCCTTTTAAGTATTCATTTAATCTTGCTAGTTTCTGGGCAGCGTTTTTTATGAATCTCCTATAGAAATTTGACATTGCGATGAAACGTCTGAGGTCTTGAATGGTTTTTGGTTTGGTATATTCAGCAAGAGCTCGTACCTTGTCTGGCGATGGGCCTACTCCTTCTGCTGAAACTTCATATCCTAGAAACAGAATAGAACTTTTACCAAATTCACATTTAGATGGGTTGACAATCATACCCCACTCGTCTAATCTCTTAAACAAGGCATTAAGATGTTTAAGATGTGTTTCTTCATCTGGTGAATGTACAATTATGTCGTCGATATATACTTTTACTCCTTCTAGACCTTGGGTCATTACATTCATATGCCGTTGGAAAGTCTGACATGAATTAGCTAGGCCGAAAGGCATGCGTAAATATTCCCAGGAGCCTGCAAATGTGCAAATAGCGGTTTTTTTAATGTCCTCTTCATTCATAGGTACTTGGTGGTATGCCTTCTTGAGGTCCAGCTTTGAAAAAATTATGGACTTTGCAAAATCATTTGTAATATCTTGAATATGAGGTAGAGAATACCTGTCTGGAACAGTTATTAAGTTTAACTTCCTGTAGTCTCCACACAATCTGAACGTGCCATCCGCCTTTTTTACTACATGTAAAGGTGATGACCACTCGCTATTAGATGGACGACAAATACCTTGGGAAACCAGATCCTCAAACTCGGTTTTCACCTGCTTCAGCAACTCTGGAGACAAGCGACGAGGTTTAGATCTGAATGGGCTTCCTCTAGTATCTATGTGGTGAATTGTTGGATGAGATATGTCACTAAAAGGTCTATTTATATCAATTAGTTTTGGAAAATTTGCTAACATTTGATGATAATTATTGTTCTTATCTAAAAAAGAAATAGAAGTTATATTAGTACTATCAACATTAGAATTAAAAGCTTTTACCTTATCTCCACTGCTTTTGTCGATTAACAGCCTGCTCCTCATGTCAACAATTAAATTAAAATTAGTTAAAAAATCAGCTCCCAATATAGCTCTAGATACATCTGCTATGACGCAGTTCCATCTGAATTTTTGTTTCAAACCTAGGTTTATGTTTATGGTTGAAGTACCATATGTTTTAACGATTGTCCCATTTGCTGCAAAAAGTGTAAGATTAACTTTTTCTTTTTGGCATTTGCGATAAGATCTTGGAATTATGCAAAGTTCCGATCCGGTATCAATTAAGTATGATAAACCGTTATCTTGATCTTTAACGAAGAGACGCGTTTGAGGAGTCAACATGTCCGTCTCTATAACATGTCGCTTCTCAAGTTTTTTTGATTCTGTACAGAATTCTGCTGATTGAACGTGCATGGTGATATGCACTTTCTGGATTTGTTCCCATATTTACTGTGATAGGAGCATATATTATTATGATAATGTTGGGAAACATTGTTTTTTGTATGTCTGTATGTTTGTGTATTATTGTGAAAATTGTTGTTATTACATTGTCTATGTGTGTTGTAGTTAGGAAAATTTCTTCTGCTGGAATGAAAATTATTAGTATTTTGTTTATGCAATGAGTCGTTGAGTTGCTTTCCCAAACGTTCTAACTTTTCAGTTAAAGTATGTACAGATTTATTTAAAATTTCAATTTGATTATCTTTGTCACTATTGTTTTTTGTATGACACACAGCGATTTCTTGTGCCTGATAAATATTTGATATCTTATCTGCTATTACTGCAATTTCGTCCAAGCTACCATTGCTTGTGGTAATATGTGCTTGTACGTGTTTAGGTATATGTTGTATCCAAAGATATTTTAATGTAGTATCATCAATATTTAAACCAATAGCTAATGATTTCATTTCTCTAAGCAATTGAGATGGTGTTTTATCTCCAAGTTGTAAATTTGAAAAGAGTTTCTCTCTGCGAGAATCTGGGGATACTCCCATTCTACTTAATATTGCATCTTTTAGTCTAGAATACATTGTTGGACATTTCTCAAAATTAATAATATCTGATACCTGTGAAATTGTGTTTTGATCCAGTTGAGCAACAAGATGTGAATATCTTGTTTCTTCGGATGTTATTCCAGCCAGTTCGAATTGTATCTCAATCTGTTTGAACCAAAGTTGTAAATTGTTGTTCCAAATCGGTGGTATTTTAATTGATACTCTATCTGTAAATGAAACATTCTTAGTTATATTCGATTCATCCTTGCTAGGTTTATTTGCTTGCTCATACATCTTGAGATAAGTTAAATTTTCCAATTGTAATTATATAAATAATTTGCTGACAATGAAGAACAGCCTGCAATCGAAAAAGCTTTAACGAGAAAACATTTGAGTAATTAAGATTTGAAAACCCGCAAACAATTCCAATGTATCCAGCACTTGTGAAAATTTTCTTAGTTTGTGACAATATTATATAAAAATTTTTTGGTATTTGTTTTCCATCCAACAGCGAATAGATCCCTGCAGCTAAACTAGCTAAAATTTAAAAGCAAATTGATTAAAATGTAACACACATAAATTTGTTGTTTAAAAATTTTAAAATGTAAGATACACAAAGACAATACAAAATTTTTTTAAAATATCACTTGATTGTGACCAAAATGTATAAAATTATAAAAATATCTTTTTTTAGGTGCGCAAATTCGTGTCTGATTCGTCGTTTTGTTTATACAATAAATAAGGCTAGAATACTATTCTATATTAGATTCTGCCTTAGACTCTAACACCTCTTGAATCACGACACGGGCTCACTCTCGGCAACGGTAGCAAAAATTTGTAAATTTGTATAAAAACTATATCGATCTGTTACACACACACTTATATTTAAGATTAACAGAGATTTAAAATACAATACAATACAGCTGTTTATCTTGAATGCAAGAAAATTTGTTATTGAAAATTTTTATTTCAACAGCTGATTGTGACAACTCGAAAATTTTCAAGGTGAAAAATTTTGTTAGGTTATGTATAATAAATTAATTCAAATAATTATGTTCTTTTGTCGTGGGTCACCATTTATAGGAGTCACCTTTTATAGGTGTCTGTAGCTCTCTTGGAGATAAAGGAAATCTTTTAGTTCATAATTCCATTCACATAAAGTGAATATGAAATTAGACTATTGCCAAAAGATTTGCTACTCCTATATTTTAAATTATTATATTTTTACTTACAGTGTGTTTTGAATAAAAGAATCGATTATATTTAACACTTGTTTTAATTTATAAATTGAATTACAGAAAAATAAAATATTGTAACAATGATAATGAAAAGTTAAAAGAGAATATTAATTTGTTAAACTATTACAATGCCTTGCCGAAAGTGAACTGAATTCATTTCTATCTGCTACTCTAAGGTGGCATTTGTGTGAGACATTAGCGCCCTCTATAACAGACATCTACATTTTATTTGGCCAACCTGAAGGTTTGCATCTTGGTAATCTTGGTGCTTCTTCGCTTCTTTCTGACTTCCATAGATGGCGGTGCTATGCCCATTTTCTACTGAAACACATTATGAATTTTCATCTACAATAACATATATAATTGAACAATAAATTTTGGCAAGCTTCGCTGGTTGCCACAATATAATATTATTGCTATATAAGCAGTCTTTATTATTACCATAGATTATCCCAGTCTGTTTACTCATGTGAAACCTTCTATATCACATCACTAGAAATAATAATAGTAATGATAGTAATTTTAATGTCTATGGTACTTTAACGGGCGATAATTAGAGAAATGTATGAAATAGAAACATATCTGCCACAGATTAAGTAAAGGTTGGTGCACTCTGCTATCTTAATGCCAACACTTATGTATGCAAGTGAGACGTGGACATGGTTAAAGAAGAATGAAAGTGGCATAAATGTGTATAAAAATTGGTATTAACTGTTTTAACATTGTAAAAGGCGAAAGCCGTTTATTGCTTGAACTAATAAATAAATGCAGTAGAAATAAGATCGTTGAGAAGGATGTGTGGTAAAAGTCTGAGAGATCGCGTGCGTAACAGTAATATACGAAAGGAATGTGGAATGAAAGTTGATGTAATAACAAAGATGAATGTAAATAAGTAACGATGGTTTGGGTATGTGGAAAGAATAAATGAGGATAGAATGACCAAGACGATATATTTGACTGAGAGTAATGGTGCTCGAATGGATCAAATGGCAAGATCATTTGAATCAAATCCTACAGGACCGTCATATTGTGTTGAGCACATTGAACAGGAGAACATGCTTGAGGAATTGCATGACAGTGACGGAAGCGAAAGATGAATGATGCAAGGATAGAAGGAAGTGGCGCTCGATCCTTTTTGCCTAACCCGCGAGGGAAGTGGCGTGATGGTATGTATGTATAATTGTATATGTATGATGTAAAATATAGAACCCCCCATTAACGCTCTTACTGAGAACATACATTTTGTCCCAATATACTGAGGCCAGACGCTCTCCAAATTCTGTCCATGTTTTTTAATGTTATAACTGGCAAAAAAATCTTGCGGTGAATTATATCTAACACCATTCTGAATGTGTTTTGTGGTACAAAAATGACAATTCCATGTTTATTGATGCTTACCCTATTCTTGAGAAATGGCGTGATGGTATAAATAGTAAAGATTGTATTTTATTTGGAACAACTTTGTCGAAGTTCACTGCGTTTTTTTTTCAATGTAATTTTGATGTGTTTAAGAAACCGTGTTTTATTTTCATTAAAAATATTATAAGACTCGGAGGCTTTTCGGGCAGACACTCGTCATCAGTGTAAAATAAGAAATTAGACATTTGGTAGTATACTAACTTAGATATATTTAACTGTTAATTTAATTTGAAAACAGGTGTCTTAGAAGGATTTTGGATGTCAAATGGTATGAACATGTTACAAATGATGCTGTGCGCCGGCGCACCCAGCAGAGACCTGTAATCTCCGTAATACAGGAGAGACAATGGTCCTGGCTGGGACATGTTTTGAGAATGCCTAATGATAGTTGGCCAAAAAGAGCACTGTTTTCCCGTCCGCAGGGGTTCCGTCGGCCCGGGCGTCCCTCTTTCATAATACACCGTTCCTATGACAACGATATCAGAGCGCAAGGAATGTCGTGGAAAGAGGTGTCGCAGTTGGCACAGAGACGCTCTGAATGGAGGAGGCTGGTTTCTGCCCTGTGCTCCCGAGAGGAGCGTTGAGGGCGATGATGATGAATTTACTAATTTCTCACTGAGGACGGGTGCTATTCCTAAAGGCCTCTGACACTAGTAATATTCATAGACACAAGATTAATACCTTGGTTATGGACTAGCTCGATCTATGTTAACTGTGTTAACATGTTATGTTGCATCTTCAATAACACTTAAATATAAACTGGACTGTTATAAAAATTAAATAATAAAATGGTAATAATAATTCTTATCTTAATTGTCGCCCATAAAATTAAAAATGTCGCCCGTAAAATATTATTTTGTGAATAATAAATTATTGGATATAGCAATTCCACGGTATGTTAGTTCACAGCAAAGGTACCTACCGTATTAATTGGATTGGTAAAAGTTTCAACCCCCCCCTCCCTCCCCCTCCCTAGGACTTTATATAATACGTTGTGATATTATTATGATTATGTTAATATGTGCTCAACAAATATATCGGTTATGTAAAATCCTATTAAAAGCAACATAGTATAAGTAACTATAGGTATTAGTATGATTATAAATGACGACATATAATTTGTCCGAACATATTATTTTATGAAGAAAAAAAAACGTCTGGCACTTTTTAATGAATTTGTTGCTGATTAGGTTAACTTTTAATTTCGTATCTCGTTTTTTGTGTAACGTAACATTTAAAAAAATCACAACTGGGTTAGCTACTGGAATTTTTCACATTCTTATACCTGTTTATAGATGAAGTCTTTCTATCTATCTATAACATCACGGCACATCCAACATGTCATGTAAGGTAGCCAGCCAGGTCTTCTCCGTGCCAACAAAAAAGACAAGATGGGTGGCGCACCTCATCGCTGAATTTAAAATGTAAAATATCTTTGTACAGATAAAGTCTCTTTATTATTTGTTGATTATTAGGGCTAACACGTATTAATCGATGTTTTTTTTTTATTTTTGCATAAATCAAGTATCCTTTTGTATCGTTTGCTACTTGTACCCAATTATTAAAATATCTACAAAGTCCTTTTAATCCTTTTCAATTACCCTTGATAAGAGCAATTCTTTTGACGAATAAATAGTATGTAATTGTGATAAACTATACGGATTATTTTCAATGAATCAATTTCTTAAGTGCATTCTGAGAAAAGTAATCGAATATGATGTTTTATTTCGGAGACTAAATAAATAATTTTCTCAAGCATTGTTTTTTGAAATATAATAATGTAATTTTTTATTTTCTATTGAACAAAATTTCACATAGTATCTTAATTTGTTTGCTACCACCATCTATTGATATTTATTCAAAGCTATTTTTTTCTATTTGTTTCAGGTACGTACCTACAGCATATTTTGTACATTGTTTCTACTCTTCTTTCTTCTTGCCACATCAGCAGCGTGCTTTACGATATGCGTAAGTAATCCAAAATTGGAAGTCAACTGTAAAAAAACATATCGATTGTCCAGTTCAAAAACTCAACAAGTCGAAAATTTTGATTTAATTGGTAATACACTCCACTCTTCCAATTCCATAAACAAATAACTGTAAATAATATACAGTCCTCTATAATATAATGTATGAAATATTAAGTCATGGAAAACCAATATCTTTTTTTCATTCCAGAAATAAATATTTTGAATTATTCAACTATTGAACGGAACAATGTCAACGTATGTCTTTAACAGTGCGATTATTATTTATGTAGTATATTTCACATTATGTTATGTTTTCAAAGCATTATATAAATATACCAAAATTACAAAAATGACGATTTCTCTAATAAAACACATTTCTACCTGTTGAGTTATGGAACTGAACAGTCGACCTATATATCAGTCGGCTATTTGAAACAATTATTATAACAATTATATCAGTCGGCTATTTGAAACAATTATTATAACAATCACATATATCAGTCGGCTATTTGAAACAATTATTATAACAATTATATCAGTCGGCTATTTGAAACAATTATTATAACAATTATATCAGTCGGCTATTAGAAACATAACAATTATATCCGTCGGCTATTTGAAACAATTATTTTTCCAATAATTGTTTCAATCATTTCGTGTACGTAACTATCTACAATTAAGAGAGGAAATGATTCTGGGTATGACTGTTGACACTCCTCGACCCATCTGGTTTGGGGAAGTGTTTCTAAATGCCACAAACGCTTCACGCTTTAAGACATTCGTAGATGTGTGGGTCTCAAGATGGGATCTGCTGCGTCAGCCGGGTCCCCCGCCCACTGACGTGGTAGGATCGTAGATGCCAACACTGGCATAGTTGTATTAGAATAGAGAGAGTCCAAATATTAAAAAAAAATCTTCACCTAAACGGATAAATAGGAGTCCTTGGACTCCTGAAATATCCGAGAAATAAAGATATTTCAACATATCTACAATTAATGTTCAAATAGTTTTCTGATCTGTTGCGATTTCCGCAACATATTCATTTTAATAATTTTCACTGTAATAAGTTATTCCAAAGAAATCATCACTTGAAGCAGCTGATTTATTGAAAAACTTAATATTTAGATTTGGATCATAAACTCAGCTCATTATTTACGTTTTGGAGCTGAGGCATCCTTGCTTAATTAACACCACCCCCATTTAAACGTATCGGAATTGTACCAAAGCTGTACAATACATCAGTCTGTAATCTAAATGTATTTAGACAACGACAGGGACTTATATTCTTATTTTAATTATACACTTTTCTTCTAAATAAACATCATCCTCTCCACTGATGAAGAATTAATGTTTTCTCGTCTTTCTGACATCTCTCCCCCCCATCCCCATTCAATCACACTCTTGTATCCTTACAGTTTAATGTCTTTTTCATCCCTTTTGTATTTATTGCACGTGTAATACAGAGTTTGAAGTCGCTTCGAAGTTTTGTAATGTGACCTATATTTCAATGTAACAATACGTAATATGATGAAGGTACAATTTGGCATCAAAGCGTTTGGAATACCGTGGAAAGAAGAGGTAATTCAGTTAGCACAAAAAAACAAGAGAAAATAATGGATGTTTTATACTCCCTGCGTTCTCAAGAATAATATTATAAAGAGAAGTAACAAAAATATTTCAATATGTCGTTGGTAAGGTTCTAGATTAGATTCAAATTCTTCAATTTTTATTTATTTATATATCATACATTCGCGGCTTTAGGCTTTGACATGTGAAACAATAATCACATAAACACAACAAAAGTGTTATGTTATTTTATTTTTTTACGCGGCGGCAGAATTGCCATCCACACTTCTCAGCATTATACAACCAGATAAGTCTCTATATGATCAGTCATGGTCACACAAAAACTTAACAGTCTAATGCCGGGAAAAATTCACCTATCCAGATATACAGGATATCAAAGGATTAGGCTCAGAACGCGGGTTCAAAATATCTGTGTTCAAAAACTTTTTTACAATATTACAAGTGTTTATTATAATAGATTTTTGAATTTTAATGTACCTACAAATTAACCGGTAAATCTAATTTTTGTTAATTATTTTTTTAAAGATTTCGGAGTTACCCCTGTAGCTGACATGACTAAAGGTATTATATAAACGGACCTAGAATGCCAAATATTTTTTATTTCTCCTGCTAGTTCTGTATATTTACGTATTGTTAATAAACAAATCATTTTTTATTATTATTTAACTGGATATAGGCACAATGTACAGATGACATAACCAATCTGACATCTCGGTTGGAGAACCATGTTCACACAATGTATCATTGTGCAAAATCTAATCGGAAGAAGTGAGAAAGGTTTGCATTGAATGTTTCTTGATTTGTAAGCATTAAATTGTGACGGTGAATGGCGGAATTGGTGAACGTTATTCATGGACATCAAAAGCGATCACTTAAACCAGCCTAGTAAGTGAATGTATGGTGAAAGAAAAAATATTAGACATTAGAAATGTAAGTATATTATTTATCTGTGCGAATATCCGAGTCTCACATGTTGATCCACTTTTCGAGAATGATCACTTATTAGTTAGGATAAATCTGCGTACATGCATGAATAACTTTGAGTTAGTTGGTACAAATCATGCCTTTTCGATAACTTGCTCTCTGATTGTATTTAATTTGAATGTATTTCTCGGTAAAATTATGATTGACGTGGGTAGTGTTGTGTTGTCGGAATTCTCAAAAAATAATTATAAGAGAATTTTCGGAGATTTTTTTTTTTATTCAACAGTATTTAACCTAATAATAATAAACACTTTATTCAATCAATCTATAACAATGTACAAATGTTGAGACAATTTATCACCAATATAGCTACAATTAATTATGGAAAAAAAAAATGTTAGGTACCTACATAGAAAAAAGTGCTAAAGATGAAAAATCTTGATGGTTGACACCCCACATGCCCATATTCAAATTAAAAAAAAATTGCAGGTATGTACATGGAAAAAAGTGTTAATAACCTCTGATTTGAGCCTTAATCAGCCCCACAAATTTTTTGATCAATCAGGTTGGCTGCAAAGTATACTGGGCGAAAGGTCATAATACCACTAAGAAGAATTATGGAGAGAAATTTCTCTGGAGAATTTTCTCTTCTCACATCACTAGACGTGGGTACAGTAAAGAAAGAATAAATAAATAAACTGCGTGTGAAGAAGTGAAATAAATGTGTATTGTTTGAACGAATTCTCGTTCCGTCCTTTCTGCCTACCACAAAATTTTAAGAAGAGAATAATTATGATGTTAAAAAAATTTAATTACATATTTTTTACCTAGCAAAAGCTTCTGTTGATATATGCATAAATGATTAATTAATTTATCCTACGCTCGCTGTAATAATTTAGTTGTACCTACTGAAATGTTTCATTATTATATGTAAATGTTGTTTAAAAGCTCCATGTATCAATTTGATAAATAGCTTTTGTCCACATAACAGCTTTATAAAGTGTACCTTTATTACTTTATATTAAAACTATGCATATAGGGAAAACGGAATCAAGTCACAACCTGTGGAGTCGAGTATCATTAAATAAGTAGGTATTTTTAATTCACGAAACTACCATTCATCCGGGGCACTATCAAGTAAGGTGACGTTGTCTTTTCTAAGCCTTATATATATGGTAGTTCCATGTGTTAAATTTACGCATGCGACCTCATAGAATGGTTAATTGTAAAAACAACATCAATAATAGGTAGGTGTTCGTAAAAAAATCACGACAATAACACCCACAATTCAGCGATGAATCATGTCTCCTTCCTGAATGTGTTATTTTTTTATTGACATATTGAGGACAATCTGCTTATTTTTTACTTACAGTAAATGAACTGGGTGACCCAATAGTGAAATATGTTTACTAGTTTATTTTTTCTTCTTCTCTACGTATTTTGTCAGATACCCCTGACGTTGACGATCACCTGGGAGAAATTTTGCCTCTTCTGAGCAGCACGAAGCAGTTTTTTTTTTCTAATAACTTGGAATATATTTTTTCAAAATTTGACTTAATTAAAATGATTTAAGCGAGATCTAGAGGAGCCCAATGCTAAAGACGACTGGCAGTCCATTGCTCAGGATAGAAAGGCTTGGAGATCTATTGTTTCGGAGGCAAAGGTCCTACAAGGGCTGTTGGGCCATCAGAAGTAAATAAGTAAAATTATTTAACTGAAAACACTATAACTTTTACTATATTAATCTTATTTTTGGCAGAGGACTTTTGAAACTGATCCATCATCGGTGCAATAAACTAAGAAACTAAAACAAAAAATAGATTAGCTAGGTGCTAAGTTTGAAAAAGTATTTTTGTAAAATCGAATTAATCTAATTCTCAACTCGTAGATTAGTCGTAGATTATACTCGTAGATACAAAAAACGTCCAAGTATGACTTGTCTTCTTTTTCGTAAAATGCAACGAATTGTCATTTTTGTACACAACATTAACTCGATAATTTTATTTAACGCAGGTACTTTTTCACCTTTTTAAAGGTTTTAATAGCGATTTTAAGCCGCGGTCCTGGCTATTAAAAACAATTAATTTGATAGTCAACAAAGAAATTGTTTTATATTACAATATTATGTGTCTAGCTCCTGTTGGGTCTTGGGTTAAATTTTACTCTTGTATTTTGGTTTTTGTTTCGTTTTGACTATGAGAAATTGGCGTTTATGTATGAAGGTAGAGGAAACAAAAGAAGTATGTAAAGATATATCAAATTGTCATTCCATTGTTTTAGCTTACCCCAGGTTCGATTCCCGGTCAGGGCAAAGTGATGAATGACCATTTTCGAATTGTCCTGGATCTGGGTATAACTTGTTTATGTGTTCAGTGCATTGTATATGTGTACACATACGTGCAACGCAAGATTCATATCTAAGTTTGAGACTAGCTCAACCTGTGTGAACTTTCTATGCTTGTTATGTTATGGATACAGCATGAGTGTATGACAGTATAGCAGAAAATTACTTTTTAAGGTTTTTGTGCAAAGCTTCTTACTTATTATCTTTTATTTTCATACACTATTTAATAATGGGAAAACGTCAAAAGGTTTCACAAAAACCTTAAAAAAGAAAAATATCAATTTTGACACATTTTTAAAACAGGCAACACTGTCCGATATTAAATTCGTTTCACGCAAAAAGTTTTTCAATTAACTTAAAACGAAATAATCTATTAAAAAACAACAATGACGTGAGGTTCATTAAAAAACAGTTATTCGCGTCAATGGACACAAAATAAACCATAGAGAAAATAATAATAATAATAGACTATAAATTTACAGTTTAATTTATGTATATTGTGAATCGCTGAATAATAATGCATTAATTGATTTTTTACAATGACAACACTGTAGAAAATTAATGGCGTTATAAAATTCAAATATTTTTTGTAAATGGAACAGTATTGTTATTGAACAGATGTATCAAACCTGTGGTTCGCAGTAAATATACTCGTTTAAAAGTGTTACTTTCAAAATTGTAAAAAAAAGCATGGGACAATTGTTAATCAGCTGGCTTGGAGGAAATGATATGATGGTTTGAATGAACCAAATTTATTTTGTTCTCATAATTTAAATCCTATTGATGGAAGAATATGGAATAAGGTTTTGTCATTTGTAGGGTATTTAAACAATTGTTTTTTTATTGTTCGAGAAAATGAAAAGTTGTCTTCAAATTCTTTTTTTTATTGTTGTTTTATGGCTTTATACTATCGATATTTTAAAATTAATTTATAATTGCCCAATACACTTGTATGTTAAATATATGCAATCAATCTGCTGGCATGTGAGATTTGCCGTGATACCTACATATATACAAAAATTTTTGAAGAAATTGATTACAAAAATTACCAAGATTTTGAAAAAATAAAAGCAGTAATATTTATGCACTGGAAAAGGTTTGGGATGCCTGTTCTCTATAGAGACATTTTAAAAATTTGAATTTATTCTATGCAGTGTTGACCTATTTATAAAATTACAGAATAACGTCAAATGAAGTGCGTGACGCGTTGTACTGTAAATGTTGCCATATTGTTTTTTCTTTTTTTTACATATTTAAGAGATAAATACTAGGCTAATTACTACTTATTTTATGGATCAATATATTTAAACACAGTGTTTCGCACACAAGAGTGTTAAAAATAAGACGAAAAATAAGGATTTTAAGATCAAACACATTTTACAAGAACAAGTCTGCTTACTTAAGCAAAACACAAGAAAAATTATTCTTTGCTCCGTGGTGATAAGGTATGAACTTCTATGAATAATGCGTATCACGTGAGATAGCATTGGTAGAGAGGTGTCTCTTCTTATCACGTTGCCAATACTCCATAACTACAGTAGGTTTATGTAGTACAATGAGTTGTTAGAAGAGGATAGTTCTCTAATAATCACTATTTCTATTTCAGGTGACACGTTTATTCAAGGAAATGTGCAATCTTGTTTTGTATAATATCTTGGTTTTTAGGCTAATGAATTGAAATAAAAACATCTTACAACTGAAATATGTATATCTACCATACCCTCACACCGTATCCCCAAATAAGGAACTCAAAACGGAAAGTTTCTTACATATTTCTTTCACTTCTTCTACATTCATATAATTTCTCATACACGCACGACGATTTCTTTTACCTAACATACGTCTGTTCTAGAGAATTCTTTTCACGTGGTTCTTGGAAGCCCGCGCTTTTTCACACTCTCTCTCTTATTTATAATCACTTGTTCTTTTTTACGAATACTTGTCTTTTACAGAAAGGCATTTAAACAAACACAGAATAGCGTGAGACATAGTCTTTTCCGGGTTTACTACGAGGCTTTCACGATACATTTTCTACAAATAATAAAAGAAAACTTATCTTATGAAATATATTTATTATATTTTTATCAACGGCAACATTCGAGTTAATAACGTCTCTTTAGTACCACATGTGACGTTTATTATTGATTTCTTCACAGTACAATATTTCGTTATTTTGTTGAACGTGTCACAAGGAGTTTCATTAAATTCTGATTTCTGGAAGAAATATATAATGTATTATATATTATGTGAATATAAAAGTAATTAAGCAACTCCGTCTGACGAGAATAATATGGAGACACGTGGAAATAAATTATATTAAATTTATGTCGTGACATAATTACTGAGACGTAATAATTATACTTATGTGTTGTTATTTGTTTATGTAGAAATTTATATCACAGGCACAGCCGTCCATTTTGTTTTATATCAATTTAACAAGATGGCCGTTTCGTAAATTTAGCGTCATTTGTTTTTGTTCAAGATATACTAAAGACAATTTATTTTTTATGTGTTTATTACAAATTCAGGCCTTACGTCTTTTACATGTAAAAAAGATAGAACAAAAACAAGTGGGCCAACAGACAGTACTAAAAAAACAGGAGACACAAAAGTTTAAGGTCAATTTGATTATATATAAGTTTATGGATTAGCTTAATAAAAACGATATTTAAAAAATATTATTTTATTTTATTCCTTTTGCTTAACATCAGTTACATCTATCTATCTTTACCCTCAAACTGTGTCCCAAATGGAGTAGGCCGAGAGAACGGAATGCCATATTCTTAAATACTTCTTTCGCTTCCTCCACATTCATTCAGTTTCTAATATACGCACGCTGAAATATCTTAACAACACGCGGCCGTACTTGAGAATTTGATCAACGTAGTCAAGCCACGTAGTTCTTGGACGTTCGCCCTAACTCACATTCCCTCTTTCTAATATAATATAATATCTTCTTCGTCTTTCTGTACTTTCTTTGGTAGCCTAATATCCCCTTCAAGTAACTAGATATACTGCATAGAGAAGAAGGCATATTCCCATTTTTTCCCTTCCCTTTTTGCACCAAATTTTTTGGTGTGTGGCCGCTAAATCTAGAGTGCTCCCTCGGGGCAGCATTTCTCGCTTTAATGCGACATTAAATCCTGTTTGTGCATGTGTGTGTCGTTATGGAGATACATATCTCCAGGTACGGCACGAGGTATGTGGCGGGCGCAGCCCTTTTAAAAATATCTTCTTCGTCATCCTTTCATCGTCCATTCGCTCCATAGGTCAAAACCATCGCAGCTTATTTACATCCATTCTATCTATTATTTTGCACGAATGCCATTCGCATTTAATAAAAACTGTGTTCTCTATAATAGCAAAAATTAAGACATTCAGGATGGGTGGTAGGTATACCTCATTGCTTTGAGCAAAAACATTGCTCTTTTTGGCCAACTCTAATTGCTTCATGGGGTCTTTGCATCTAATGTATAACAAGATAAAAGTTATATTTAGGGAGCTATACTCTATTCCAGGGCTGATGGTTCATGGATAATTCCGTGATTAGATGGAAGAAATCACTTTATAGTGATAATCTCGCAACTGCACATCGTCCTAGTTTTTAAATTTTATATTGTTTTGTTAACACTACTACTACTATACTACTATACCATCACGGCATATCCCACAAGAGGGGTAGCCAGCAGACAAGCTGCATATAAAACATGCAAGCTGTCTTCTCCGTGCCAATATAAAATCAAGACATTCAGGATGGGTGGCAAACCTCATCGCCGAATTTAAGATATAAAATGTCTTATTTTTTCGAACACCTGCCTTTTACAGGACACTCGAAAACTTATGGAGAAGAGTGGGAGACCAATTCTTTACCGGGTGCTCCACGAACACTGTTATATAATAATAATGTACAAAAAGAAAAAGAATAAATAAATAAAATAAAAATTACAGTATTATTATTGTTTCAATGAATCTTTTACAATTTATACCAATCAAACAATTTCGTTATTATAAAAAAAAATCGGCCTTTAAATCATTAAATTGCTTGTTATACTATAACCCAGTGGTTTAATAAAGCGAAAATCCTAAGGGGATAATTGTGTACTTTCGGAACCCTACTGGCTGTAGAGATTATTATTATTAATACTATTGCGAGTAAGTAAGTAAGTAAACGGATGGTGATTGGATAAAACGATTACTGTCAAATACAAGTTCTGTTTACTGAGCGGGCTCAAAGGACCACTACAATATTACATAGTACTTTAATATTAGTAGGACGACTGAAGCGCCAATAAGTTGTGATGCTTAGGTAATACAATATTATTAGTAATGTAAATAGGATTTTGTTTTGTATCATCGGTGGTCAAATCGGTCTCAATTTAAATGTTAAAAGGGTCATTTTAAGTTGTATCAAAGGTTTTATTATGCTTATGTTTAAATATCTCTTTTTAATATTTTGCAAAATTTCACACTATTTTTAGAGCGGATCTGTTTTTAATTGAATAAACTCAAACACATTTCTCACCTCTTCACACTTTTTGCAGCAATTGCTTGTATCGCTAAGGTGTAGTTGTCACGTAAGGGAAGAAATCACGTATCCCAACTTTTCTTCTTTTTGGTGTTTCTTTAAACCATGTAATGTGATTGTATATTATACTGATTTTTTGACTAAAGTTATTTTTGTTATTAAAGTTTTTTTAACAAAAATTTGGGTAGTAGAATTCCATAGTGAAATAAAAAAAAACTCTCTCTCTCTCTTTCTCTCTAAGTGGAACATTTGTTTTTTAATTTCTATATAATGTTGCTTAAAAAATATTTTTTGAAAAAGAATTACAAACAAAAATCGACTAAAAAAATTGTAGCTTGTCTATGTGTAGATGATGAATAAACACAGATTCAAATAAATTGTGAGAAAAACAACAAAAAAATACTGTATAAAAACAACAGTGTTTTGTACATTTCCTGTTTTTGAATTTTTATATTATTATTTCAGTCATTTCACATAAACATCCATAATTTTATAAAATGTTTAGACTTCGTGAAAAGATTAAATAATTATATTTTTTATTATTTTTTTTATCCTGTCACTAACAAACCGAGTAAACATTTTAAATTCGCTTCCCGTTCCGTTCTTTTTTTAAACGTGTGTCAAAATGATAATAAACAAAAAAACAATAATAATTCTAGGTAAGAATTTATTGTGAATACTGAAGATAAACAGAGAGAGCCGCGTTCCAAGCATAATATTATTATTTTAAACGAAATATTCTTCTTCGATGGCGCTACAGCTCATATCGAGCCTTGGCCTCCGTCAGTCCTCGCCTCCAACTCCTCCTGTCTCCCGCTGCGGTTTTCCAGTCTATGACTTGTAATAGTTGGTTTGCGTCTTTTTTCACCTCACCCTGCCATCTCAGCCTAGGTCTGCCAACTCTTCTTTTCCCACCCGGATGTCTCTCAAGGATCCTTTTTGGTACCCGTGAAGACGGCATTCTCTGCACATGTCCGGTCCATCTTAGCCTGTTAAATTTTGCATATACAGAAAGTCTGGGAGCCTTATAGATGTTATACAGCTCTTCGTTGAATCTTATTCTCCAGGTTTCGTCATCATTCACGGGTCCCAGGATTTTCCTTAGCAATCTCCTCTCAAATCTATCCAGCTCTTCTGCAGACTTTGCTGTCATTGTCCACACTTCACACCTATAAATCACTACTGTCCTAATTATAGTTTTGTACAGGGTAATTTTTGTTTTCCTGTAGACACTTTTGGACTTGAGTACTGGCAGAAGAGAAAAAAATGCTTTGTTTCCTGTTGCTATCCTTCGTTTAATTTCTACGTGGTCCTCAAACGAAATATAACAGTGCGAAAATAGAAGACGGGTAAAAAAAAGAATCTGATAGACTAAATGTCTGGCATTGTTGTTGTATTCATTGTTGTATTACATATTGGTAATGATAGGGGACTTTACTGGTCCACTTATGGCTTTATATGATTCTGTTTATTGTTACCTGTTTATGACTGTTTGTATCCCTGTAAAATGTAATAAATAAAATGAAAATAAAAATAAAATAATGCAATACGTTGATGTGATACCATTATTCGTGATTTGTACCGTTTGTAGGATATAAACATTGTATAAATCTCTCAACAAAACCAGAATATTGGTAAAAAGATAACATACTTTTTTATGAACCGATCGATGGAAATAAATAGTATAAAAATCCGAAACATAATGTAGGCGCAGAATGCCGATATTACCCAATTTTCCTCTCTACTCTACACTGTGTGGAAAATGTAATAGAACCATATTTGTATTATTATTATTATTTTTGCTGTTGCTATAACAAACAGATTTTTTATGATTTTCTTTTTAGAAAATATACTCAAGAGATTTGTAAAGGTTTTGTTAAGTCAGATATTATTTCTTTGAATCTTAATAATGATGACATGTTCAAAAAGAGAATTTCATTTAAATATTTAGAAAAATTATTATATTATTCTCTTGTCACGAAACTTACCATATGTTTATGAAAATGTTTTTTTTTTTTAATATTTTGCAATACTCGTGTGTATATGAATAGAAAAATAGAGATATTTGAATTTTAATATTGGAGGATGTTTCTTAGTAAAAAATCCGCATTCAAATCAAAATTTAATAACCACATGTCGTCAAGTATTGTGTATTTTTTGCCAATAACCTTTTTTGTAATTTATAATCCGTAGTTTTAATCTTGCGTGTTACAACTATGTGTTTAGTGCATTGTATGTATGTGTATCGTTGCGTTAGTAATATTCATAATATAATATAATGTAAAATTCATAATAACTATATCAGTTTGAGACCAAATACTTTTATAGTAGGTACAGAAATTCAAAGAAAAAATTGCTAATGTGGACAATGAAATTGTACAGCCAAAATTATTTTATGTCAATCAGTTTTAAACAAACGTTGGTTCAAATAGTTTCCTTTAATGATTTTTTCAGTATATTGGATGTACAATACTTCCTTGTTGGAGAGAGGGAGACCATTACTATCTTAATGTTTTAGAGCGAAACAACAATCGTTCATTGTCTAATTGTTAAATTTAAAACATGTTTACTGAGAACATGAGTGTTGCGTTACTATTCTATTTATTATAAAGGTCTTTGTTACGGACGAACACGATCTGTGTGAATTGTCTATGCATGTTAAAAAAATTATGTGATTCATAAATTATTTTAAAATAAGTGTTAACATAAAAAAATTAGAAATTTATTATCAATAAATACTTATGTCTAAAGAGAAAATAGTCACACAATGTTTTCAAAACAAAATAATAAAAGAATAAATTGTGATGCCAATAATATGACCATATACTACCTATATACCCAAATGAAATTTCCATTCTGTGCCATAACAGTGTAGTGGCGCTGAATCGCGGGGGAAATGGGAACTAATCGTATCGCGCTATAAAAATTATTGCCTTATGTTGTGGAATATACATTTTTTTGAAAAAAGAATATAAATTCAAATATGGAGATTGTCATTGGAATACGTGGAGTAAGATGATGTGATATGCATACCATTACTGCGCATGGTACATTTTTATTTTTATTTTCCTACAGATTGTAGAGTATCCGTGGCGTATCCCACTCTTTTCCGTAAGTTTTTGAGTGTCCAGTAAAAAAAAGCAGTGGTGTTCGAAATAATAAAGATATTTTCAAACTTAGATTCGGCGATGAGATTTGCCATCCATCCTGAATGACTTAATTTTTTTGTCGGCACAGAGAAAACGATTTGCTTGTTTACATGCAGCTGGTCTGCTGGCTACCCCACTTGTGGGATATGCCGTGATGGTGTATTATTAGTAGTTGTACCACATTCGTATTTTATGCTATATTTTCATTTATTCATTTATAAAAACTTGTTTTCTTCAACATAAAATAATAATAATAATTGAAATTGCTGAATATTTTTGTTTCAGCAGTAAATTTTCAGAGATAAATATTATTATTTTCGTATTATTCTTGAGAAACAAAACGAATTAAAAATTTATAGACTTTATCTCTTTCCAAAAACATTGCTTCAGCAGAATCTTAATGATTGTACGCAACAAATTATTTATTTATTAAGCAAATTATTTATTTATTTATTCCCCGCCGTATTATTTTTGTACATTTCGGTTTCAAGTAGAAAAATAATATTTTTTGTCGTCCAGAACCCGTGCAATTTTTTTTCAAAAATTACTAAACTTTTGATTGAATTGGTAGTGATTACGAAAATTGTCCTGAACAAAGTTTACTGAAAATTGTTATGTTAATTATTATTTAATTGAATAATGAATGGGAAGGTAGGATTCTGTAAGTTTTTTTTTGACAAAAGTTTTCAAATGCCGTGCAAAGGCAAACAATTGAAAAATTTCATTTCAAAATCATTTAAAATTCTTCAGAAGTTACGATTGTTACGACTTATGTCATGTTTGCTTAAGAGAATGTTTTTGTTTATTTGTTTGTTGATTTGTTATTTCACAGATATTATCATATAATTCTAGATATTTTTTTACATAATTGTTAAATAAGAAATTAATACCTATTACTACTACTATTATACCGTCATGGTATATAACCCCACAAGTGGGGTAGCCAGCAAGCCAGCTACATTAAATAAAAATGCAAATTCTCTTTTCACTGAGAACAAAAAAAATGACATTTAAGATTGATGAAAGACCTCATCGCTGAATATAAGGTGTCAAATGTCTTTATTTTTTGTATACTTAATACCTTTTACTGGGTACACTCGAAAACTTACGAAAAATTCTGTCCCGGGTGCTTCACGGAATAGAAATTGAATTGTAACATAATATAAAGTAATATCATTGTTGGCTTTATTAATTGTAATACAATAAAAATATAAAATTTCCCGTGAGAGATAAGCTCTTTTCAAGTATGGTCAATTACTCGTATGATAATCCGAATATTATGCGCATTAGAAACCTAATGAACTATCGATCCTTATCCAATCAAGATAGCATTATCGCATGGATTCCGGCACATTGTGGTATCCGCCACAACGAATCTGTCGATGAATTGGCTAAAACTGCTTGCACCCTCGGTACAACGTTGGAAGATTTCATCCTTCCAGATGATGACATAAAACAAACCGTAGAAGCTGATGCTCGTAAGAAGTGGAGTAACTTGTGGATGGACGTATCACTCATAAAAGGAAAAAGATATATGTAGGTCGATCCAGGTCCAAATCGCAAGAAAACCTTGGTTTCACAAATCGAAATATACTAGATCTGAAATTACTGCCATATGTCGAATGCGATTTGGACACTGTAGACTGGACGCTCATCTTTTTAAAATTCAACTTGTTGAAAGTCCATACTGCGAGTGTGGCCTGGACGAGGAGACGCTTGACCATGTTTTCCTGGGGTGTCCTATCAGGGATGCGTATGATATTTTCGTTGATGCTCTTCAAAACGGTTGCCAATTCCCCTTGAATATTGAATTATTACTTAATATGACATCCGAATCAATCCATTTGTCCCTTCTCAAATCGATGAAGGCCAATTTTATTTTTCTTTAATGACTATCTTCTTGATGATTTAATTATACTTAGAGCCTGTTTTTGGCACAAATTATCCTTGTAGGGTGCTATGCCATAAATAAAAAAAAATTACTCGTATATTATAAAAACTATGTAAGCCGTTGTGGACGGTTCAATATAAAAACATTTCCAGCATTTGACATTGTTTAATAACGGGAAAACCAAGGAAAACCTAAAAAAAAGATGGTCAATATACAGGTATACAATTTGTTATTCTTAATAAATTTATACAAGTACCACGCAAATTATTAATCATAATTACATAATCCATTTTTTCGACGCAACAAAATATTAAATTTTATCTTTTTTTTTGTTAATTAAAATATTTATTAAGAAACATTAATAATATCTTTCGCTCGTTCTGTAAATTTTGACGATGATGAAGAAAAATGGTAAAAGGAAAAAGTGAAATGTAGTAAGCCAGAGAATAAAATTTGAGTCGACTTCATTTGTTTCCACGTTGTTTTTCAATTAGGTATCCATCTACTTGGCTGTCACTCTGAAAACGAATTTCTCTTCTGACATCTTTCAAGTACAAACTCATTACTGCGTATAGGTAGTATGCCGCCGCCAGATATTTGAATTAGCCAGTCGACTGAATGCCTAGGCGATTAGTTAAACGACGGTGATTGTTCTTCAAAAAGAAAAACACTACGAATTTGCAGTTTACTTGTTTATTGATTAATGTCCAATGGCTGAGAGAGGGTTTGCAGGCCCTGCAATACCTTAAAATACATAATGCATTGTAATGTTAGTTACAGGATATAAAACAAAAATAGCGCCTCTGGTGGCAGAAAAATGCACTAAAGGGCATTGTGGGAAATTTGAAATTGTATGCCATCCAAGTCTTACCAGATGGCATTCTATTAAAGAGGGACTCACCTCACACCCTGATGTTTCAGGAGTAATAGACTCCTATTTATTCGCTCATTCTTACCAAAATAATTGTCCTCACGGGCAGGCCATTGGGCAGGTCTGAAGGACTGGTCGGCTAAAACAGCCATCGGGAGAATCTTTTATACTACACTCTCTCTTCAATGCCTCTTTTGAAAGTAAGTTTATTTATTGAATATAGAGTAATGACAAATATAAAATAAATGATACAAAATTAAGAGAAGAGGAACACGAGTAATAACACATAGATAAGATAGATTTAATAATTGAAGTATACAAAATAAATAGCCAACAGTAATCTAGCCGGATTGCTTAACGATCGCTGCGCCACATTGCCAAATGAAGAAAGTGAAATTCGAAAACCGGGCTAGCATCTATCATACATAGTGTTGAACGTTTGGCGGGTCACTGTGATTCAATGAAACGCCTAGCTATTTATTTTAATGCCGGCATTTTACAAAATGCCTAGGCATTTAGTCATCTGGCCAATTTATCTATCAGGCGGCGACATATATCCTATTTGTATTATACTTGGCGTTTTCACTGTTGTTGCGACGCCGTTTGCGATGTTTTCTTAATTAAGAATTTTCCAACTTCGCAAAATCCTAACGATGTAATAATTATTTCCAGGAGGGTCCGATGTTGGACCATTTTCCCCTTTTATTAAATTTTCAATACATGCGAAATATCTTTTAGAATATATTAGGACTTTCTTTGGAAAAAAGTTAAAATAGCTTTTTTGCATGAAGTCTATAAAATTACTCAATTTTACCTCAACCTTATACACATGGTTGCTAATGTTTCGCTGGCTATCCTTTTTTTAGAAAATGCCATGATGGTTTTTATTTAATTTAGTTATTTATTTATTTTTAAGAGACGCAAACTGAAAGTTAACAAAATAGACATAAAAAGAAAAAAATACATACATTGATTTGGCCAACCCTCCAATTAAGTGTGTCTACATTGAATAGAGACCCACCTCACACCCGTATATCTCAGGAGTCATAGAATATTATTTATCCGCACATTCAAACCAAAATTGTCCTCACGGGCAATTGGGGAAGCGTGAAGGGCAGGCCGGCCAAATCCGCCGCCGTGTTAATTTTTTTTTCTATTTCTATCTTCAATGTCCTTTTTGGGCGGTAATAATGTTTACTGAGGATATTCTAAGATAAAAAAATTAAAAAAAGAAAGGAGAAAAATAAACCAAATGAGACAAAAATAATATAAAAAGTGAAGCAAAATAAAAAAAACATGATAATTAAATACTTAGATAAATTAGTAAGCACAGAACGTTGTGTACATCTCACCTCGGCCTTCTGTACTTACTAATTTATTTAACTGTATCTACAACATAAGGTGTTAATGTCAACGAAAGAATAAGAATATAAAACATGAATTTAAGAAAAGCAGTGAAACGCGCAGCATATAAGTAACAACAGAATCGAAGGAAGAAAGAACCTGCTCAAGAACATCTCAGAAAGACGCATCAGATAATTTGTCACAACAATCTTTTACAAGAAATGAGAGAATAGATGGTTCAAGGGACAAATCATATAGAGTTGAGCCTGAGCCTACGTAGAGAATGCCTCGACGATCTTTGCGAGAATATGATCTGCGGATAGTACGAAGAGCTGAATAGGGTTGCACAGGATAGAACGCAATAAAAAGAAAGACGCAAGACTTTGCTGCAAACATATCCTCAAGATTCAAACCAGAGAGAGAAACGAAAAGCAACAACTATTGCAACACTAAAAATTAAGTAACATCTTCTTCTTAACGTGTTTTGTCGGGTCCTCTCGACATTGACGATCACCTAGGAGAAATCTTGTCTGTTCTGGGTAGCACGAAACAGCTCCTCCACACCTCTCATCCCGGTCTTTTTTGAATGTTCTGAAACCAGGCAAGCCGCTTTCTTTCAATCACTCTATGGCACTCAATCTTCTTTTTTATCACAGACCCAAAATATGAAGTTTTACGGAGCATGATTGTTGTGAACAATTCTCTCTGTGTATTTGCCCTACGCAATATTTTAACGTTACTTGTCATACCAGTCCAGAATATTCTCAATTTTCTTCGGTATATCCACATTTCAAACATCTCCGAGCGGTTAATGTTATTTAACTTGAGAGTCCATGCAACATAAGTAACACTAAAAAAATCAAGCAATCTCCAAAACGTTAAACTTGGGAACAACACTACTCCGCATGAATGAATGAATGTATGTCTCCAATAGCAATTATTCTTGCTTCTAATATGAATAGTATTGATTAACTCCATTAGAGTACGCTCTTACTAATATCACCTATAAATAATTTGTTCCTGTTATACACACAACAGAGGCTCTCCCTTCTGACATTGTTCAATGCACTTTGTATGGTTTAGATGCAATTTGTTAACTAACTGAGTTTATCCCCAATTAATTACGAGGAATAATATTCTGGTATAAGTGCAGTAATCCAATTGTAAATTACTGTTTATTAGTCCAAATTTCAAACTATTTCACACAATTAATTAGACATTCAACTAATGGGGTGTTCACATTTGGCGAATATCACCAGGTGAATTTCGCTTGCATAAAAACAAAATTCGCCGGACGCCCTGTTCACAACTCTTAACACCTGTTCACAATCCACCGATATAGATACGATCTGTCAGATGCACTTTGATTTTGATTTTTGACGTTGTTTTCAAAATGGCGGTTGTCGAGATGGAGATGGCGATGTGTTTATTATTAGTTGAAAATGTTATAAGGCGCCTTTTAATTAATCTACATGTTTAATATTAGGTCCTTACATATGAAATTGGCGTTTCATATGGCAGAAATGAAAACGATTTTTTTTTATGAAACTATTTTTTTATTTAGTCAAAGTATGTACCATGGCTATCTATGCACTTTTGCCATCTCGAAGGTAGTTCATTGATTCCTTTACTAAAAAAAGTGTGTGAGCGAGAATCAATAAAATCTTTGAAGGCCGTTTGGACAGCCTCGTGAGAATTGAATTTTTTTCCTTGCATGAAGTTGTCCAAATTCCGAAAAAAAATGGTAATCAGTTGGAGCAAGGTCCGGGGAGTATGGTGGGTGTCGAAGACATTCCAGTCGCAGCTCCCGTAGTTTTGCGGTCGTCAAACGTGCCGTATGTGGTCGAGCGTTGTCCTGAAGCAGCAGTACCAATTCATGCGGTACCCATTTTTCAAGTTTTTTCACTTTTCCAATTTGTTTCAAGTGAATCAAAATGGTTTTATCACTCACACCGAAGCCTGCCGCTAACTCTGACGTGGTTTGCGATGGATCTGCTTCCACAATTGCTTTTAATTCTTCGTTATCAACTTGTGTCTCCGGCCGTCCACGAGGCTTGTTCTGTAGGTCAAAATTTCCAGAACGGAAACGTTGGAACCAATAACGTACCGTATTTTCTTTTGCAGTAGCTTCCCCATACGCATTGTTAATCCTACGAGCCGTTTCTGCAGCACTAGTGCCGAGGTGAAACTCATATTCGTAAATATAGCGATATTTTAAGTTCTCCATATTGTGAACAGAACGATGTGAAAGAAAAACAAATGACGCGATAACAAGTAAATTTCGTAATTCGAACACAGAAATACATGGTCTTAAATTTGAAATAAATTTGAATTTGGAATTCCTAGCCGAACGCCACATATTTTGAATCAAAGTTGCCAGTTCGCCAAACGCCAATTTCATATGTAAGGACCTAATATATGCATTAAGTCCGCTGGCTACCCCACTTGTGGGATACGACGTTGTGGTATTGTAAAGTATTTTAATTTTTAATTTTTAAGATATTGTTGCAATTAATATTTTATTATTATTTATAAGATTACGGCAACCCGTCCCTTGTGGGACGATTTGTGCCAAGTACAATATTTTAATAAGCACAATATGTTAACCAACAATAAAGAAAAATTGATAAATCTATCTATCTATCTATACCCTCATGTCGTGTTCCAGTTGGGGTAGGCAGAGAGAATGGAGCGCTTTATAGATCTATCCTAACACACTTCCTTCACTTCCTCCACATTAATCCAGTTTCTCATACATGCACGCATCGATAAACTATTATAAAAAAAATATCTACTTGCTTTCTACACGCGGATATTTCACCGGCCACCCAACTTGTAGGATATGCCTTGATGTTAAAATAAAAATCTCTTAGATCCATTTTGATCCAGTAGCAACTCTTTCACTTTATAATTAGCCGTATCAAAGTAATAATAACCTATGTCACTCGTATGATGATAATAATTCATTGTCGAAATTTTAATATCCGCTGTCCTACTCTCTTGTATTAAGTATCAACCCTTCATACCCTTTCTCTCATCATATCTACCCTACCCTACTATACTGTACTTTATCTCTCTCTCTTTCATCTGCCACTCACTCATGCTCTCTCAATCTCTTTACAAGTACATATTATTATTGCGTCTATATAGATGTTAATATTATATTATTCTTGTGACGATGCTTTTGTCAAACGGTCTCAGAGACCCTTCAGTGGTACTATTATTTCTGGTTTCATACTGTTATTTTGGTACTTTGTTGAAGTGGTTTTATGTATCGTTGATTCTGAAATATTGTTTATTATCAACATTTAAATTCGATGCTTTTTTAAGTCATAGAACTATAAAATTTAAATAGGAGTTCTTGGACTCCTGAAATAGCTGAGAAATAAATTTGTTTTTTTTTTGTTTGCTAGTGCAGATAGTTAGGAGTCTTTGATATCTGAGATATCTGGGTGTGTAGGGTCCTTTCATATAGTTTAGGCTAGTAATAGCGTACTAATTTAATCAAGCACTCAATTCTGCTCATAACCGTCGCGTAAGGCAAGATCGAAGGCATAAATAAAATGTGTCATTGAGAGATAGTCAGACTGTCACCAGCTTCAGAAGTAATTTTAAAACTGAACTCTTCACTGGCGCCCTTGAGACGGTCTAGACACTGTTAAACGGTGTCAAAAATAATATCATCCAAATTCACCATCATCATCATAAATGATAGGAGTCCGACCAAGAGACATTTATATGAATCAAGTGAGGAAGGACATGAACTGTGGCACGTAAGTACCTACTTAGAATCAATGAAACTAACAGAGAATTGGAAGGAATGGAGAAAAAAATCTAAACTCGTTGCAGATTCAATGGATTATAAAGCATACTCTAACAATAAAGACATGAATTAGGTTACATTAAAATATGTCACAGTAAAGAAAACATTATAATTAATAAATGCGCTATGTATGAAACAAAAATAAAACATGTAATTTTTCAGGTTAAGAAGGAAAAAGCGTTTTGCTGAAAGTATTGGCTGAAATAGGAAAGATAATATTATATAATTAAAATGATTGCCCGATTAACCGACCTGTCTTATAATTTAAAACAATTATTCTTCCACCATGGTTACCACATTTGACAGTCTGTGGACTTGGCTTTCACTGTAGTGGTAGCTGAGCTTATAGGGGATTATGAACATATTCTGTTGATAGGACGCCGTACTGGGCTTTCATTTAGAAGTAATATAGAACCTTCCCAGTAGAACCTATCATTTGTAAAGCTCTCCATAATATTACAAGCTATGAAACTTTGGAAATATTTCAGTTCATTGGAGATTTTTAGTTATTTATTTATACTCGGATACTAGTTTATACTTTTTTGATGCATGTTGTTTCCGATTTTGTTAATGAAAATGCGCTATCAGTAAGTTTACTAATGTTATTAAATAATTGTATGAGTTATATTTGTTAAAAGTATGTTAAAAATAATACTTTTTGTACGTCAAAAGCATGAAAAGTATGAATGACAATTGTACGGCAATCAAGTACGAAATTTTCTATTTTCCTGAATTATTTTCAAATCATCAGAAAATCAAAAGCATTCAGCATCGTTTATTTAATAGGTAAGATCATTAACAATAACAAAACGCTTAAAAAATCTTTATAATTTTCTCAATCTTTCTATTATTTCGTGCCTTACCCCTACAAGGTTATGCAAAGAGGCCCATTTCATGTAATATAAAATTTTTGAAAGTTAAGATAAATTTTGTAATATAATAACAAACAATTAATACGTGTCGACTGTTTGCGATATCGTAAAATATAGCATAACTAATTACTATGCGATATTATACCTTCACGCCGTGTCCCAGATGGGGTAGGCAGAGAGAACGGAACGTCATGTCGATCTATCTTTACAAACTTCTTTCGCTTCCTCTACATTCATCCAGTTTCTCATACATACATAATTAATATAAGACACATAATATCCTCTATCCAGCAATACGCCACCCATTCTGATTGTATTATTTTTTAAAACACACAGGCACCTGAAGTCATTTTTATAACATGTTGTTATCCACTGGCTTTTCTCCTCTTGGAAGATAGAGTGTAGAAGTTGACAGGAAGACCATAATTATTTGTATATATTAAGGAATATTCAAAGATTGTTTAGTATTTTTATGTAATGTATAAAAGTTTTACTCAAGCTGAGTTGTGATGTATAACCTTCCAATCGAAAGTCCGCATTGTTATCATCTGCTGGTAAACCATTTAAATTGCTATAAAAACAATTAACGATCACATTATAATAATGTTAATATACTCGTAAAAAGTCCGAAAACACTTGGTTAACACGATCGTCTGAAAGTTTTTTTGAATAATGTTATGTCTCTAGTACTACAACACCTGTTTCAGGTTGTATGTACGTACTAGGGGATGAAAAGTTTCTGTAAAACATAAAAAAATAAATAAATCGTATCAAAATTGGATCATAAAACCGCCAGATGCACATTTTGTAGCCATAGGGGTGAAAAAATCAATTTGAAATATTTTTATATGTTCGTTTGTATGTCTATATTTTTGAAGTATCCAACTATTTTCCAAATATATTCTAACTAGCTACTGATTTTTTTTGCCGTTCAAAAAAGCTTGATAACTCATGGTTGCATGCTATTTTAATAAAGATATTGATTATCTGCATTTTATCCACAATTAAATTAAAATTATCAGCGATTAAGCGAATTCGAATGATTTTTGTGCCAATTTGGGCACTTTGTCACTGTGCTGTATGAATAAAATATCTGAAGTAAAGTTTATTTTTAAATATACGTAGAAAAAAGAGTTGATCTATGTAAAATACGTACTATTTATTTATTTATTAATCATCAATAGTACACTACAGACAATATACATACATAAAAACAAACAATGAAGTCAAAGAAAGTATTAATATATCGCCCTATTTACAAAAGAATACGCTTTAACAATTTATATTATATTAAAAGCCGATAAGGTTGTCACATTAAGAGTATTTACCATAAGTGGGGTAGCCAGCATAAAACATACAACTTATCTTCTCCGTGCCATAAACACAAGACATTCAGAATAATTGGTACACCTTAACATTGAACTGAAGACGTCAAGTATCTTATAGGAGTTAAAGATATCATTTTAAGTAAATCAGCTGTCTTTTACAGAATGATGAAAAACTTAGAGAAAAAATATGTGACCGTTTTTCTATTCTAGGAACTCTGCGAGACATATATAGTATTTGTTGTACAAGTAAAACTGGGTTAAAAACTAGTAATTCTGATAATAACGATAGTATGTGGTCCTAGAGTATGTAGAGGATATTGAGGATAGAGGACAGGGTGCCTCGTAAAGGGATGAAAAGGACAAATTATTATTATTATTATTATGAAAGGACATGAAAGAGAATATCAAATATATATATAGACTACACTCTATTACATATTTGTGATGTGCCGAATATTCTTATCAAAAACATGCAATTTTTGCGAATGTTTGTATCAAAATGGAAGTCTAGCTTGTTTGAAAAAAATTTCGTTTTGTAAAAACGAATTATACAAAAATGTTCTTCTTCTTTTACAATATCGTGTCCCTCCGAGATTGACAATTACTCTAGCGAAGGCTTCTCTAACAGTTTCCCTACACGTCGGTCCAGCATCTTATGTTGCGCAGCCAAGACGTTTACTTTCTACCAGGACCACGTTGCCTCTCAATTTTCTGCGGCAGTATTAGTTAGAAAAAGCTATACTTATCTCTCCGCAAAATGTGACCCAGATAAGAGATCTTACGAGATGTGGTTGTACAAGAGAATTTTTGCATACCATGGACAGATTTCGTCAGCAACTCGGGGGTTTTAAAAAGAACCAATTGCAGTAGACAACAAGTATTATTATTTTATGATTTCTGAATGAAAAATGTTAAAGGCAATGTTAATTCAATTATTGTTGTACATACATACATACCATCAAGCCGCTTCCCTCGCGGGGTAGGCAGAAAGGATCGAGCGCTACTTCCTTCTATCCTTGCATACATCTTTCGCTTCCGTCACTGTCATAAAATTCCTCATGCATGCTCTCCTGTTCAATGTGCTCAACATATGACCGTCCTGTAGCATTTGATTTAAATGATCTTGCCATTTAATCCTTGGACGTCCACGTCTCCGAGCACCATTCCTCTCAGCCAAATATATCTTCTTAGTTATTCTGTCCTCAATCATTCTTTCCACGTGCCCAAACCATCTTAACTTGTTTACATTCATCAGATGTTATACTATACATACATTAAAAAATTCAATAGGTTGACTATTTTAACTGTTTTTTCAAAATAATAAATGAAAAAAAAAATACTACAAGTTGATATAATTTTCTCATTATTGTTTGTGTCTTCATTAAAACAGTGAAATGAAGGATAATATCTTGTAATTTTCCAGTAAATTTCCAGAATATAATTGTAGAGTACGTGCTCCAGACACGTTATTAGGTTCTTGTCGTCCAGTTTATAATGCTCTGAGAACGTGACTAACAATTGAAGTAATGAGATGAACGAGAGAAAGAGCTTTTCCAGGAAATACAAGGTCAAGGAACTTACAAGTTACAAAAGCTTCTTCAAGGTTATTTTAAAGGGATAAATTTTTTCCATTAGTTTTATCTGTATTTTATTAATTCAGGTATTAGCTACCCCGTGGAGTTCCGTTTAAGAACATATTATGTTCCCATTTTTTTTTAAATTTTTGGAAGTCATGTAAAAGGCAAGTGTTAAGGACATTTACATCTTAAATTCAACGACAAGGTTTTCCCACCCATCCTGAATCTCTTATTTTTTTAGTGGTACGAAGAAGACGGAAAAAACACCAAAACCCATTACAAAATGTACATATTCATTTTAATTCTCCTTCTTCTTCGCCCTCGCCTAAATCCCATTTACTTGGGGTCGGCTCTCCTAGTCCACATCTTTCAAGTTTTCCGGTCCCCTGCATCCTCCGAGCGCAACTTTGCCTCCTTCATGTCCCTGGCAATAGTGGACTTCCAGGTGGTCACTGGTCTGCCTGGTCTTCTGGGTCCTACTTCTACTTCCATTTTCTTTTTGATCATGTTATCCTTTGGTAGTCTCAAGATGTGCCCGTTGATGTGTACATATTCATTGTACTTATATATAAAAATTCCAGAAATATCCAATTTAATTTGGTTTTGAGAGGGTTAAATTAAATTTCTTTGTTTTTATCGCCATCAAAATGGCATCGTGCACGATTTGAATCTTCACAAAAGCTAAGTAAAAAGTAGATAATATTTTTACGACTCGCTATTTAGCATGAAAAGAGATGATAATTTATTCGATTCCTCATTCTTATTCGATAAGAAATAATATTATGATAAGTTCTCTGCAGATGTCTCTGCGCTACGCTGGTCATTATTTTTAAATTCTTCCAAGATGTTTCATCTTTCATCTTTTATTCTTTTTTAATATTTTTTCTCTCTATCTAACTCTTCGCTATTTCTGTTATTATTGTCACATTTGGCAGATCTTCGTAACTACTACTTACTTCTTTCTATTATTTTTTTAAAACATTAGAATTCTTGTCATTATTATTTAATGTTCGTTACATTTGTGATGTGCATAGCAGTAACAGCTATGATTATCGATGTTATTTTTACAATCAATCACAGTTTGAACATTTTGTCACATACCATGGGTAGACATCTCAAAATCAGTAATTGTGAGATAAAGGATAAATCATAACAGAAGATAAAATTGAAAAAAAAAACACAATATGTAGTTAACTTCCAAATGACTTTTATTAACTTCGCATTCTAGTATTCGGAGACTCTCGACTCCATCATCAGGCGATTAGTAAAAAGTGAAATAAGATACAGAGACAAACAGTATTTATAGGATTTGAACAAAAGAGTGTTGGGAGAAGCCCGTGTTGATAAGAAATTAATTATAATTCATTGATAAAAAAAACTATTGGAAAGTGCCAGAAGGATAGTAACTTATGTGTTATATTTTATTGAAACATTCTGATTACAGTACAAGGGAGCGTCTTAATTCATAAATTTTTCTACAAATTACTGGAAAATATCAAGCTACGCATACCTAGAACTCGAAACCATCAATATTTGAAATGTCTAGTTCTTTTATTAAGCACACTATATGACAAATTGACAAATAAAACAATCATTTAAAGCTTGCAAAAGATAACATTGCTGTCATTGTGGTTTATAAGAGAGAATTTCGAGCTTAATTCGAGTCTCCTGGTAGCTTAATAGGCCAAAGCACACCTTGCGAATAAGATGGGTTATGGGCTTAATTTTCAAACATATTTTGAACTACTACAGATTAATCATTCCAACTGATCACACTCATCCATAGTCAACCTATCTGAATAGGTATTAACTAGGTAGTTATGTTGTATATTATACACATACATATGTGAACTTCCTTAAGGAGTGCACAACACAGAGTTTCGACGCTTATGAATCGACTTAGGCTTGCTTAAGAGTACTCTTTAAACCTAGGTAACATACCTACCTAGTTAATACCTATTCAAATAGGTTGACTATGGATGAGTGTGATCAGTTGGAATGATTAATCTGTAGTAGTTCAAAATATGTTTAACATCTACACTTCTAGTAGGTAAAAAATCCAGTCCCCGACATCCAATTGTGTCAAAAAATTCATAACATAGGCTTAATTTTCGTTCAGGGTACTACCAAATAAGGTGATGATGTTTTTCTAAGCCTTATAATGATAGTTTCATGTGAATACCGATTATGTTAGTCGGAAAAAAATCATTACATATATTCATTTATTCAATACTTGTATAGGTACATTTATAAATATAAAATTTAATCAAACAAAATAATCAACGATTTATTCTGCTGGTGGCGAAATCATCTGGAGATAATATTTTTTTTTTCATATTTAGTTCATTTGAATTCACACCTAGATATTTTCACCATCTGAGTTCATTTCAAATGCTACTGTTATTATTTTATAAATTTTATTTGACTCTAATTTTACGTATGAGTCCTAAATAGGTTAGGGTATGGTGCCAAGAATAATTTGAACTAGTTTTTGGACATGATTTAAAATCATGTATCCGGAATTTGTTGTTACATAAAGGTAACAGGAGGTTTGAACATTTTTCTATTTAATTTCCTATTTGTATTAATTTTAAGAAATCGCGTATCTGCAATAAGCTCGCCCTCTGTATGTTGATCATATTTGATTTTGTCAGGTATTTATGTATAGAATTGATTGTAATTAATGTTCAGTAAAGAATAAAATACTAAATTATTCTTCAGGAAAATATGACTCCTCCTTCTTTCTCCTTTAATTTATGAAAAAATATTTGAATTCTATAATTTTATATTAAATACAATTTCAGACAAGATTATCAACAGTCTAATAGTGGTAGTGTATTAAAATTTCAATTTGGAGATACATGATTCGAATTCCACTGTCACCCTTATCTCAATTTACAACATATAGTTTGTTATTATGGTATTTTCAAGTATAATTGTATAACAGTTCCCATATTTATTCATTCATTCATACCAACACGGTATTTTTACAAGCGGGGTAGCCAACGGTATAACTGCATGTAATTAACTCTTCGAGCCAATAAATAATGAGTATTCAGTACGGAAGGCGTTATTATCAGTGAACTTGATATATTAAATATCTCTCTAATATGAGATGTTAATTTTAATAACCATTCTAGCGGTAAACTCGCCCTCTGTACATTGAATAATATATGTAACTGAAATTTTAAGGCAATACAATTTATACCTATCAATACAAAGGTATTGATTGAACCGGTTTTAGAAAATCAAAATTACAGGTTCTATTATGATAAAACAGGAAAAATACGTAAACATACAGAACTAGCAGGAGAAATAAAAAATATTTGGCATTCTAAGTCCGTTTATATAATACCTTTAGTCTTGTCAGCTACAGGGGTAACTCCGAAATCTTTAATAAATAATTTACAAAAATTAGATTTACCGGTTAATTTGTAGGTACATTAAAATTCAAAAATCTATTATAATAAACACTTGTAATATTGTAAAAAAGTTTATGAATACAGATATTTCAGGCACAATGCTGGTATTTTGAACCCGCGTTCTGAGCCTTATCCTTTGATACAAGGTAAATTTTTAAAAGTTGTTGGTAAATTTACCAATGATTTGTTTGCGAAGAGTTAATATTATAGATTTATACCAATGAATCGTTTGTATGATCTCTGGTCCAAATCTGATAGTACTGTACCAATGATTCGTTTTGAGTATTTTTCTCAGTGTATCCTGTATATCTGGATAGGTGAATTTTTCCCGGCATTAGACTGTTAAGTTTTTGTGTGATCATGACTGATCATATGGAGACTTATCTGGTTGTATAATGCTGAGAAGTGTGGATGGCAATTCTGCCGCCGCGTTAAAAAATAAAATTTTAACCAATGTACAGTGAAGAACAGAATAAATAAATAAATAAAAGTATCGTGTAATAAAATCAAAATATATAAAGATCTGTATTTAATAGGTCATGTGGCACATATTCAACATTGTGACAGGTTTTAAATCTCACACAACGTAATCGGGTCGCTTCGCTCTGTCCTTTTTGGCACTGTGCCTCTTAAAACTCTCGGCTCCTAAATAATTCAAATTATATAACAAAATAAGAAAAATGCTTTAGATTATTAATGTAAAGTTGGAATATATTTTTATTATTATTTGTTTTAGGAAAGTTTTCCAAAATATATATGTTCAGTAGTGTATGCATCTAGTATTTTAATAGTGTGAGTGCTTTGGATTTAATGTGTAAAACATTGCCAAAAAATCGGGTGCACTATTGAAATCCACACATAAATATTTGAGTCCGTTCGTATGTATGTATGTATGTATGTATGTATGTACGTATGTCCTTAATGGACTCGGAAATTAGGAAAGACCGAAGTAAAATAATACACTCTATACAAGGTCTCATCTTCTGGGCAGGTTTAAGGCTAAAAACATTTTAAATATCTTACGTATTGATAAAGATATTTTAATTTTAATGCGACCATGTCACAAAATTAGCAACAAAATGTATGTAAAATTAATGCAAGATTTAGTAAATAGCAATATTCACAGTCAAACATTTTTCATTGTATTGAATTAATATCAAGGAGTCTCGTTCGGATAGCGTCACTGTGTGGTCGTGTGTTGTTACCCGCTTTCACCACTGGATCCAGATAAGACTTTTTATTTCATTTTGCAACAATTTTGTTATTTTTCATTTATTAATTAGTTAGACTGAAGGGTCATTTTTTTCAATATTGATCTAATCTTTATTATTTTATTTTTATTTTTTCACCAGTAGTTAGATATAATAACAACTGTATATATACACTAGTGTTAATAAGTCATATCCCTCTCTTTCTCTCATCATGGAACCACTTCCGGTTCCTCCGATTCCACCCGATCCGCCCGATAAAAAACGCAAGATAGCGAAGTCCAAAACGGACAAAAAATTTGATGTTGAATATACGGATACAAATCAGACATCAACCCCCTCTTCCAATCCTGGGACACAACCTCTCGTCTCTCAGAATAATCCGAGTTGTGCTCCTACTCCCTCTACCTCTGCCTCGATGATCATAGAAAACTCTTCGTCTTCTCCAACCAATTCCACAATACATAACGTTCGGCAACACTTCTATTCGGAAAAAACACGTGGTCCATTCATCGTCTATGTACAAAATACTGATTCCACCCCCATACACCCGATGGAATTTGGACGCTTCATCTATACAAAAAATTTACCTAATATAATAAATGGTACGATCAAAGGGGAAGGAAGATATAAGATATCTATGGAATTCACAAATAGTTTGTCAGCAAATAACTTTATTAAAAACTGTTTCTTGTTTTCGAATTCAAAATATAAAGCTTTTATTCCATCGTTTAATGTTAGCCGTATGGGAATTATAAGAGGCATATCCCCTAATATTTCTGACGATGAGATTATCTCATCAATCCGAACGTCCAACCCAAATGTCGGTGAAGTTATGAAAATTCGTCGCCTCAATTATAAAGATAGAACAGCCGACACCCCTACCTGGAAACCGTCAAACTCAATAGTGATTACGTTTGAGGGACAGATGCTTCCTAAGCGTATATTTATCTTCTATAATTCATTCCCAGTGGAGGTATACTTTTACCCCACCATTCAGTGCTACCGCTGCTGTAAATTCGGACATACCAAAGCTGTATGCAGATCTACGCCTAAATGCATTAACTGTGGAGGAAATCATTCGGTTGAAGAATGTACCTCTGCTTACAACAAATGCTTAAATTGTAAGGGAGATCACAAGGCAGTTAGCCTAACATGCCCAGAACTGGCCAGACAGAAAGCTATCAAATATTCGATGGCATCAGATAACATCTCATTCTTTCAAGCGTCAAAACTTCACCCACTTAGTGGTAAAACTTCATATGCCCAGGTCACCGCAAAGTCTACAAGTAGTTTCGCAGATCCTGATACTTTCGCGACTCCCTCCCCTAATACCTCATCTGCTACAACAAGTGATAATCATTCACAAAGGAAGACTATTTTCAAATATAGGGTTCCCTCTTCTCCTAGAACTCTGGGTTATGATAAGTCGGAACACAACAAGCACGTTTTCCTTCCCAACGGCTCCTCGTGGTCCTCAGCTCCTGATGGTTGTGTCATATCATCCAATACCCGACCAACTTCCCAAATGGATCTCTCAAGCTATGAAGATAGCATACAAAACAACCTTCACTCCGACAATAATAACTTTATCAGAGTGATGATAAACATGTTATTAGAAGTTTTATCATCACAGAATATATTACCGTCCAACGCAGCTCTTTTAATTTCATCTTTAAAAACTTTCCTCTCTGAAAATGGACCCTCATCAATTTCAAAACAATGATTTTGCAATTCTACAATGGAACAGCCGCAGTGCTGTTTCAAAGAGAATTGAAATTATCCAAATGCTGAATCTATATAACATAAAAATTGCTGCCATTTCTGAAACGTGGTTTCCACCAATGTCTCACTATACAGTCCCTGGATACTCGATTGTTAGGGATGATAGATGTGATGGCAAAGGAGGAGCTGCCATTTTTATCCATTCAAGTTTACAATTCTCTCAAATACATTTACCACCCTCCCATTCAATGCAAATTGTTGCAGTGAATGTAGCAGATGTAACCTTCATTTCAACATATATTCCTCCAAAAGCTTCATTTCACCTATCATATTGGAATAGCATAACACCACTGTTTAACAAGTCATTCATTGTTATGGGTGATTGCAATGCGCATTCATCTTCTTGGGGATGCGCATTCACAGATTCATCAGGAAATAATATCTTGGATTACTTGGATCTTCATAATCTATGCATATTAAATAATGGACAACCGACTAGGCTATCCTCCCCACGCCAACGCCCAAGTGCGGTGGATATTTCAATATGTACCCCCGATCTGGCACAGTCTTTAACCTGGAGTGTAATCGAGGACACGTTTTCAAGCGATCATTTCCCAATTTTGTTACACCTGGGCAAAATTTCCAACAACCTCCCTCCTAAACAGATTCCCCGAGGTTTTAATATTAAGAATGCCAATTGGGATGAATTCCATTCCGCTTTAAACTCCTGTGTTTCCCACCTTAAAAATATTAAAACCGATTCAGATATTTCTCAGCAGGCTGACGAATTGAGACAAATGGTTGTTTCGGCAGCAGAAGCATCTATTCCTAAATTCCATAAATCCCCTGGAAAGCCATCAAATCCACCATGGTGGGATAGTGAGTGCTCCACGGTTGTTCAAAATCGCCGAAATGCAATACGAACTTATAAAAGAGATATGACATTTGATAACTTTATACTCGCAAAGCAGGCACAAGCGGTAGCTAAAAGAACTTTAAAAAGAAAAAAACGACAGGGTTGGCAAAATTTCTGTACAGCACTATCCCCAGATACCCCTTTGCCGGAAGTGTGGAAGTCTATTAAACGTTTTCGGGGAACATCAGCGACAAACGAAACGTTTCATGTCCTGGGTGATTGGATCTATGAATTCGCTAATAAACTAGCCCCTTCATATGTACCCCTAGCCTCGGAGTTGCCGAGTGGTTATAATATCAATACTGTGGATTCATCGGAAATTTCAGGACCATTTTCACTAAACGAATTAAAGACGGCACTAGCGATGACAAAAAACTCGGCACCAGGGGAAGATCTCATCCCTTATTCTTTTATCCGAAGGTTTCCTGATCCACTTTTGATGCACCTCCTGAATATTTATAACAGTATCTTATCCTCCGGTATGGTCCCACCGCAGTGGAAGAAACAAATTATAGTCCCGATTCGTAAACCTGGAAAGGAACCGAACATAAGTGGTTCTTATAGGCCTATCGCACTATCATCATGCTTTTTGAAAATAATGGAAAGAATGATTAAGTTACGTTTGGAATGGTATTGCGAGAACAAACTCTGTCTACCTCCGTGGCAGTTCGGATTTAGGAAGGGTAAGTCATGTTTGGATGGTTTATCTGTGTTAACTACTGATGTTCAATTTGCATTTGCCAACCAATCTAACATTGTGGCAGCTTTCCTTGATATTAATAGTGCTTATGATGGAGTGGTTTTGACGTTGTTAAAATCTAAACTCATTAACATGGGAATTCCCCCTAACATTTCGCTCCTGGTTTTCAATATTTTGACAGAACGGCAAATACTGGTAGAGACGCCTAAGGGTAAAATGGAAAGAAATATTTATAAGGGTCTACCTCAAGGCTCGGTCCTAAGTCCCATTCTGTTTAATATATACACTACAGAACTCCAAAACTTTTTACCAAGTGACTGTTCCATACTCCAGTATGCGGACGACTTCGTCATATATTCCAAACCTGAAAAAAGTATCTCTATAGCATCGTCTAAACTACAAATCTCCCTGAACATGCTGAACTTGTGGCTCAAGGAAAACGGTATGAGCTTATCACCACCAAAATGTCAAATAATGATATTCTCAAGGAAGCATAAGATTCCTGATTTATCCATATACATTGACGAATCACGCATACCGCTAAATGACACGGTGAAGTTTTTGGGAGTTTTTTTCCATAGGAAGCTTAATTGGAACACTAACATAGATCACGTAATTGCGAAATGTGAGAAGGGGATAAACGTATTGCGAGCCATATCCAGAGTATGGTGGGGATCACACCCCATAACCATGAAACTTCTATATATTACATTAGTGCGTAGTCATTTGGACTACGCATGCCAAATTATCGATCCCTTGCCTGACTACCTTAATACAAAACTGCAAAGAGTCCAATCTAAATGCCTGCGATTGATTCTGGGTGCAATGAAGTCATCGCCAATTGAAGCACTACAAATAGAATGTGCAGAAATGCCTCTGCGACTACGTAGAGACATTTTAACGTACAATTTTGTGCTAAAGAGAATAAATTGCACCACTCACCCAATATTTATTAATCTCAGGAACCTTACAAAATTATTTTCTCGTCAAAACCCATCATGTCCTAAATTTATGCCTAACATTGCAGTTATTTTTCAACTTATCACCTTTCTTAACCTCTCAGAAAGTGAAGATATGATCCCCATGTTCTCAATTCCAATAGATGCTATTACCTATCACCCTGAGATCATTGACGAGATAAATATTAACAAGACTAATACAAATTGCAGTAATACCATGGTCCAACAAATGTTCTCTTTCGAAATAATGCAAAGATGGCCCAATTCTGTTTTTCTATATACAGATGGATCTAAATACCCTCAGGTTGGCTGCGGAGCAGCTTTCCATATCCCTAACAAAAAAATCGAAGCAAAATTTATCTTACCCAGGGACTCCTCCGTTTATACAGCGGAATGCGTTGCCCTGGAAAGGGCAATAGATGCTTTGATTAATCTCTCCATTCCAAAAACCACTATCTTTAGCGACTCTCTAAGTCTAATTAAGAAACTTAATAATTACGGAAATTCGGATCCAAATGATGCGCTATTTTGGAATATTAAGCGATTATTATATGACGCAAACGTCAGGAATCTGCAAATCACAATAGTGTGGATCCCTTCGCATGTGGGAATCGCGGGGAACGAAAGGGCCGATCAACTTGCGAAGGAGGCGTGCCTTGACGGGACGCTACCCTCAGATTTGGGAAATTCTCTGGGAAATCTTGTTACTAAGTTCAAGGAAAATATTAGACAAAAATGGTTTGATTCTTGGCAGTCGTCTAGTAAGGGTACCCACTACAAAATCATACAGAGTTCTATTCCAGCAAGCCCATGGTACGCCAAAGGGAAATTTTCGAAATTAGAAATTTCTTTACTCTGCAGATTGCGAATTGGTCACTGTTCAATTGCCTCCCACCTATATAAAATTAATGTCATTGATTCCCCAGAGTGTAAGTGTGGTAATGAACAGGAGACGATTGACCACGTTTTGTTTGAATGCCCATTACTAAATCGAGAACAATTTATGGAAGAGATAAATAATACATGTAAGACTCTACCAGTAAACGCAACATTTATTTTGGGGTTAAACGATTATTACATTAACAAAAGCGTTGCGAAATTCCTCATTTCGAATGAAAAATTTATTTGAAAATCCGTTCCCCGATATACAGTGGTACGAACGTACCTATGTTGTTTTGGTTAACACGATACTCATAGCACAACTGTCCCGTAAGATGATTCGCCCCGCTTTGTCCGACCGTGGAAACGGTAGAGTGTGAATGCATACGTGAGTGCACTCAGCTCGGTTTCTGTTGGAAGGTCCTGCTGCACGTGGAGTTGATGTGCATAGTAGAAGTTTTTATTATTGGTGTTGAATATTGTTTTGCAGGAACATAATAATATTGCGATGGTGGTGTACTGATTAGTAATGGATATGATATAAGTTTTAAACTAATCATATAGAGTGTATTCGTGGCTAAATCACTCATATATTGGGTGGAATGCCGTTAATAAAATTAAAAAAAAAAAAAAAAAAATTAATATCAAAATGGATGTAACAATTAATACAACAATTCTGAAACTAAATATTTAGAGTTTATTTTCGTAATAAAATATCGTGTTTGCTAATGAGAAAAGCTCTTGAATTACGTGAATAAAAATTGCATATTTTTGACATATTGGGCTATTTTCATAATGGAAGACATTATGAAACCATAGAAAACTATACTGTAGAATAATAATAGTTTTACCTATAAAATCCATAAACAATGTTAAATGATTTTCAATGAGTGGGAACCTATTTATTTTCACCTAATATTTTTTACATAAATTATGAAATATTTGATAGTAAAATATTCTGAAATATTGAAGGATGCAGATAATCCATTTTTAAGGTTTTTTGGGAATAAAGAGTAAATACTTAGGTGACAATTTATTCTTGACTTTTTTAATTTCATAGCAAATACCCATTTATGCACTGGAAACCAAAAATACAAATTCGAATGTGGACAATTATAATATTTTAACATTTATGTGCCTACAATTTTTTAACGAAATGGGATGTTTACCCTTTTTTCTTATAGAAATTTGGGATGACAATCTTCGAGTTTTTACACATTTGGAAGAGGTTTTTAGCACTTTTTTCATGTAGGTACCTACCAATATGTGGGATTTCTTAACTTCAAGCTTTTTCATCGGGACGAGGTTCTTAGTACTTTTTTTTCCATGTAGGTTCCTACTTATTATTTTTTTACATAAATGTGAACATCTGAGGTGCCAAACTTCAAGATTTTTCAATGGGAAGAGGTTTTTAGCACTTTTTTCGATATAGGTACCTACCTATTTTTTTTACCTAAGTATGGGCATGTGAGGTATCAAACTTCATGATTTTTCATTGGGAAGAGTTTTTCAGCACTTTTTTCGATGTAGGTACCTACCTATTTTTTTTTACCTAAATATGGGCATGTGAGGTATCAAACTTCATGATTTTTCATTGGGAAGAGTTTTTCAGCACTTTTTTCGATGTAGGTACCTACCTATTTTTTTTACCTAAATATGGGCATGTGAGGTATCAAACTTCAAGATTTTTCATTAAGAAGAGATTTGCAATGCTTTTTATGATGTAGGTACCTACCTATTTATTGTTACTAAGATATAGGCATGTAGGGAGTCAAAAATTAAGTTTTCTCATTGGGAAGAGCTTTTTACTTCTTTTATCCACGTAAGTGCTTACTCCTTTTTTTTCAATAAGATTTTGTTGTTTTAACCCATGTATTTGCAAGGTTTTCTATTTAATTAAACCCGAGCGATGCCGGGTTACATACGCTTGTAAATAATAAACGAGATCGCTTTATGTATGTATGTTGGATGATTTATTCGGCCCCGTTTAATGGAGCATCCATCCATCCATCAGGGCGCGGGAAACTACATAATGTTGGAAGAGCCATGTCTTCAACTTGCTCCTGATCGTTGTTATCGGTTGGTTTTTACGGAGGTCCTCGGGGAGTCGGTTCCAAATGACGGGTCTTGCGACGCCAAAAGCCCTATCATGGAAGCAGGACTTGTTTGCTCTGTTGTTTTCGTCCAGTATGTTGGTGAATGTCTTAGCTGAGCGTAGATATCTACTTGCAGGTGTTTTGAGAACACCGAGCTCAGAAAGTGACTGAGGTGCCATTTTGTTCAAAGCTTTGTAGACTATAAAGCACAGTTTATATTGGACCCTTTCACTAACTCTTAACCAGTGCAACTTTTCCAGCAAAGGTGTGATGTGGTAACCCTTATCTTCGCGGAAAATAAGCCTTGCTGCGCTATTGAACGTCATTTGTAGACGATTCAGTAGAATTTGCGGCAATTTAGTTGGTTTTCCACGTTTTAAGCGTCGAGCTTAAAATTTAAGAGTGTTTTGTGAAAGGCAGTAAAGATGGTTTGTATCCAATTGTTCGAAGGTTTGTGCGCTTACAGAGTGAAAAATATCGATGGTTTAAAGTAGAGAGACACTTGTCCACTATTTAGGTGGAATGAGTTAATATATGTACAAGATCGGTTACAACATCTTCTACATATATATCCTGATTACATAATCGCCAAATGTATTACTTATATTATTATTGAAATATTTCATAAAAACTGAATATCACACATTCAGAAATTAATTAATACACATTTTATTGCGTAGATGTAACATGTCACATAAGGTATTTGAGAATGCACTTATATGGACTTTCTTGATTCTCAAAAAGCAGATGTCAATCATGGAAATCTTCTGAATTGTGTCAAGTGTCAAAACTTCAAGCTATCTCTACGAAAGCTCTCGAGTAAGAGTTAATTCGTATAAATTATAACTCTTTTTTGAGGATATTTACGAACTTACATAAGTAGTAATTTAGCAATGAGATGTATACCGTCAGCAAACACGCCTTCATTTTCTTACGAAACATGTAAATTTAATGTTTCAATTTTTCTAAAAAAAACTATTATATTTTATTTTCTTTTGTTTCAGGTATGTACGCAAATCTATGGATATTCAACGGAAAGGGCGTGGACTTATATAGAAAAGCCTCATCAATGCATATAAATATGTAGTCGAAACGAAGAACGCAATTACAGATTAAATTGTCCTGTAAAAGGCAGTATTCGTCAAAAATCAGGTAGGATGAAGACATTTAACGTCTCTAACGTCAATCAGCAACGATTAGGTATGGCAATCATCCCGAATATTTTATTTTTCAAAGCACAAATAGGACATTGGTACCACGTACCAGCTACCTCACGTTGTTTAGAGATAGATAGAGATAAATTACAGGTATTTGAGTAGTTTGGTTTCAAAATCAGGCAAAATCCAAAATAACACTTTTTAAATTTAGTATAAAAAAAATACTATGTACCTACTGTGGAATAATTGAGAAGGGAAAATTGCAATAGGCAATTGCTGACCAACAATAAGATCTGCAAGATTGCATACCTCGGTCATATTCCATGGGGTGATAAAATGTTATCCTTCAACTCACACTAATATTGGGAGTGGTTGTAGAACGACGTGGTCCTGGCAGAAGACAGGCCTCATGACTGTCCAATATATGTAAGCCAATGGACTGGAGCGAGGCATGTGTGGGGAACTCTTTCGACTGGCACAAGAAAGAGAGGTCTTTGGAAAGGTGATTGCCAGTGTTGGGGAAATCCGATAAGGTACGAGGAAAAGAAAAATAAATAAATATTCTACGTGTTGAGATTCTATGGAATTTTGTGTGAAAAATAGCAGAAAAAATAAATATGGAAATTAGGCGAAATCTAATTAGTTTTCTGGCTCTACAGGCATTTCACTTCAAATGATATTGTTCAGTTTCGATACCAAAGCACACATTTGATACTAAACATATTTGATCCTCTCAGCATAATGGGTATTTAGTCTACACGGGGGACTTGTAGTGAAGTAGATGTATGTATATAGCGTTAAATTACTGTTTAATTCTAAGAAGGTTTTGCGATTTATTGCGAAGGCTAAATAATTTGCTTGAAGCGATGCCTTGATCTAAAGGACGGAATCTCAGAGAAGACTCCAAAATTTATTACAAATATTTGACATAATTGCTCTCTGAACGCAATGTTATATGTCGTATCTTCATAGAAATTCCTTGCAATGAAAAAAAATACAAGTTTATGTACCAAACATTACATCTTCCCAAATTTTCATTCCGTTTCATATAAGAAAACAGAGAGGAAATGATACGCTATCTTACAGATTTTTGATGCATTGTGATATCGTTATTATAGGATCGGTGTATTGTGAATTCTGTTGTATTTTGAGCCATCTGGAAGCTTGTACCTAGATGAAAAACAGTGCTTTTTTGGCGAAACTTAATAACTTTTAGTATATTTACTATTTTTTTTATTATTTGACCGGATATAGGCACAACGCGCAGATGACAAAACCAATCAGACATCTTGATTGGAGAACCATGTTTACACAATGTAACATTTAGTAAATTGTTATCGGAACTTAATTTCATTTTCTCAAAATACAATTCAGAGATTACAGGTTTTGCTTAATGCATCAATGCACAGATAGAATAATAAAAACAGCATCTGGATAGAGGAAAAGATTCGAGAGAAGGTCTAAAACCTTGCCATAGTATTGAATTGACTATACCACTAAATATCTTTACTTGTGAGTGCCGTTGTGAAAGTTCAGATAAGTATTATCTTGCGCAATTTTTTTGATCAAAGAATTTCCGCAATTTTGTGAAACTTTTTTGGTATTTTATCTTTTATTATTAGTGTCAGTTTGGAGTCATGAATAATTCAAATCTCTTAACGTCTCTAAAGCTCGTGTGGTGTTACTTTGACCGTTAAAAAGAAAAGACGACATAGCAGAGTGTTGGAAAACTGTATATTTATCTCCTAACAAATTAAAATAACTAACTGGATAAAGTAATTTGACTTGGAATATAATTTAATAATGTGGAAAAAGTGGAGCAAAATAATGTGGAATATTTATGGTGTGGAGATGTGATCGCTGAGAAAAAATTTTGGAAAAAGATTGCGAGATAGAGTGAACAATGAGAATATCAAGAGAATGAGTGGATGTGAGAGGAGTATTGTGGATAGAGTACGTGTAAATGAGTTGCAATGGTTTGGACATGTGGAGCGAATGGATGATGACAGGATGACGAATGGAGTGTATTTATCTGAAAGACTGGGTATGAACAACGTGGGCTCCGAGAAGTACGTGGATAGGTGGCATGTCTCATGTTTTCAAATGTTAATTGTTTTATACGTAAAGTTGAATGAATACCTCTCTTTTACAGGACATTCAAAAACTTGCAAAAAAGAGTGGGATACCTATTCTGTACCGGGTACTCCACGGGGTTGTATATTTCGGAGACTATAATTATTTAGTTTTCATTAATTTTACTAGAAATAAAGATATTTTAAACATGCCACAATGTAATATTTATGTAAAATACAACGGAAGATTATTTCAGGAAATACATTTGCCCATCCACAAACATAAATCGTTGCCGTGGAGGTGAAGTGATCCAAGCCACACTTTTTTGAAAAATGAGTTAAGTATGCAGTTTTGTTCAGAAAACCACGGAGAACATAGTGGTGAAGAGAAATAAGTGATTTGATATTTTTTACATCATTTCAACTGTATGTTAGAGAATTTCACTAACGCACATAGGAATAAATAGTTCGATTAAATTATAGAAGTGAAAAGATCCAAGACGCATAGCGCGTAATTTTCCAACAACTTTCTTACGGGTGGATCTTTCTCAGCTACAGTGGTGAAATAACCCAAGTGATAAATTCGTGTTTTCTTCTAAAATATAATAAATCTTTAATATTTTGTTACTTTTATTAGCGGAATATGTGATCGGGAATATTGTGTAAATTTTTTTTGCGAAATCTATGCAAAAATAACTTAGTTATAGTCGCATTAGTATTGGCGGATGCGACAGCATAACTTCATCACCCTTTTTCTCGAAATGTCTGTCTTGTGGGTTACATCACTTCACATCCACGGCAACGAAATAAAGGTCACATGTTTTATGTAAGTTTTCGAGTGTCCTGTGAAAGACAGGTATTCGTAAAATGTAACGCTTAAAGACATTTAGTATCTTCAGTTCAGCCATGAGGTATTTGTTTTTACTATATTTTCAGAATCAAACAGTCAATTACAGAATATAAAACAAAATACACATTGAATATGTGGTCCAGTAAAGATCCCAAATTTACCAGAGCTGATATTTAAGTATTGAAAAACATCAAATTATGCTACCTATCCTGTATATCCTAACTTTTAATGGCACGGAGAAAACAGCTCGCACTTGTGAGAGTTGCTGCGATGAGATGGATGTATGGTTCAATTATTATTTCAGAACAAGCATTTTGTCCATCCACAAACATGAATGTTAAAAAGTAGGGAATATAATATTCTAGATTTTGTGTTAACAACATCTTGGTACGAACCTACGGTTGTTGGTAATAAAACGCAATTTAAAATATGCAAATTAGTCTTTGATATATCCTGGAATTCTTCCACTTTCTCAGCGTAGTAAAGTTTCCAGTTTTCATTTTATGTAAGTACTAGTTTTATGCGCGAGCTTGTTCAGTAATTAATCATCAAATTTACAAATAAACTAATGCAGATAATATCACATCTTAAGATGATCCGAATATTATGATATCATGTTATCTTTTAATGACGGCAGTATGGTGCATAGATGACACTCTTGCCTTTGAGACAACAGGTCCCAGGTTCAATTCCCGGTCAGCGCAAAATAAAAAATTGCATTTGTCTAATTATCTCGTTACTGTATTTGTTTTTAATGGACTGTATGTAATATGTGTCGTCGCGTTACTACTCATAATATAAGATTCACATCTTTATTTGGGACAATCTCAATTTGTGTGAATTGTCTATAAGTATGTACATGTTTTATTAAAACAAAATACATTAATTATTTGACGGTAATCCAATTTTTACTGGCAGTTGCAATATTTTTATCCCGTGGGGCACCCGGTAATTAATCGGTCTCCCACTCTTTTCCGTAAGTTTTCGAGTGTTCTGTAAAAGGCAGGTGTTCGAAAAAATAAAGACATATTGCACCTTAAACTCAGCGATGAGGTTTGTCACCTATCCTGATTGTCTTGATTTATATGTTGACACGGAGAGGACAGCATGCATGTTTCTTACATACAGTTGGTCTGCTGGCTACCCCAATTCTGGGATATGCCGTGATGGTATAGTAGTATAGTATATTTTTATAGAATCGCAAAATTGGAACAAGGAATCAAAAAGTAACATATTTTTTCGAGATTTTTCAAAGAGAAATCAATGAAGCAAACAACATTAAAAAAAACACGGATCATGGTATAAAATGTAAATCAAAAATCATACAGATTTTATTAACGTATCTTATTTTTTTATCTGTATTCAATAAATGAAATCTTGCATAAAGAATGTGATTGTGTATAGAGGGTATAATTTTCCTCTTTTTAACGAAATTAAGGTATGCCATACATCTATCTTTATCACTTAAATTGCAACATCTCCTACATGTGGTGCAACCAACAGAAATGTAATAAAAACTTATTTTAGAACGGACTCAAATATTTGCGCAAGCATTTGGAAACATGCAGATATTACATGTCTGATATATACCTGATATAGCATACCTGGTAATGGTCTTGGAATCCTTGTAACAATATATGTAGGTATACCTGGAAAATATCACCTTTCCTCTTCTCCTGTAAAACTCTTATATACTAGTTATAAATTACAAACATGTAAGTATGGGGAGTCTGCATTTAAATATTTCAGTCCATTTGTAGGTATGTATGAATGTGTATTTTATACAAAATTATGTAGGAGAAATTAATCTTATAAAAAAATATATGGCAAATACAACGGTAAAATAAAGCTTCCAACTGAAGTGGCTTTCTGCGCTTCAAAGACGAGATCTTCTTTTTTTGTCATTTGTCTATTACTGTTTACATTCTACTTCTTCACCATAATACCCTACCTCTACGTCATAGCAATCATAGCTTACACCTACATACGATCCAATAGTTTTTGGCCATACTATGTAGCTCATAGCACGAACTTTTTATGCGAATCATTTTCAGTTCATGGTGCTTGACTTTCCAGAATAAGATGGCTTCCCACTCTTCACGCCTGCAAACTGACGGTCAAATAAAAATTTATCTTTTGAAATTTAGCGTTCTCCTTTTCCTTACTGTTCTTTTCTTTCTACCTCCTTTTTTTAAATGTTATTATGATATTTCCATGAAATTGGCTTACTTGTGAGAAATCGTGTCTCTTCCATAGACTTGCCTTCTGTATACTGTATACTGATTTAATTTGATATTGTCATATCAATACGTAAACTTGCGAGTGCATAATATATATTGGAAGATGAATAAGTTATTAAATAATGCCCTCTGTACAAAATCACATATTTTTGTCTCCTTTTGTAAATTTATTAATTTACTAAACGATATTATTTGTTAATACTGTAATTAAGAATTGTAATTTTCACTGTTTTATAAAAAATAGTAAAATCATTAAAAACACACCAATAAAAATCCAATATTTCATATCAAATCATTGTAAACTGTCGAACGTGTATGAGCGATTTACAAACGAATGTTGCCATTCTTCAAAAAACGGATAAAGTATAAAATATATAAAATTTATCGGTTATGTTTTACTAAAGCTCTTTTTTATCAGTTAAATTATTCCCCAAGGAATTGTTGGGCTTAAAAGCTAGTAATAATAGTAATAATATGAAGGTTGAGGGTAGTAACACCCCTTGAACGCGACAGGGGTAGATTCACTTTGAATTTATTTTACCTTTAAATAATAACACCACCTACCACACAAGTCATTATCGTAAAACAAATTTGTTAGGTTTTTTTATGTTTCTTGATAATATGCAGATTTGAAAAAGGTTATACACTTTTTTTGTTGTTGTAGCCTATCAGTTTTTGTTTATGACTTTGAAAAACATTTTTGAAAAGATAAATTTTCTCCTTCCTGTTCTTATGTGAATTTTAACACGTGTTTACGATACGGGATTATACTGAACATTTTGAAAAATGTATTGCACGAAATGAATTTTCACGGATTTTAGAATATGTTTGTTTTCCTTTAGGAATCATACATCGTTCAAAAGTCAAATATTTAATCACAATAATGGATTGTTTTTTGGATTTTGATTTAAATTTTTTTTTCCAAAATTTGATAATTTTGTGTCGAATTTCAAATTTTAACTGGAATTTGAAAACTGCGGTCATGGAAAATGACCATCGTGAGCCTAGTGGACGATAAAACAGTGTTATCTTTAGGATATTTTTGTTATGTTTATTATAATTTTTTTTTTTGGTTTTGTGTTTTTCTATTTGAATGTATTTGTGCATTTTTTATTTATATTTATAGACTGTTGTATTATTGATTTGTCACACATTATATGTATTAAACCTATTGTAAAAGGCAAATTGCCGTTTATTGATCAAATAAATAAATAAAAATAAATAAATATTAGTGACCACTTTAACCTACCCTGTTCCCGCACGCCGCATTCCTTGTGGGACAGGCAGAGAGGAGAGAATGGAAATTAAAACAATAGGTATATCTTTACACATGTATAATATAATATTGATTGAGTCGACGTTGATTTTGTAAAACTCCATTATGTTGATATAATGAAAACAAAATTGTTTTTGGTTTTACTACGATTTATTTGTTAAATAAGTTACCAGGTTTCGACCTATGAGGTCATTGTCAAAACTTGAACAAATAAATCGTAGTAAAACCAAAAACAATTTTGTTTTCATTATATCAATATAATATAATAAATGTTATTCACTACTACTACTACTATACCATCACGGCATATCCCACAAGTGGGGTAGCCAGCAGATCAGCTGCATGTAAGAAACATGCAAACTGTCCTCTTCGTGCCAATATAAAATCAGGACATTCAGGATGGGTTATTCACATGTAATTCTTTTTTATCTGACATTTTTTATACGGTACATGTTTCATATTGTAGTTAAAAAAAATTGTATTCTGAATGTGAATGCATTATATTTATAAATTTTTCTATCTTTGACATTTTAAATGTGTATATTGAAATGTGAATGGATAAATAAAGAAATAATTGTATTTCGCATCAATTTTGTTGCACTTATATATATTTCTCTTATCCGATTTTCCATCTTAGATTTGCGCGCATGGTCAAGCTACTTCAATTTATTTACATCTCTCTTTATATGATGTAATTATTTTATTTTGTCATGTGAAAATTGCTATCACCCCCTTAATAAGGGTTTAATTATCGTCCCACTCATTTTCTCACAGACTCCTCCCATTTTGATATTGGATGTATGAAGTAGGACGTTAGTAAATACAGTGGGGTACAAAAGCAAAAGCGCCATTCAATAAAATGTAATATTTTCAGAAAAAAAAAACTTTTAGCATGCTTACACCGACCTCAAACGAATATCGAACGTCTTGTTCCGTTTTTGATTTAATTGGTTATACGAGTAAACACTATCAAGGCCACTCTTTAAATTCCATAAACAAATAATTATATGTGGATACATATTATTGTTTCGGAGATATTTAATTGATTTGAGTATTGTGTTATTGTTGGGCAGGTTATTAATAATAATATAAAATTATTATTATTATGTGCAATATATTTAATAATTAAATGTTACAGTCATAGAGAGAGAGCTGCGATGCTTGCGTGCATACTGTGCCAAGTTTAGATAGTCAAAGAGAGCGATATACCTACCAGCTGGGTATCTAAAGGGGCGATCACATTTGTTCAGTGATCACTCTGGATGCACTTTCAGTGATCACTCTGGATGATCATCCAAAGTGAAGCAATGTGAATGCTACTTAATATAACTTAATTACTACCTAATTATTTGTAGTGTGATCACTACATAAATATACCACATTTATGACGTAATACAATATTTATGAACTTCTGACGTGGATACCTTTATGTATCCGAGATTCTCATTCAATATCTTAATTTCACTAAGTTTATATTAATATGACGTGGATGTAATGTCCTATAATTGATAAATTATACAGTGTACTTGATGTACTTTGGCACGTCAGCTAAAATATTCAGTTTACAAAATTATCATTCAACAAGCTACCTCACTAGACTAGCTCGTACAAAGGTATTGTCTATATGAAATAATATAATATACTTCAAAACGAGAAAAATTGCATACATTAGAAGTCAATATATTTTCCAATAATGATAATTAAAAAATAATATGAATAGTGGTGATTTTGCTTCTGAACCCCACAATTTAGGTATATCTGACTATCTGTAGGTATTGTAAGCCCCTATAAGTGCTCTATATGACTGTATACCTACATAGTGCCGGTCTTATCACTCATGAGATTATCTACGACGTATCCTTTCTAATCCTTAATTAGTTTCGTCATTATTATTGTTACTAGTTATTATACTCGGCGTAGCTTAGAAAATAATAAAAAGTGTCTTAAATAATATATTAATTTTTCCCGGCATTAGACTGTTAAGTTTTTGTGTGACCATGACTGATCATATGGAGACTTCTCTGGTTGTATAATGCTGAGAAGTGTGGATGGCAATTCTGCCGCCGCGTAAAAAAAAAAAAAAAGAAAATAACTTGTGTTCGTCTGAAGTCTGGAGGTACGGCCTCGTGAACGAGGGGTCCATGGTTCGATCCCAGGTGCCAGCAAACTCCCCTTTCACGACACAAGCTTTTGGCTTATTGTGAAAAGTGTATAAGGTTGTATTTGGGTTTATAACAAAATCCAGATACCTATGTACCTATATTAAAAAAATATATATAAATCCTGTAAAATGTAGAGAAAAATATACTACTGTTTTCTGTAAGTTTTCAAGTACCCTGATCTAAATCTACGTATAAAAAACCTCATACAATGGCTAATTGTAAAGATAACACCGATTAACATAGGTATCATCTTTATAAATATAAAAATAAGTGCTCAATTTCGTACACGGATTATTTTTTTTTTATAAAATAATCATACGTTTGAACTCATTCGAGTATTTATATCATCTCAAAATGGCTGACAATGTAGCCGCGGCTTGAGCTCATCAAGCGAATAGCTTGAATTACCTCTATATTACCATCTCCTTCCATTTTACAACCACAAGATTCCTATTACTGATATTAAACGATAACAGTTAAATCCATTATAAGACGAAAACCTTATCTGAATTATTTTTACTTGTAAGTTTGTAAATAATTTGGTTTACGTGTCTTTATAGTAGATAAATAATTTCTCAAAAATAGGATTTTTCTAAGTTTGCTGGTTTCATTGCTGAATTTCCTTACCGGGTTAGTTGGAAGATATTGCATTTTAGCGATAAACTCGCCTTTTGTACATAATTGATATTTATATGATACTTTGTATTGATTAAAAATATCGTTAACAATACTACTATACTATTTACTATTACCTACTATACCCTCACGCCGTGTCCCAAGTGGGGTAGGCAGAGAGAACGGAACACAAGATCCATCCAGGTATTCTTTGTTCGACTACTATTTTAATCTAATATATAAAATTCTCGTGTCACGGTGTTTGTTATCATACTCCTCCGAAACGACTGAACCGATTTTGATGAAATTTTGTGTGCTTATCGGGTAGGTCTGAGAATCGGTCAACATTTATTTTTCATACCCCTAAAAGTTAAGGGTGGTCCACTCCGATTTTTTAAATTTTTTGGTCAATTTTTTTAATTTTTTTATGATGAGGCATAAAAAATACATACAGCCCTAATTTTTCACCCTTCTACCATCAACCCCTATTTTTTAATAGCGATATTAGTAATCTAGAAATAATGTATATGGCAAAACAACGTTTGCCGGGTCAGCTAGTGATATATCAAAATGCGGGTAAATTTGACTAGTTTCAAAACCTTCCAATTATATAATATTATTATAGCAGCCGCGATCGCCAATTTTCAAAAACTGAAAACCAAGCATTGAAAATAGTAGGCAGTTGTAATACTAATAATATAAAAATTATAATTTTGATATTTTCTTTTTCTTTTATACTCATCATCATGTTGCACGGTTGAGCGAGCGGAGTTGGCATTAGCATACAAATTAAAATTTCAATCCCGTTACTATCAAGAGGAAAAAACATAAAAAGCGTTTACTTTTTCATCAGAAGGGAGAAAAGGTATTTGCCAGCAATAAGTTACAGTAGTGCGCTACTCTTTAAAGTGAAAAATCTACGGTTAGATTTTTCGAAGATAAACGTATCATCGCTCGCTTGCAAGAACAGTGATGTATCTTAAAAAATGCAGTATTGAGATAAACTCGAAAAAGTTCTCAAATTAGCATAGTCGTTGTTCACAATTTGAATTTTGGTTATTGTTAAACATGATTTGATATAAATACTAACATTTTATAAAATCATGCCATTAAATTGCAAAATAAAAGTTAATTGAGTATCTTACCTTTTGCACAATAATGTGCTTAACATAAATAATGAAATATCCATGCGAAAACAACATGCAACATAGGCAGAAAGAACGGAGCGCCATATACTGTAGATCAGTCCCTACATACTGCTTTCGCCTCCTCTGCATTCATGCAACCTTTCATGCACGCACGTCGATTTCTCTTATTCAACACATGGTTGTCCTTGAGAAATAGATTTACGTGATCAAGCCACGTAGTTCTCGGACTCCCGCGCTTCCTTACAACCCCTTCTTTCAGACAAGTATATCCTTTTTGACAATCTTACCCCTTCGTTCTTTTCACATGCTCGAACCATAATTTCTATACTACCAGAATATCAGCGTAGGTGCACCACCTTTACAACTGTGTATTATGTATTATTAATGTATGTGTATTATATATTTAATGTATGTTACTTGCTATGTACTGGTAGTAGGTAGTATATGTAATATTCTCTTTAAACAATATTTGAATCCCTGTGGATGTATAAAACTTGTTTAAAGTTTCTCTACGATCTTTACAACAACTTCTAACTAATAATAATACTTCTTCCATTACTACGTACCTACTGACGTATCCTCTCATTTCTTCTTGGTATAAGGTTTTAAGTTGAATTTATTCCATCTCTCTTACTCATAAACAATTAATAATTATTATTCCGTCTGTAATACCTATCTGACATGTAAAGCTCGAATGAACTAACATTAGAGTTGTTTTAATTTTAATGTACTGTACTTTATCCTGACGACTTAATATTTCAAGTGTGGTATGCAGAGAGAACGAATCGCCATATAGATTCATCCTTACATATGTATTCTTTCACCTTTTCAACAATCATACAATTTCTCATACATAAACATTGATTTATCTTATTTAACAAAATGCCGTCCTCAAAAATTTGATCTAAGTGATCAAATCATGTAGTTCTCGGACGTCCGCGCTATCTTACACCCCTTCTTTCAGATAAATACACCCTCTTTGTCATTCTTTTATCGTCCATTTTGCACCACATGTCCAAACAATCGCAGTTTATTAACACGCAGACTTTCCACATTACTCCTATCGCACCCACTCATTCTTTTATTTTCCTTATTTTTCTCAGTGAGCTCATCTCTGCTGCATTAATTTTATTATCGTTTTTTTCAACCACGTCCATGTTTCGCTTGCATACTTAAGTTTTGGTACCAGAATGGAATTGTGCACCAGCATTTTCACACATTTCTACTGCTAAAAATGGTATATCATTGAGTAAAAATCGAACAAATTGTCTTGTAGTAATAACGAAATAAAAAAAAACAATTTTTACTTCTACTACCTATGTGATTTATTCACGAGAGAGAAACGTCTTTCTTCTTCAGAAACCTCGATTGGAGAACCATGTCTACACAATGCAACATTGTGTAAAATCTAATCGGAAGAAGTTGTTTGGCGATTGCCAAAGATTGATTATTTTCGTTATGGAATTCTACTACTTTAACACCGACATAGTGAATACCTACTTGTAGTAATATTTTGGTTTAATGAGGATAACTCTTTATTAATGACGCTGTGAACATATTCACTAATGTGAGAGTTCTAATGTATGCTGATGACATGAAAATTTTCAAGGCTATAAATTGTATGGAGGACTGTGAGACGCTGCAGAAAAATTTAGATGATTTTTGCAACTGGTGCTACGGGAATAAACTAACATTGAATACAAAGAAATGCCAAGTTATGCGTTTCTACAGAATTAAACATCCCCTTTTTTATAAATATAAAATAAATGGTTCTGTGCTGGGATCAGTCAATGAAATACGTGATCTTGGTATAATTTTTGACCAGCGACTAAGTTTTGTTAATCATGTGGACAGTATTTGCAAAAGATCATTGAGAATGTTGGGTTTTGTGCTGAGAATCTGTAAGCCTTTTTCAAGTTTGTATACATTTAAAATTTTATATACTTCATTGGTTCGTAGTATCTTGGAATTTGACTCCCCTGTGTGGAACCCATGCTTCGAGGTTCATGTAAATAATCTAGACAAGATTGAGCGTAGGTTTCTGCGGTACATTAACTACAGAATGGGTTTACCTAGGGAAAATATTGATTATAGTTATTTGTTAAATTCTCTAAATTTATTAGGACTATCTGATAGAAGAAAGTTGTCTGATTTGATGCTTCTGTATAAAATTATACATGGTCAGATGGACTGTCCAGATATCTTAAGTCAAATAAACTTTCATGCTCCATTAAGGGCCACACGACAGGCAGCACCATTTTATGTAAATGAATCCCTGACGACATATAATCAGAACTCATCGCTGAATCGTATTCAAAGAGTTGGTAATGAATACTCTCGGGCAGCTGATATATATAACACAACTTTATGTCAGTTTAAATCATGTTTCAAGAGTGTCTTGCTGCAGTACTAACTGATTGCTTTGAGTATGATTTTGTGTTGTTATGGTGGTGCTTGTGTGTCTATCATTTGTCACTTCTGTTTTTGAGTTGTTTTCACTTGTATAATAGTTGTATGTTTTTTTTTTAATATGTTTAAAATGTATTTTTGAAATTGGCTTCAGAGCCGTTTAAATTGATAAATAAAATAAAATAAAATAAATTCTATTATCATTTTAGCATGGCTTACTAGCCCGATTTAAATATACATTAACTTGTGAGTATACAGTTGTATTTATTTTATGTATCGTTGTAACGAGTGTCTACCTTGAAGAGTATACAGAAAGTATCGCTTTTTAGTTCAACGACTTTGTTTGCTTAATCTGAGTTAAACTTTTTTACATGTTTGCAGTAGAAATATATTATTTGTGTATTTACTGGTTTGAAATATTATTCTCTAGCAATATACTACTACTTATACTATACCATCATGGTATATCGCACAAATGGGGTAGCCAGCAGACAAGCTGCATGTTATTTAGATGTAAAAATATTTATTTATTTATTATTTAATTATTTACTGTACATTGGTTACAATATTACAAAATAAAACAGTGTCATACAAATATCAGTTATACAATTCTACGTATAGAGAGCGAGTTCATCGCTAAAATGAGATGTCTTCCAACTAACCCGGTTATTAAAATTAAAACAAAAAAAAACACATAGGTACATAATATATAAATATATACACAGTAATAGTAAAAACAAAATAAAAATAAAACTTAAACTAGACAAAAAGAAAAATAACACATGCAAGCAACTATATACTTATGGACACAATCATATGTATTATAATAAAAAGAAGGACATAATATATATTGCAGCTTGCACATGCATCCTTAAGGGAAAGGGATTATGGAGTCAGATGCTGAATTCAATGAAAGGAAATGATTTTTGATAGCTTGTCTGAAAGAGTGAAAGGTTGTTGTCATCCTAATTTTTGATTATAAATAAAACCTTATTTTGTACTTCCAATATGACTATTGGTCGCGAGCCGGCTTTCAAGAGCCTTCGCTCTCATCATCAGGCTAGCGTAAGGCGCTTTACGCCTACTATTTTAATTTATTAAAGTTATATGTATTTTACGGTGCTAAAATGCTGGTGCACAATACCATTCTGGTACCGTCACTTACGTATGCAAGCGAGACATGGACGTGGTTGAAGAAGGACGAAAGTGGAATAAATGCAGTAGATGCGATCGTTGAGAAGAATGGTTGGTAAAACGCTGCGTGATAGAGTGAAGAATGAGGATATTAGAAGAATGAGCGGATGCAAGAAGAGTGTTGTGGACAGAATGTGCGTGAATAAACTACGGTGGTTTGGGCATGTTGAACGAATGAACAAGGTAAGAATGACAAAGAGGATATACTTATCTGAAAGAAAGGGTGTGAGGAAACGCGGGCGTCCGAGAACCACGTGGCTTGATCACGTGGATCAAATTCTCAAGGACGGCCGCGTGTTGAGTAAGAGGAACCGACGTGCGTGTATGAGAAACTGTATGAACGTGGAGGAAGCAGAGGAAGTGTATAAAGATAGATCTGTTTGGCGTTCCGTTCTCTCTGCCTCCCCCACTTGGGACACGGCGTGAGGGTATAGTATACTATAGTAGTATATGTATTTTTATACACCTTTTTTTACATTTAAATACAGGCGCATACTCATTTTATAGACACATGGTTGGAGATTAGATAACGTAAAAATACACAACTTAACACGTATAGTTAGTCAATAAGACCCGATAATTAAGACGTTAAAAAATATTATAATTAATAATAATTAAATCAGTGGCGGCTACTCCACTGTATTGCCCAAATGTTTATCTACATAGTTACTAATAGGCACTACCTACTACTATACCTACTACCTGCCTGACATCCATATTAGATAAGTTATCTTGAATCTTCATCTCAAGAGAGAAATCGGATGCATCACACTTGGTGACATGTTGAATATATTATTATTTTAATATTATTATTATTAATAGACAAAGTCAGAAAATAAAATAATCTATGTATTCGATACTAGTTCTAAAACCCGGCTTATCAAAGAAATTTATAAATTGTTTTGTTATTTCATTGTTAGTAGCATTACACTACAAAATGTGTTAAAGTTTCTATTCTATTATTTTTAAGACTAACCCGTGATTTCAATTCTTTTGAATAAAAAAAAAAAGAAAATGAAAAATTTGTGATTGATATCTGCCTGTTATCATCTGCAAGTTGTTTCCAAATTCAAATGGTGAAAAGGTATTCTAAATAAAAATTATTTAGATAATAATTTATTTTATATTTACTACCTGAGTCCTTTAAGTCATTACAGTTTATAATAATACAATATCAACAATATGTAAATAAAAAAAAAAACAAGCGCATTAATAAATGAAATTATATTAATAAGAAAGTACCCAAGTATAATTGATTATGAATTAAATAATGATGAATAATGTTGGAATATTAAAAGTATAAGCTTTTTTTAAATAGGTATTATAATAATAATACTACTAAAAGAAATTCTAAACTTATTATTTGAAGGAAAAATATTATTGCTTAAAATGTAACCTGAATTTAAATTGGGTCAATAAAGTATTTTTCTTTTTAATGTAATTATTCATATAGTTCGGTACCTTTTCAAATCAATCCAATTTAAAGAATTGAAAGAAAAAGTAGGATAAAATGAAACAATTCATATATTTAATGATGTCTTATGTATTTAAATAATCGGAGCCTAACATAAAAGTATAATCTCTGAGCTATTCCTTAAAAATATTATTTAGAAAATTGTGGATTGACGGATACATACGTTTACAAACACATAATTTTATTTGAATGATAATAAGGTTGTAGGAAATACATAGATTGCTCATATTCATGTTTGTGTAAGAACCTGTTTGACCGGATCTTATTTTGGTTTTATGTTACAAACTATGCCACTGCATATTTGAAGATGGTTGACATTTTTATTTATTTATTTATAAAGATATTGAATTGACTGCACTTAGAATAATAATAATATATTTCTAACTGATTACTAATTTTCGAAAGAGCGGGCGTATGAGAACCACGTGGCTTGATCACGTGGATCAAATTCTCAAGGATGGCAGTGTATTAGGTAAGAGAAATTGACATACGTGTATGATAAATTTTATGAATGTAGAAGAAGCGAAAGAAGTATGTATGTAAGGATGGATCTATATATCGTTCTCTCTGCCTACTTGGTTTGTGATACGGAGTGAGGGTATAGTACAGTATTGTACTAATTTTCGATAACTGAATAGCTTTGTGGCAGAACTTAAGCTTTTAAAGGCGAAGGGTTTTCAAGCTTTTAATGTTATACAATATGTTACTCTCTTTCTGTATCATCACGATTTATCCCACAGGTGAGGTAGCCAGAAGGCTGTCTCCATGGAAAATACATTTAAATTGACCTGTGTTCAATATATTTTCGGTCATTTCTAAAATTATGTTCTCCAAATCCTGTTTGATCCAATATTTCGTTGATTTGCGCTGTGATGAGTCCTTTCGATAAATGCTATTCTGGGCATCTTTAAGTAAATTCCATGTAGTTTCGGCAAAAGATAGGACTATGTTCTACAAAAGGCTGATAATAGTGAAATATTCACTTGCATACCTCTGAATCAGCGATGAGGCACTTAACCTTTCCTATATGTCTTATTTTTATGCCATTAATGATGTACCTACTTAATGTAAATTTAACACATGAAACTGTCAAAAATTATCATTTTGGGTTAGTTGGAAGAGATCGCGCCTTTGCGATAAACTCGCCCTCTGTATATTGATTGTATTTAATTTGAATGTATACCTTTTATGTAATTGTTTTTTTATCAATGTACAGTAAAGAATGAATAAATAAATAAAAATAAGGCTTAGAAAAGACAACGTTACCTTATTTGGTAGTGCCCCGGTTGAGACTTGAACCCGAATCGCTACCTTTTTGCAAGGAGTGCTTTATCCAGTTATGCTACCGGGCGACTTGCCGAAGGTTCCAATAATTGAATAAATCACTCCTCGCGACAAGGTAGGGATGCATGCAAGGGAACTCATGTCCAGTTCGGGCCACTACCAAATGAGGTGATGTTGTCTTTTCTAAGCCTTATATGATAATTTCATGTGTTGAATTTACATATATATAATCATACAATGGTCTATCTATCTATCTATCTATACCATCACGGCATATCCCACAAGTGGGGTAGCCAGCAGACCAGCTGTATATAAAATATGCAAGCTGTCTTCTCCGTGCCAATATAAAATCAAGACATTCAGGATGGGTGGCAAACCTCATCGCTGAATTTAAGATGTAAAATGTCTTATTTTTTCGAACACCTGCCTTTTACAATGGTTAATTGTAAAAATAACATAAATATAAACAATAAACTAAATGTTCATTTTATATACAGTGGGCCTAGTCAATACACATTTAGGCGGTACGTTTTCGTTTCGTTTTCGTTCAAACAAGACGAGGTTGCGAGAACGCATCAATTTTCGTAGCTAAAATACACAAGTTGCTACGAAAATTGACGCGTTCTCACAACGTCGTCAACGTTTCAACGAAAACGTAACGCTTAAATGTGTTTTGACTAGGCTTACAGTTGTGTCATCTGGCTACCCCACTTGGAAAAAAAATGCCATGGTAGTTAAGATGGATGAATGGGTAGTTTTCACATCATTTTAGGTTTATTTCTAAGCTGGATCCATTTATATAAACCTTTATGGAATGGGTGAACATAATGCTCATGACCACATCCGTGTTTGAACCCCTGCATTATCCTAAAGTATATTGTATTACCATTTTCCTCTTATAGGTAAACGTACGTATACGTATGTTCACCTTTAAAATCGACCAGATTTTCAGCCCCCCCTCTCCCTTGTAATGCGTCTTTTATACCTTTAGTAGGTTATTATTCAGTCTCCGTGGAAAAGGAGACCAGTCAAAGTTTCATTCTCTAAAAAGCAGATTACTTAGTTTTAGTTTATTTAGTTTTGAGTGTCATGATGGGTGGGGAGTTGCAGATTAGCTAAGTGAAAAAATAATATAGATAAATGCATAATTATGATTTATAAAATTCAACATTTAGTTCGACTGAGTAATCTGAGTAATGTACATTTATTTGACAGTATTTAAAACATAACATGTCATAAAAATCCAGCAATGCGATATGATTGTGTTGTTTTATTTCACAAAATCACAAAGTAGCATTATATATTTAAAAAAAATGTTGTTTTCACTAAAGAATAGATCTCCCACTCTATTCTGTAAGTCTTGAGTGTCATGATGGGTGGGGGAGTTGCAGATTAGCTAAGTGAAAAAATAATATAGATAAATTCATAATTATGATTTATAAAATTCAATTATGTAGAGGATTAAATGATTTCATAAGTTTGATTTGTACCCATCCTTCAGCTCAAATCTGGGTGCCCTATGATATCTTGTAACAGTTTTCAATGAATGAAATGTAAATACAACAAAGTTATAACAAATTCGACATAATTTTGTTTGATGTTTTTTACTTACTGTGTAGAGTCTTGATTGGTTTACGTATTATAGATGTTTATTGTTGTAGTATTATATTGTGAGATAAACTGTATGACTCTGTTACAATAAAATAAAATAAAAATAACATTTTCTGCTCTTAACTGCACCGCAGTTTATTTGCTGTCCAGTGTGCTTGCACTGATATTTAAAAGGCGTAAAAAACTGCATTGATTAATTATATTATTTTGTCTATGTGGTATTATTCAAAGCCATCTTTAGTAAATATTGTTTATGGTCTTCATCTGTGATTGTTGCTAATGTCAAAATTTGTCATGACTCGTTTAAATTTTGTTTTTATGATATATAGAGTTTTATGTATTCTGTAAAATATCCACATTATTATTGTAATAATTTTGTTAGTGGCTTTAATCTGTGTGATGTTAAAATAAATAAATAAAAAGTAATATTTCATCATCAATATTTATTTTCGTACTGAGTTCTACTGGATGATTTATAGTAGAAATTGATCTCGTTTTCATCTCTCAGTTCAATACAACGACAATAATTTCAACTTGTATCATTTCTCTTTTCAACTATTTTACTTGTCTCCACGTTTCAAAATGCAAACATTATAGTAGGTAGTATAGTAGAATCTAGTCTCCAAAGACAACATATAATATATAGAATTATTATAAGTATCTACTTAGTAGAATAAGTAGTAGAAATGCTCGTAGCAGTAGTGGTAGTAATAATGTATAATGTGAACCGTCTTAAGAAGTCTCAGTATGTTGAATTATTTATGAAGATTGCCGCAGAGCGGCGCTACTAGTAGTAATAGTAGATCACACTACTGATGCTGCTGCTGTGGTGAAAACATAAGTAATGTCGTCGTGCTAGTGTCTTCTAGGTACATGGTCATAATATTTTTCACCATTCCGTGCCGCCACTGTGCATTTTTAAATCTTGATGCAATTTTTATTTGTGTTAAGTCATTTTATGCATTATTCTTTTATGATCAAGCCATTTTTTATTAGATTTATTTTATTCCTGAAATAACTATTATAAAGATTTATATACTAACCTGTCTTTGCCATTTTGACATTGTCAGAAAATTGGATTATTACTTATAATATTCTACTTTATTGGCACTGATAGAAAAACTTTCATGTTTATTGCAAGCAATGAGTCTGCTGGCTACCCCACTTGTGAAATATAAATTACTAGGTATCTTACTACAATTCTTAGTTGTACCAATTTGTTGTAATAAACTGCAGATATATTGTTGTGAATAGTTTTTTTGTAATAATTTCGTTTTAATAGGTATATTCTGTAAGAAATATATAAAATATTTTACAAACTTTTATAAGCAATTTAAACATTTTAGAAAGGTAAAAATCATATTCTTTTTGCAAAAAGAGTAATGGAAAATTTCCCTTACAGTTAGAAAGGAAATATTTTTTTTTATGTAATTGGAATGAAAAAGAGAATATAAAATTCTAGGAAATACAAGTCGAAATATTATCAAGTAATTTGTTTATTATACAAGTATCCCACAGAGGTCTAAAAGCTTATTTTCAACATCATTTAAATAAATAGTGTAAGCTTATTTTAAAAAGGCTTTACAAATCGTAAAAGTTTCATGTACGTACTATCTGCTGTGTAATTTATTCAGCAAAGCACCCGATGTCTTGTGGGACATTTTGTCTATTATTTTCAGAAGATTTTCAGCTGCTGAAATAGGTTTCAGCTACATTATATAGTTATGTTATACTTTTATTTTGTGTTAATATTGCGACAGAAGTGCTTTTATACGAATGCAGTGGAATTTTAAAACACTCCTTTCTATGGTTTATTTTAAAGCCACTGAGAAATTCTTGGAAGAAATTAAATTATCTATTGAACATCGACTTAAAGTAAAGACAGTAGGAATGTTGATTACTGCAGTTTTACAATATAAGCATATCGCATATTGTAATTCTTGAGGTTTAACTACGTAAATTAATATTTTAAACATATTTAGGTTAATTACAACAAAAACAAACGCTATTTAAAGTTATATTTAATCATCGACTTACTACATTAGTAACGCAGTTAAAATTTCTTGTAAAATTATGTTCCGAATTCAATAATTTATAGTAATTGCCTCAATTGAGTCAATTAAAATTATAGTGAAAATGAAACAGTGGTTTTTTTTTTTGATTAATTTATTTAAAAATCAAAAATGAATTTTCACAGTGTTAACACCAAAGCAAAACACTTATTAATTATAGTAATAATATAATAACATCTTTCACTCCATAACTTTAAGATGGTTGTGGTCTCTTTCCAACTAATGCTGAAGTATAGGACATCCTTTAATTATATCTGAAAAGCAATAAAAAGACTTAACAAAAAAAAACAATGAATGTTCTTCGAGTCTGCAACACAAAAAATATTATGTAGCAATATAGGTATTTGTTCCCTTATGAAAATATTATAAAAAAACCATGGTGATTGTTATAAAAAGGTGCACCTCTAATATATGGAACATAAATATATTCAGAATCAACACTTACATACTTATATAATAATGCATCTACAACGAGAGACTCGAGGAAGATATGAACGTATCTTTTTGAACCAACGTTCATTTGAAACTGCTTGACATGATCTGATATTGGTCGCATTACCATTTTTTCCTTAGAATTTCCTGTCTTTATTAAGGGTCTTGTGTAAAAGTGATTCGTTTTATTTGTATGAAATACTTATCTCAAAACTAAATTTACTTTAAAAAGATCTTTGGCTCAACTGGGCATCAATTTCTGGATATAACCTTTCTAAAATAGAAAACATATTATCTTTTCTCTAAAATTAGGGGCTTTCGACGGTATATATCTGTTCTGGGCAATTGTTTCAAGTATACATTTGTTTTATTATTCTCAAATTTTTAAGTACCTACTCGCGTTATTTTGAAATATAAATTAATTTAAAAGATCTCTTTGTGCTGTGTTAAGATTTTTTTGCCCTATATTCATATTAATTTCTATTTTCTAAGTTCATTAAAGTGTCTTCATTATTTTTAAGTTTCAACAATTAATAAATTTTGTAATTTATTTTCGTACTTTTCATTCGAATAAGCAAAAATGATTATGACGAATGAAAACACTTCAAAAGAATAATTTCCAAATTTATTTTTACATTTTTAAAAATATTTTTTGTAACTATACACCAACTTTCAGTTTTATAATATAAGCTTTTCTTAATATTCTTATGCGAGTATACAAATGGTGTAGCCAGCTGACTAATATAACATAACATAACACGTATAGACAATTCACACAGACCGAGCTAGTCCCAAACTAAGATATGAATCTTGTATTATGGGTACTAACACGGCGATACACATATACAATGCACTAAACACATATACATGTAACACCCAGACCCAGGACAATCTGAAAAAGGTTATTCTTCATTTTGCCCTGGCCGGGAATCGAACCCGGGACCTCGTGACACAAAGGCAAGTGCGTCAGCCTCCGCGCCACACCGGTCGTCAACCGGTCGTCGTATACGGGACGAACATTCAGCTTTTTTGATCGAGTCATAAAAAAGGACATTAAGGGTGCTTACTTAGCAAACCTCATCATCGAAAAATTGAAGATGTTATTTCACAAATGCCTATCTTTTACAGATCCTCAAAAAAAATAATTCTGAAATATGTGCGTGGGTTTTCTGCATCAAAAATCCCTATGATTTGCGAACTCTGGAGAGTGTGAAGGTGTTCAAGGCAAGGTCAATAAAGACCCGATTGTTCAGGAGGTGTTATGATTCTTGAATGAGCCCTTGAGGTGATTTTTCCACAAAACGACGCATTTTAAAAAAGTTGTCTAGTTATTATTATTGTTAAAACTCGATGTGAATTTTTAAGTAATACATTGCAAACTAAATACTTTTTTTTATCAATGAATTATTATTATTATCTTATCAACACTTTCTACTCCCAACATTATTTTGTTCAAATCCTATTAATACTGTTTGTCTCTGTATCTTATTTCACTTTTTACTAATCGCCTGATGATGGAGTCGAAAATCTCCGAATACTAGTACGCGAAGTTAATAAAAGTCATTTGGAAGATAGCTACCTACATACTTATATTTTTTAAATTTTATCTTGAAATAGACTTCCAACAAGTACCTTCGGTCAATGACATCAAAACATTGTAAACTGTTTATCGAATTTAAAAAACTTCTAAAAATATATTTAAAATTATTAATGTACCTTCTATTGTAGTCGTGACAAGGTACTTAAAAAAGTATGATATAACTTATTAGATCTTCCTCCTTCCTTATGCGGAAATCCGCCCACACTTGAGTTATTCCGTGTTACACTTATTTCCTACTTCCTGAGTATAAATTGCGTAATTCTATTTTCAGCATCAGTAACAGGACAAATAAACATTTCCCCCTTTCCCACTCTCCTCTAAGCTAGCTAATCTAGTTAAATAGCCTATTATTTATAATATTTAATGCTACAATTACCTTCTCCACTTTCCATCCATCTATCCTCAGGGTTTCCCTAGTATAATGCCACCGCTAGGAGTAATTTTCTCCATTAACTCTCAAAACAATTCAATTATACATGATGAAATATGCACACGCTGTGTACCTACTGGTGTTTACTACTAGAGATTCGGATTAAACCTATCATCGGTTAACGAGATTTGATCTATTATTTTTCATGAAGTACTATTTGGTGTGTTTTACCACTAAATAAATTATAAAAGTTGTCGAAACATGTAAATAAAATTATGAAGTTTTTTTGTTTTATAATATTATTATTATTATGAAGCTATAATAAAATACAATTGTGTTAATTTTTTTTATTCTTCCTCTCTTCCTCGAAGTCACCAAAATTCAATAATTCTCCCACTTTTGCTGTTAGTTTTCGATTGTTCTGTAAAACGGCAGAGCCTTTTAGATGTTGATGAAAATTACAATTGGACAGACGAATATAGTAAAATACAGTTTGTAGCTGCAGGATATAAAGGAAGAAAATGAGTTTGAAAGGATAGGTATAGAATTAATAAGTATGGAATTTCATCCCCTCTGCCTACATCATTTGGGACACGGCGTTTAGGTTAAGATAGATTAATTTATCTAATTTTTATATATCGATTAAATGAGCTGCGTTCTTTATTTTGCTTATTTCGTTAGACTTGACAAATTTTATTCAAAATTTTATCAAAATGATTAAAATTTGTTGCTGTTTCCGCAGTGCTCATCAAGAATAATTAATAATTTCTGAAACAATAATTTCAATCAAAATTAATTTACAACATTTAGGGACATAGTTGAGTGTAAATAATAACAGCATGAGTGACATCTGAAACCTGAAAACTGATCCTAAAGGGTTATCTGTCATATTCTCTAATGAAAGTTCACAGCCTTCCTTTCTATCTTGTTATTGTTGGTGTACTTTATATAATATCTATATCACACAATATTAATAGAATTAAAATAGATTTAAAATAAAACACTGTATTACTTTCACTATGAACAATATTTGACTCAGAAGCCTTTCAGGTAGACACCCATCCATCATCAGTGAGTTTTTATTAGAAACAAAATACAAGGTAGAAAAATTACAGATGTTTACAAATATTATAAGATAATAGGTAAAGTGTGTCTGGGATCTATGGAGGTGTGTGTAGCATATTATAGAGATGGGTTTTATTTTAAATCAATTCTAATTCTTTTTAAGTGAACTTTCACAAAGTTATTCTAAGAACTATAGAATCATTACATAACATTAAATTGTAATTATACAAATGTATAGCATTATTTCTGCTTGAATTCTGAGATTATTACAGAATGTTGGAAAAGTAAATAAATACAAAAATAAAAAAGTCACTTGAAGCACCTGGCAAATCATTGATCAACTACTATTCCATCACACCGTATCCTCAAGTGGGGTAGACAGTAGACCAACTGTATGTATATTAAATATGTAAGCTGTCTTCTCTGTGTCAACAGCAAAAAGTTATTCGGAGTGGGTGGAAAACCCTGTATTTAAGATTTTTATGTTTTTGAACACCAGCGTTTTACAGAAAACTTGAAAACTTACGAAAAAGAGTGAGTGACCTTGTCAGTGAAAGAGATGCGTACTTATAACTTCATTGCGTGTTTCAATGTCATTTTATCATGAAATAAATTATTTACAAACGAATCCATCACTTACATAAATGTTTATGTAAATTGTTGAGGGCAACGACCATAAAATTACGTTTCCTTAACAAAATACATTATTTGTTACTTATACGTTTTGTCATGTACTTTTTATAAAAGCTGCAACTTATTTTTCTGAAAACTTAAAAGCTGTATACAGTATATCTACAATTTATTTTTGTTAAGTTATGGTTTCTTTTGTAGAGAATAAATTTAAACTTTTATAACTTTTATTTTTTTTTTATGTGGGTTTTCTTAAGAAAGTATTAAAATATATTTAGTATTGAAATCATAAACAATAAAAGCTTTAAGTTTTGAGAAATTATAGAATTTTGCACCGAATTCAGCTTTCCTTATGATATGGAAAGCTTTATTTTATATAAAAAAGCTTTTTGCGAGTATTTCCGATGATGTTTTGTATGTAAATTTTATAGTCCATATATCTCTTTGTCATAATTCACTCAATTGCGGGTGCATTGCCGTAAAATGAAATAAGAAGAAGATAAATATCTCTTTGTCTTCGCTAGGAACGTTTCGTTTGACAATATAGAGGAGAAATAAGTCAAGAAACCAATAAAAATAGTTATTTGCAACTACACGATGTTATTTTCTCTATAAATTGTTTAGAGACTTATATTATTTGATATTGTTTTTGTTATTATGTTTTCTGACATGTTCTACAAACGCGTTAGTTATTGGGTTAACTGCAACAAAATGGCGTACGTACAGAACGCCCTTGAGATGGTGGCGGATCATTAAACGGCGCTATGTTTAAATAGTCCATATTATTAGATACTTTTATAATTCGTTCCCGGTTTAATAAAGTATAGGTAAAAGAATAAACGTTTAAATGTATTAAATATGCATGCTTTGTTATATATAGTTACCTATAAAATGTTCATCTACGAATACGTGTCTTTTTATTGGGCATTTTAAATTTTACAGAAAAAGTGGAAAACCTGTTTGTCTTCCAAGGGCTACTCCACGATTTTTTTTTTTAGATATTTCTTAAGAACAGTACAGTACAGTTAATAAACGAGTGATTTAAAAGAAATGGTCATTTGTTTTTATGTCCCTTCAACAATTAATATTTAATGTTATAGCAATAATGAAATTGCTCATCCATAATTGAGTTTCCTTCCATAATATGGAGAAATTAGCAGGAAGCTTTCCTGCTTAAACTGTGCATAAGTCGAGAATCAGAGCAATTATAACTCCTACGTTGGGTATTATATTATATTACATCTCTCAGTTGCAAGCTGTTACCTACGTATAACGTTTAGACCAGACGGAGTTAATCCTTCAAATTACTAGATTCTACATATTATTATTCCATAGAGAAAATGAAGCCATAGACACCTCGTCGTAGACGTCCCAACAGTTCATAATATCCATTTATTCCACAGATGTATGTAATTAAACCTATAGATAATATATAAAATTCTGTGGACACACTATTTCGAATCTTTATCATGTAACAAACTCCCCAAAACAAAAGAACATCAATTACGAGTAGGCTAAGGTTTTATTTAAGAGTATATTTATTAAACTTATCCAGGATTGAATATTTTACCATTTATGTGTATAAAATTGTAAAGAATAACAATTTAGTGAACAAATATTGTAAAGTATTATTAATGAGTGATACTGACTGACATTTGATAACTTCTCCAAAACAGGAGACCATCAGATCCGTTCCATTAACATACATTTAGCCTAATACTGTATTACACTCTTATTACAATATCTATGGTAAAATATCATACCCATAGAGAATAATAATTATATTGCATAGACAAATGTAAAAAATACATAGTTTATGACAATCTACTTAAACGATGGTTCTACAACTGTATTAAATAATATATGCCTATTCTGTCTCTACTCTTTTAGTTCTTGAATGAATATCCACAAAGTTACTCTCGATAACTAAGCATCTTTAGTTTCACTTACGCAGGTGTTAAAAAATCAGTAAAATGGGAAAACTTCGTTTAAAATCCGTTTGTAACTTTTGACGTAAAATAAACCGAAAATTGAAACAATTGTCACTATCGACCCTTTGTTACGGACGCATACAAATTGACACAGGGTTGGAAAACTCTGGTCTAGTTACACTGTGTGTTTGTCTGTGTGTGTGTGTCTGTGTTGGCACATTGGGGTGTTAGAATTAACAGCCGGGCATTAGTTGAAATCACAACAGTGTCCCCGTTGTAGTAGAAGCTTCATTCGCTGTAATAACAATAATTAGGAATTATCACATATGGAGGTATCATAAAACTACGTTGAACTAACTGGAAACTGTTATTTTTATGCGCGAATTCACGTGTTCATTAGTAGGTGTCGTGACACTAAAAAAGTTGCATGAAATTTTATATCTTTCTCTACACGTGCCTTTATTTCATTGAACAATAATTATCTGTTGTGTTAGGTTTTTGTTATTTTTTTACTATCCTGTAAATTCGTGGAACTAACTACATACGAAAGATAATGATTCTAGAATTTTTGTTAATACTTTCTGGAATTCAATTTTAATGCTAGTAATGAAAAATTTTCAGTTTTTCTGATGATAGCGTATAATAAATATGCAGTCGCTCAAAAACGTTTAAATCTCTTTGTTTATTAATAATAATAATAATAATAATAATAATAATAATCTTTATTGCACAAAATTAGTATACAAAGAATAAAAAAAAAACATGACAACATTACCACTGAATACATAATTTTGTGCAATGGGCGAGTTTATCGCTGAAGCGCAATATCTTCCAACTAACCCATTAAACAAAAAAAAAACAATTCATAAAATAATAATAATATATAAATAAATAAAATAATTTAAGATATATAGATAACTAAAGATATATAGACTACTATAGGTAACTGGTATACCAAAATAAATTTACACATAGAATAAGCTACTTAAAATACAGACAACATCAGATAAGCGACACGACACAGATGTTGAGTAGGGAGGGATGGGATAGAGTGGAAGGGATGGGGTAAGACTGCTCATCGTGTTTGGATACACGAAAAAAAAAAAAAAAAAATATCTTGAAAACCCTGGTAATATTTATGTAAACGCAACAGAAGACTAGCGACCATTAACCTCCTTCTTGAAAGTATAAAAAGAACTGCAAGTGCGAGTTCTTTGAGGCAGCTGGTTCCACAACCTAGCACCATGAACTGAAAAAGAATCGGTGTAATAGCTCGAACGATGGGACGGGATCACTAGAAGATTATTGGAGGCCGATCGTAGTGGAAGTCCATGAGAGTGTAAAAATTCAAACCTTTCCTTCAGATACAATGGAGTGTTGGGATCAAATAAAACCTTATAAAGAAGACAAAGAGTGTGAGCATTTCTGCGTTGAGGAATAGTTTGCCAGCCAAGGCGTTCACGATATTCAGATATATGATCATACTTCTTGAGCCCGAACACATATCGAATGCAAGTATTCTGAAGACGTTCCAACTTATTCAAGCCCTCCACCGAGAGATCCAAATAACAAACATCCGCATAGTCAAATAGGGGATGAATTAAAGATTGAACCAATAGTTTTTTTTTGTATCTACTGAGAGGAAATTCTGCATTCATTTATTAAATGAGTGGAATTATATTATTCTAAAGTTGTTTGTTTATTTAATAAACAAATATAATCATGAAAAATATTCAACAATTATCGATGTCTTTAACCGGCAACCCTTCCTTTTCGCGAGGTGTGCTTTGCTTTTTAAATAAATGATTGATATACCTACAAGGGTGTCGATAGAAAAATATCTTTTACGTAGGTAATGATAGCTGTACAAATTCTAATCAGCTTGCACTTAGAGTTATTCAGCTTGCGGAATCCATACTAAGCATCTCAGAACAAGACCCTAGCGTGAAGCTGTCATTGTGGTTTTTATGGGAGAATTTTTTGGGGTTTGGCATTACTCCTGGTAGCTTAATTCTATAATGCACACCTCGTGAAGAGGATAGATTGCGGGCTTAAGTCTCATCATATTTAACAATTTCATTTCTCAATAATTAGGTTTCACGTCAATAATGCAAAAACATTACAAAATTAGAAAAAGTATTTTTGTATGTTCCATTACGGCATATCCTACAAGTGAGGGTAGCCGGCAGACCAGCCACATGTAACAAACATGCAAACGGTCCTATCCGTGCTAACAAAGACGGGGTGGCAAACCTCAGAGTAAAGTTTCTTTATTTTTTCGGACACCTTTCACTTTTTACAGAAAACTCAAAAACCTGGGAGCGAGTGGGAGCCCAATTTTCTGCCTGGTGCTCTACGGAAAAAAATAGTATTTTATATTAGGTATTAAAAGTTTTCAAGCCCATTGATGGGTGATACCCTTCAATTATACAAGAAAGTTTATATAATATCTTGTAACGGTATTCAGTATATTGGATATTTCTGACAGTAGTAATTATTATTACTCAAATATTCTTCTTCTGTTTCTTCTTGTTTCTCTTTTATGAATAAAGTTTCGTTAATAATATTATTTGTTTTGAGAATCGTCGTAATCACAAAACAGCTTGGAGTGGTTGGAAGAAATATAATTTCATAACAAACAAGTTAAAATGTTACATAATGAAAAAATAATATTGGAGGACAGTTTTTTAATTATTTATTTAATTTAACGTCAAACGGCCAATAGCCATTAACAAAATTATTAAAAAATATATCATCTCATCATCATCATCTCGCCCTCAACGCTCCTCTCGGGAGCACAGGGCAGAAACCAGCCTCCTCCATTCAGAGCGTCTCTGTGCCAATTTCGTCACCTCTTTCCACGACATTCCCTGCGCTCTGATATGAAAAAATATATATGGACATTTTATGGAATATATAAAATTCGTTCTATCATTAATCAGTTCGTCGGTAGCCTGGAGGTAGAGTCTCGGCCTTATGAACATGAGGTCCGGGGTTCGATCCCAGGCGCCGGCAAACTCCCCTTTCACGACACAAGCTTTTAGCTTACTGTGAAAGGTGTATAAGGTTGTATTTGGGTTTATAACAAAACCCAGATATATCTTTTTAAAAAAAAAAAAAAACAATTAGTAAAATTATCCTACCTATCCATGACATTAAAAAAGTTATTCAAGATAAGTGGAATGCCTCATTGCTGAATTTAAGATGTCGAATTTCTCACTTGCGATGTTTTACGGTCACCGCGTAGTGAGAAATCAAAAAAAATTATGACATTTAAAAAAATGTTTTCTGAATTCTAGCTTTTTACAGAAGTCTCTAAAACATAGAGAAAATATTAAGAAGTTTATTCTTTGCTAGAGACTCTATGGAACACTTTTTTTAACTTCTGTATTGTTATTATTATATTATTAGTATTAATCCAAGATTAAAGAACAAAAGACAATATAGTGAAAATTGTGTATGCTTGTTATGATGAAATTCAGTGAGTGGTAACCCTTCCTTTGTAGAGAGATATCCACTTAGTTACTTATCTCATTAGTTGCGATGAAATCTCCCATGAGGGTTCTTTCTGTGTCTATGAACTTTCAGAAAGCTCGGGGAAGTTTAATTTATGGTCTTGTCTAATCGCTTCCCTCGTCTACCCAAGAATTCCCAAGATTTAATTGCATGTATGAAATTAGAAATGATAAATAGTTATTTTCAAATTGTATCGTAGAAATTGGTATATTTTTTTTCAATAACTTAATATTTAATAATCAAAGGTAACCGTGTATTTTTTATAATTATTTGTTTGTGGAATTGATAAAGTAGAGTTGATTACATCTATTACCAATTAAATCAACATTTTTAGAAAATTTCCTCTTGATGAGTTGTGGATCTGGACACTAGATATATATGTTTTAAGGCTTTGCTAAGAAGGGAAAGATAAGTATTTATAATTGAGTAAAGCTTAATTATCTTACTGCCAAGATAGACTTGAAAGTGGGTTTTGTTGTAATTGTTGAAAAGCTCTCCTAGCAATTGATATATTCTTTGTTTTCCATATTCAGGAGCCACTAATGGATAAACAATTGACACCGCAAGGACAAACAGGAGAGTTTGTTTAATTAAGGAGTATTCGTTTAAATAAACAATAGTACCAAAGTACCCAACTATTTCTGGTTCTTCTAGACCACAAGTACTATAATAATGTAGTAGTAAATACTTGGGAAATGGCACTTCATTTCAGGATAAATTATAGAAATGTTAGGTAACTCTAAATATTTTCCCAAGAAGAACCTCACAAGGAACTATTGTTATTTGAAGAGGAAGCCTTGTATTTTATTCAACTACTCACTTTAATATCCCATCATCCCTCGAAGCAAAAATAAATAGGTACTCATGGCAAGTGTCCAGGCACCTGCCAACTTCATAATAGAAAATTAATTTGATTTTTTGTATCAAAGTGGTTATTTGCAACTACGTTAGTGTATTATAATATGTGATTTGTATCAAGATACGTAAAATTAACCAGAAGATATGCATCACTTCTAGTATTGAATGCATCGTTTCTTAATAGGTGCGTTTGGCTCGACAAAATCGTTATACAGCGATGAATGTAGTCGCCTGCTCTGAAAAAATTGATATGAGAAAAATCATAAGCGAGACAGGTACAATTGGTGATTGTTGCTACGGAATTTTTATAGTAAAATATTTCTTGAATTCCTTTTAATCAAGATTTTAAATATCAATCAAGTCTGTTGGCATTGAAAACCATCATCCACATTTTCTATAACTATATCCTTTTTCCCCAACGTCGCTTTTCATCATTCTGGTATAAGTTTCTTTATCCTGTGTTAATCTTGCGTTAAACACTCACTTCTTAAATGTTCACTGAGAATGCAAACTAGATTTTTCTTCGATTACTAAGCCAGTTTCCTTCAACGTTATCCTTCATAATTCTCACATTGGTTTCTTTTTCTTATATTAATTGATCTTATGTTGATGACTCACTTCTTTTATGACCAAGAATTTAAACCAAATTTTTCTTCGATCACCAAGCCAGTCCCAAGTTGGCTATCATCAATCTGTCTTGTTCTAGTTAAAATAGTTCCTCCACCCTTTAGAATATATAAATATCTTCAACAGATAATACGAGAAAAGTCATGATGGGAGAAATGTAGCTTCATAGTTTATAAATCTCAAATTAAATAGGTACAAGTATAACTTTATGTACGTATATAGTTGCTAACAAGATCAGAGTAGAACTTCAACGAAATGTTCTCAAGATATGCAGCCGTCACTCGTTGGCATTTTGTAGAATTAGTCTGTTTACAAACAGCGTCGTCAATGAACAAAATGCTAAAAGCACATTCAAAAAATTGTAAAAACTAGTCCCATTTCGATCCTCCAAGGCAAAGCTCCCGCGATTATGTGAATTATGAATATAACTCCCTTTCCTTATCACATTAAAGCTTTGCAAATCAAAAAGTTTATATCAGTAACACTGCATTACTAGAGACCTGAATTTTTCGCGTTTGCGATAAACCCGATTTTATTCGCAAATTTCGCACTTTTTTCACGAATAACGCGAATTTTTAGACGAATAACACCAAAGTTTGACTCTTTATGACATTTTTGCAAAAAAATAAGAATATATTTTACTATCAACAAAATAATTATATTATTGTATTATTGTACTATTGTATTATTCCTTGAAAAATAAACTTTTTTTAAATTAAACCCAATAATCAAGGATTTAGGATTCATTGTGCCATTTGCTTGTCCTTTTTCAAACTATTTTAAATATTTGTTTTATAAATTATTTATGCATTTCATTTAAAGTGCAAATTGAACTTGCCATTTTAAATCTTGTGTTGATTTCTTTTAATTAATATTTATTTATAGAAAAAAAACAAACCTACATTTCTTAAAAATAACACCGTTGTTTTAAAAAAAATAACACCGATTTTTGAAAAAATAACACCGAAAATAATATAATTATTGGAGTGGATGTTACATCAAGTATGTTAGATGTAGAACATCCGGAATAAGATACACAGGATTTGAGGAATGTGAAGATGGAATGGTACTTACCCCGTCCTGTGATCGCCAATGCGTGGACTGTATTTTGTAGTTGCTGTTATTGTTCTTGGAGAGTCACTTTCACTTATTTTTGCTTTGTTGAATTAGGTTACGAAATGAAATGGATGAAAAACCGAATAATATTGTATTTGTTTGTTCCGCCGAAAATAGATGTAGTAGTTGTGAACCGTGTTGCGACCGTATGTATACTGATGTTATGTAGGTACCATGGGATAGGTAATGAAAAATGTGACAATAATCGGAATATATTTATTTTATTTATTTATTTATTTATTCTTTACTGTACATTGATAACAAGCAAATTCACACAAAAATACATTTCAAACAAAGACAATCATACAATCAATATACAGAGGGCGAGTTTATCGCAGAGGCGCGATTTCTTCCAACTAACCCAAATATAACCCAAATATATCATGGGACCTAGGGTGTAGGTAGGATTAGATTTTGGCTCTCTATTTCTTCAGTTACCTAACCATGTACATAATGAAAATTAAATATTGATAATATTTCACAATTATCATAATTTCATTTATCAATATAACAGTAAGAAAATAATATTGAGACATTTCAGATATAATATACAGTGAGTTACAGTAGGTAATACGTTGGATTGGTCTATAACGAGTTTAAAGTTTCTTGTCCATTCCTCCCTATTTTCTGTTAGTGTCTTTAATTCTAGGTATGTCTCTCAGTTCATGTCCCTCTTCACTTAATCCAAATAGGTGTCTCTTGGTCGGTTTCTACCATTTCTGTCTTCAGTCCTACCCTCCAGATTTATTATGAAGCGAAAAATAGACATCACTCCCTACCATTGAGTTTAAAGCTTCATGGGAAGCGAAACTAGTTTTTACAATTTGCCTTAATTTATTCATAGACATTTTATGTAATGACTACACTGCGTCTGTAAACGAACGGATTCTACAAAATGCCGACGACAACTCATAAAGAATTGTAATAATTCCCTCATGGCATAAGTTTTGACAAGTATAGGCGCAAGAATTCCATGTTGATAATAATAATAATACTTAGAGAATAACTAACACGAACAATTGCTCAAGCAGTTACATAGCAATACTACCCTTTGTCAAGTATTCAACAAGACGTATTAAGTAAGACGTTAATTTAATTTAAGATATTCGAGTTATATTAATTGTCAACTTATTTACTTTCTGATAGCCTTCATCTCTCTACTGCAGGATGTAGGTGTACTGAAAACTTATCTATCTCGAACAACATAAATCCACTTATTTCCTATCATTTGGAGAGTGTAATTTACATTTCTTGCCTTTCCATGCTCTTCATTCCAAGCATTACGATCTCATATGTATTTAAAAGTATGCAAAGACGGTTGAATACCAAAAAAACATCTATTTGTAAGTGCCGTGAAGCAGTTGGTCTCCCACTCTTTTCCGTAAGTTTTTGAGTGTCCTGTAAGAGGTAGGTGTTCGAAAAATTAAAGATATATTTCATCTCAAATTTGGCGATGAGGTTAGCCTCCCATCTTGAAATGTGATAAAGAGGAAATCACAGAACTCTCTTATGAGAGACATGCATTTTTTTCTTATTAAATTAACCAAATCGCTGGTGAAATTACAATATATTTTGATTCATTTTGATTTCTTGTTTTAATGAACTTCCACCATCAACTGTCCGTCGATAAATTAAACAATTATTAATTAACCTTTATAACATAACCTTGTTAATAAAGATTAATATTATTATTTTACTAACCATATAATAACGCACAATTCATTCAATAGTGGGTATTTTGAGCAATATACTAACTCATATGACAATACTGTAATAAATTAGTTTGCCACTTAGCAAGAAGTCTTCCTTGTGGGTTAATTATTAATTTGATTTGATACAGTATACGTCATAATATCAGGTACACATGATAACAATGTCAAAGTACATTCTGCTCTGGTAATAACATAACCATATTCAGAATATTATTATGTAAAGTGGTCGAAGCACTCATATCCAATTTACTGGATGTCAATCGGGTTAGTTAAAAGATGTTGCAGTATGTTTATAGAAGGGGTTTCCAATATTTTTGTTACGTGGTCGCAATCGAGAGTCCAGAAGTTAATAATAGCATGCCTTATAGTCTGATTAAAAGCAATAATGAAATATTACAAGAATTGTTTTAACATAATATATGTTTAGTACGTAATTCTTATTGTACAATAAACCAATAAAATTTATTATATATAATGAGTTACAATCCATTGGATTGGTCTGCAACGAGTTTTGACTTATTTCTCCACTCCTCCCTATTCTCAGCCAGTCTCTTCAACTCCATATATGAGCCACAGCTCATGTCCCTCTTCAGTTGGTCCATATAGGCGTCTCTCGGTCGACCTCTGCCATTTGTGCCTTTGGTCCTGCCCTCTGCGATTGCGATGAGCAGTCCTGGGTGCCTGATGTTGTGGCCAATCCAATTAGCTCGTTGTTGGCAGATTCTTTTGAGGAGTTGCCTTTTTTCGCCAACCCTGGTTAAAACTTCTTCGTTTTCGACGTGTTCCGACCAATGAATCTTCAGCATGCGTCTATAGCACCACATTTCAAATGCCGCTAACCGTCCACTTTCCCTCTTGCTGATGGTCCACGTCTCGCACCCATATAGCAAAATGCTCCACACAAAGGCTTTAGTGAGATTCTTCCTCACGCTTAGATCAATATTAGGGGATTCTAATATTTTGGATTTTTTGTTAAAGGCAATTCGTGCCCGGTTTATTCTGCTCACAATTTCTGATTTGGAGCGTCCGTCCTGGTTTATTCTGCTACCCAAAATTTATTATATATATAATATTATAAAATTATAAAAACAACACAAACACTGTTAATCAAATTTATTATAGATATATGTATATTTTTTCATTATTTAAACATTTAGCTGAGGGCGAATTCAAATTGGTCATCAAAAGAATTGTGAAACTGTATTATTATTTATTTATTATATCATTTGTACAACAGTATTAAAAATATAAAAGTCATAAAAACCTACCTAACTGGGCATGAGCCCGTACCAAGGTAGACTGAACCAGTTTTCACCATACTTAAATGATATTGATATTAACATTATATTGATAATATCTTAAAAATGTCACCCTGCACTGACACCGTAACAGCTTTTGGCCATGGAGATCTCAACGGGAAAAGAACATACTCCAAAAAACCCATACATCAACATTGAAATAAATATACTCCACAAAGCCCAGTGGCAAAAAAAGTGTCGGGAGGCCAAAGCTGAGATGGATGGACGGGGTGGAAAAGGATCTGCGAGCTTTGAGTGTGACCAATTAGCGACGAGAGGCGATGGATAGGAGGGAGTGGAGGTGACTTCCCGAGGAGGCCATGACCCACACCGGGTTGTAGCGCCACTGATGATGATCTCAACAGGAAGAAACATATTAAAATCCCAGAAAGCAAAAGAGAATATAAACCCACACAAAATAGACATCATCAAACGATAGTATACATAAATACAAAAAAAAATTGCCATAGTCTGTTTTCAGGATTTTGTTTTGATGATAGTAGTGCAACAGTATTCTACTGAAATTCATCATAAAAGCTCATTCACCCTGAAAATCCTATTTAAGTCTACAGAGCTTTACCATCAACGTATCTCTCGTTGTATCAGATATCTGCCAATAGATTGAGTGCTTTCTATCTGGATTACTATATTATAATCAATTCAATAAGCATGAAATTCATAATTGAGATCCACAATGCTGATTATTTTAACCGGATAATCGGATATCGGATAACGATCTCGAAATTTCAAATTCTTTGTTCTTTCTGTTCCGCATATTATGAAGAACTATTTGAATTTGTTGAATACGTTCAACTATGTCCCGTAGAGTCCTCGACAAAGAATAGGTATCCCATTCTGTTCTATGAGCTTTTGAGTGTCCTGTGAAAGCCAGGTGAGACATTTAAACATCTTCAATTCAGTGATGAGGTTTTTATCACCTATTCCTGAATATTTGAGTTTTTTTATCACAGAAAAAGATGACCTGTTCAATGCCTGTATTATCTCAAAAAAGTGAGGAGATGCGATACGGATATAAAAAGAAGAAAAGTGGTCAGTGCTAGAGTGAATGGTGTACTTCTACCCATTTTCAGTAATGACAATGTGTCGAAAATGGCAAGAATACTGGTGCACAATACTATTCCGGTACCCATACTTATGTATGTAAGCTAAACATGGACGTGATTGAAGAAGGACGAAACAAAAGAAATGTGTAAGGATAAGCCTGTATGGCGTTCCATCCTTCCCACCTCTCTTACGACACGGCGTGAAGCTATAGATAGATAGATAGATTTTCGTGAAAAATTGTTCGATGTGCCTTTGCACATGAACCCCTCAATTATCATTTTATACGAGTACCTGTAGTTAGTCAGGGATGTGATTAGTTTGTCTTGCAGATCGAATAGACTTCACAACATATTATGCCTATATAATTGGATTTAAGGCTTAACCCTGATCAGATCGACTATCTATAATAACATGCCAATGCCCGAAATAATCCTTACTGCCAAAAACACAACACTAAATTTTGTGTTATAATATATTTTAACCTTCGGTCTCCCTACTCTTTCACGACATAGAGTGCCCAGTTTCACTTTAAAGTGCCTGCCTTCTCGACTAGATGGGTAGACAATATATGTATACGAATGGTAGGAGTTATTTGGATGTAGTGTGCTCAGGATAGAGGCTTGTGAAAGATCAAGGGGGAGTTCTATGTTAAACAATGGATTCAAAACGGCTGATGATGATGAATATCTTTTAAGATTGTAAAATTTTATATGTTTTTTTTGTATTTATGTAAGTGTATCCTCCTCAGTAAAAGATTTTTCACATTAAGGACCGATTTAATAAATACCACATCAAATATCCGTAATAAATACGAGCAGTAATCCAACCGTAAGTAAGGGAGTAATTCACCACAGAAGTACTAAAACTTAATAAAAATCAAATAAGGATTCTAACCCGGACCTTGACAGGACACTGCAGACTAAGTAAACATATGACAAAAATTGGATTGTCAGATACCCCAACCTGCAGATTCTGTTCAGAGGATAATGAAACGCCCATCCACATCCTCTGTAACTGTGACGCACTCGCTCGCAACCGAAGTCACATCCTCGGAGGTCCACTGCTGGACTCTGAGAAAGTGAGACTTCTCACACCAAGACAAATAGTGAGCTACATGACGCACCTAGGTCTTGAGAGTGAGATATGACACAGAAGGATGTCACAATAGATCTGTTATGGTCGCAGTGACACAAGGGATATATAGTCCCTTGACCTTTTAGGGAAAAAAAAGTAAGGGAGTATCAATTTTCGAGTGGGTTTTGCAAAAAGAAGCCCATAAGTTTTACACAGAGCCTACTCTGGGTCAAAAATAAAATACTCTCTAATGACGTCCGATGTTCGAGAAATATTCAATGATAAGTAGTCTGAACCCCTCCATGTATATTTTCATTATCTGAAACGTAATTTATAACATATTAATTTATAACATATAATGTCAATTAAACTTTATGCTCATGAAATACATTTGACAATTTCCTCATTAAAGTTTTAAAAATGCAAGTTTTTACAAAACTGTGAAATGTAAATTCAAATTTCTTCAGCTATTTTGGTAAACTAATTCACACAAACTGGTAAAAAATCCTGTGTACTTTCACAAATAAAACTAATCCATTGTCAGTGCCAGATTTTTGGGAACTCCTTTTTTAGTAGACTGATTTTGTTAGTTTTACAAAAAACATAATTAAAATAGTCTATATAAAAAAAATTAAAAATGAATAAGCATTAAATTTTTTTTGCAATTGACTAATGTCCGATTTCGGGTTCTCACCGCTATCGTATTCCAACACATTGACATGACATGATATGCCAATACTATTGATGTGTTGCATTGCATTGCATTTAGACCATGTTGATCTTGTTGTTTGTGTTTTGGGAACATTTCAATTGTCCTTCTATTCCATGTTGATTGTGTTTGTACAGAGAGGCTAGTAAGTACATAAATCATGTTTATAGGAGGAGTACATTATAATACTGCTTTTGTATTGATAGAAACATCGAGTGCATTAAAGAGAGACCTACGTCACACCCGGATATCTCAGGAGCGGTAGATTTAGATTACGTTGGAAGATAAGGCATTCTAGCGGTAAATTCGCTCTCTGTACATTAAATTGTATATGGAAAAGACGAGTGGGTTTACCATTGTTCTGATCTTTTTAATATTCTATTACTATTACAACTACAATAGTTGACCAAAAAGAACACTGTTCTTCCGTCCGCAGGGTTCCGTCGGCCCGGGCGTCCCTCTATCACAATACACCGTTTCTATGACAACGACATCACAGCGCAGGGAATGTCGTGGGAAGAGTTCACGCTATTGTCACAGAGTCGCTCTGAATGGAGGAGGCTGGTTTCTGCCCTGTGCTTCCGAGAGGAGCGTTGAGGGCATTGATGATAACTACTACTACTCTGCCGTTACGGCATATCTCACAAGTGGGCTAGCCAGCAGATCAGCCGCATTTGATAAACATGCAAACTGTCCTCTCCGTGTCTCCGACATAAAAACAAGACATTTAGGATGGTTTACAAATCTCATCGCCGAATTTAAGATTTAAAATGTCTTTGTTTTTTTGAACACCTTCTGCCTTCTACAGGACATTTTAAAACTTAATGGAATAGAGTGGGAGACCAATTTTTTACCGGGTTCTCCACGAGGAATTTAATATACCTCCAGGGTTAAAATTCTAGCTTAAGATCGCGTCGAGCACACCCTATTGTATATTAAATTAATAACATTATATTGTCGTTGTGTTTTAGTAATATGTAGGCGTACAAAGGAATATTCTAGTGTGCCATTTGCTATTACAGTACTACCTCTACCTACTTACTCACTCTTACAAATTATTATTATTATTAAACGATGTACGGTGCTAGTGCTTTTGGTGCCTTGGAGGCGTCGCGTCGCGGTGCTGCTGCTACATATAAAATCAATTACAAAGTCCTTGAGCTTACTACATACACACAACGTATCTTCTAAATATTGTTCGTATCACGTACAAAATATAATGAATAAGTTTTTGAATAATTATTAAAAGTATTTTAGATGAATTCTTTTTGCCACAATTGGAAAATATGAGAAGGGACCATTATTTTACTCTCTACGTTTGAACAGCTGATCAAAAATGTATAACATTGTTATTTTCCATTTTTTTATCTCATGAACAAAATGAATTGTTTATATTATACTAATTATTTTAGATAAACGTTCGTTAATGGTGGATGCTCCACCGAAACCGCGGTAGCGAAAAAAGCACACAAAATAACATTTAATACATAGTCATCTAAAATCATATCAATATTATACTAAATGTTCTATCTATACTCTACCATCACCCCGTATCCCAAGTGGTGTAGGCGGAGAGGGCGGAACGCCATGTTGATTTATCTTTCCATACTTCTTTCATCTGTTTTACATTTATACCATTTTTCATACACGCACATCTATTTCTTTTACTCAACACACGGTAATCTATTTGATCCACATGATTAAGCCACGTGTTTCTCAGACGCCCACTCTTTCTCACCCTTCACCTTTTTTCGGGCTCTGGCTCTTGGTTGTTATGAAAATAGTAAATCAATAATTAAAAAGGATACAAATAATAGCTGTTGTAGGGTTTTTAAAGGATGATCAAACCCTGCCGTGATATTTACAACCTATGTACATCCTTTATCGTACCTAACAGATATTTTATTTGAGAATTACAATAGATATTTGCTCACACGATTTGCGTTGCGCACGTGCAATAAACACATCCTGAATGGTTTTATGGTGCTTGAAAGACTTTCACTAACTTAGTTATTAAAAAAATAGCCACTAGTAGAAAATAGCCACCCTTTCACGACACAAGCTTTAAGCTTACTGTGAAAGATGTTAAAGTTGTATTTAGGTTTATAACAAAAACCTAGACCCATCTTTTACAAAAAAAAAAAAACTTGTTTTCACTTAGTTTTCTCGAGAAAAATGATAAGGGCTTTTTGTGGTTTCGCCATTAATTTATAAAGGCAAGTGCTGGAGATGTTTAATATAAGACCGTCCACAGCGTCTTTAATAATATGGTTGACGATACGTGATAATAGCTCATCCCTTTATATTTTTATTTTATTGTTTAATATATTTTTATTTTATTTTATTGTATAACATGGTTGACGATACATGATTATTACTTAAGTATACCTTAACGTGCCGCCCTCCCTTCAGTTGGTGGTACACTTAACCACGACCACGGCTAGCTCTAGGGCCACGTTACAGACAATTGTTCCTCTAAAAGTGGGTAGATGGTGGAATAACAACAATGCTTGACAAATTAATCTTATTTATTTCCATTAACGAATTATCACCATATTATTAAAAATCTGTACTACATTTCTAGTATAATATTTAGTGAAATAAATTTAACAAGACACAATAATCAAATGAAACCTTTTTCATTCATTTATAATCGTTATATATCTATAACCATCAATGGTGGTGAAAAATACACGTTATGTTATACTTTGCTCTGTTTTGATATGCTATGTTATGTTATAATATAAAGTATTGAGTAAATATTATAAACAAAAGTTAAGGAGAAAATGCATAGGTATGTTAAATAACAAGTTAACAATATGACATGTTCACACAACTAATAATAATAATAAAAATTATCCCCGAATAAATTACCTAACAATACTTTAGCCTTGAGTGAGGTGAGAGCAGTTTGTCATTTACAACTTCTTAAAATACCAAATAATAAAAAGAAAACGGCAATAAAAAAATAAAAATTAAATTATCTGGCCTGTCTTCTCTTCTTAGATCTTCGCTTGTCCCTCCTGCTCTCCGGATACATACGTCTGGCCGTGATTTGCGGGTATGCGGCGGGTGCTACCCTCGTTCCTCCTACTGCTACTCACGCTTCCTTCCCTCTTAGTGCGCTGGCCCTCTTGGGATCACATCTGGATTGCGCCAACCGGATGATATCTACGTCATAGCAGTACCTCTGTTTATCTTCGCTATCAGCAATTTATAGTATCATACTATTTTGTAATTGCTCTACATAAGTTCGCGGATCTCTTCGCGTTTTAATGGTACTCGTACTGGTCGATTGTCTAACCAGGAATTTACACACTGAAGTGAAATATGATTTAATGATTACTATTCCGGCGTTGTAGTGTTAAATTTTAAATTACCACTGGTGTTAATGAGACATTCAAATTATTATTCAAATCAGAGATCACTATTATTGTTTCTTTCGATCAGTTACTAAACTTTGCCCAGGCAGTTGGATGTTATACGCGATTACAGATTTTAAATTAAATTGCGAGGTGATATAATACCGGAGTTTTTCTTTCTTTTCGCGGACTCTAGTCTGAAGTCTTCACGATTTTTATTTCAATCGTCTGATGACTGACAATGTCGAAGAGCGAATTACTCTGACTGACTACTGGATACGGAATGACTACTGGGTACAGAATGACTACTGGATACAGAATGACACTCCGAGGCGTTTTCTATGCGCTTATATTTGCTCAGTGGACATTGGTGGCCTAGTTGGGTTCCGCGGGCGGGGCTCCATCTTGGAATATCCTGCATCTCCTTCTGGACTTGTCGCTGTCTCGACTGGCCGAGAATTCTTATTCACACCCCCTTTAATTCTAATAACACCCTCCAATTAGGTTCAAATCAGCCTACTGATGTCATCTCACTCAAGACTTACATAACATTATTATTTTCTTTAAGATCCAATTCGCAATAAGATTCCAATTGACACAATAACAATGTACATATTACAAAAACCCACTAGCTTACATCGATATATACATACATTCTACTCGCCTGATAGATGTCACATTACTATCTATTTAATTTGCATATATTGATACAACAATATCAACTCTCTATACCTTTTACAAATGATTCTATCTTATTTTAACGTGATATCAGTGTTATCATTTAATTATTATAATTCTGAATAACTGGCATCAGTCGTTCAAATATTTTACAGGATATTAGTCTATTTACAGCACTCTATAATAAATATTTCGACAATAATTTAATAGGTCCTAATTATTCGATTTTATTATACATTTCCAAGCTTAATTAAACTATAGATCAGTGATTCTAATTCAGTAGTAGTCTAATTATTATACACATACTTTTATACGTCCAATTACTCTGATCTATTTGGTTATTACATATTTCTCATACAAGTAATCACATCTAACAATTAGATACATACATATTCATTTTGCTTGGTACCTGCGTACTGATTTGTATCTACCTATTCACTCGCTAAACTCAAGATTACAATGCCTAATTACAACAATAGATATCTACCTAAAGTCTATATTTTGTTTTGATTTCTTTATGAGTGGTTAAATGCTGTGAAATAATTACTACCCTGTCCCCAGACAAATTCATAAAACGACCTGGCCAGACAACCCTTTATACAATGAGATATGTAATAAAATTGGCTCTGCATTATAATATTTTTCTATTATTTGCTTAAAATACAAATTATTTTCTAAAGATCCAATAAAATAAATTGTACTGCCAAATTCGAAATATTTTTTTTTTCTTTAGATCTATATCTGATAACTTTTACCGGCCATTATAACCTAGTGTCGCCGACTGGGTAGTTCCTTTGTTTTTCGTCTACCTCATTGTACATTATTCTATTTCAACTTTGCCGCTGAGTGGATGATTTCAATGCTTTTATTATTATAATAATTGCAATGTTTCCTTAGACATTCCATGTCGCCAATATAGACTTCCCAAAGCAAGGGTTGATACTATTACTCCCATAAACCAATAAATGTCGTGAATACGATGCATATTCGCGTTTTTCATTTATGCTAATTATAACAAAAGGACCTGTCTAGCCATGTCCCATTTTTTTATTATCGTACACTTAGTAACATTTTTGAATTATTCATTATTTAGTGTAGGTAGATATTTATCCTAAAACATATAAAATTTTACCTAATCTTCTGCCATTATATACCTACTTATAGCTATGCAGCGATTGATATACAAGGACATACATAAATTAAATTATCGCTTTTTTTCTTAGCAATTACAATGAAGACATATACATATTATAAAAAACACATGACATAACGTCTCTCACCTCAATTACATAGGCAACCTTACTATAATCATTTTTATAATTATAATGATTATCTGTTCTTAATTCCTAGTTATTTACAATAATCTTTTCCGTCACACTACCAAGCAATGCACATCAACCTTTATATATTCATTTTATTGTTTTCTATTTTTCACATTCTACCTTTGAAATGAAGCTTCACTTTGATAACGTTGATATTTTTAAACCGACGGTACTTGGTGGAAATCCATGTTGTATTAATTATAAATAAGTGTTTTATTTATAATTAATTAACAATGAGAGCGGAAGCTCTTGAAAACCGGCTCGCAAAATTAATAAAGCCAAAAATGGAATAACTATATACGAGTATCTTATTTTGATAATAAATTATTAGAATGAAATGTAATTAATTTAATTATTTTACCACATTTTTGGTTTATAGAAATAAGATATTTGAAAATGATGCGACATTTTATTAAATAGATAAATAATTAATTGTTAATTACTCACTTTATAATTATCCTTCTTAATATTCCTTTACAGCGAACATAATATCACAATATCACACACCAGTATCACAATTTCCAATCAAAAGTTAATTAGACTTTATCAATCTCGTTATTATAGTAAGGATAAAATTATAATGTCGATTTAATAGGTGTATAATTATATTGAGTTTGTTTTCCCAAGGTTACTGATGTTGAATTTTATAATAAATGGAGACAAACTTATTAGGTGGAGTTTCTAGCAAATAATAAGGCTCCCATTTTTTCTGATAGTTTTCAAGTGTCCTGTAAAAGGCAGGTATTCTTAACACATCTGTAATATGCTTTTATACCCAACGGAGAGCAGAACAAATTTAATCTCAAATTTTTCTGTCGGCAAGGCTATAAAATTAATAAATGAAATGAATGTTAATGTCGATATTCGTAACATAATATACAAAGATTTTATCACCAGGATAGACACTCTTCTATGATTTTGTTGTTTCTTTTTGATGATGTCTCTTTTAAGTTTTTTTCCTGTGTCTCACTCCTGATTTTTTTTATTTTGCTTTGTTTTTTCCTGCTGAGATTCTTTGGCCAAAAGCTATTATGGTCTCATTAAGGGAGGGGTTCCAACCACTTACCCCTGGATGTTTCAAGAACATCAGTTCTCATGTCATCCAGTCAATCTAGAGCGAAAGTTTTTTTTTTAACAAAAAAGTGGGCTCGAGGTTATCCTTATGGGATTTCCTCTGCAAAAACCCACTCGACAATTTGAATTGTTTTTAATTGTTTGGAATGTACCCTTGGTGGAAGATCTCACACCGAGAATGACACACACATTCACACAACATAATACATGGTTTTGAAGAAAAACTCACATCTAGAAATATACATAACTTTTCTTAAGTCTATCTTACAGTTACGTACGAATACGTACTAAGGACTTAAACTATTACAAAATTTATGTGTGCCTACATATGATTACAAAATATATTCAACTCAACAAGTAAGTGCACACATTTTATACTTACCAAGGGCAGAAAGGAATAAAAACTCACCTCCTGTGTGGAGAAAAGACAAACACAAAACAGATAAGAAAAGATGATGGTGCTGTCTGGGGTCATTATATTAACACCAATAGTTATAAGTTATTGTGAGTGATTTATTTCTTTTATGTTGTGTTTATATTTGTATTTGTATATAAATAAAAAATAAATAAATAAAATAAATAAATGGTCTCAGTGTAAGGTTAAGTTTTTAAGATAATAATAAGACATATAGGTTATGTTCTTGTGAATGAGATAGCAGGCTGCTTAAAACAAACAAGCATACCGTCCTCTCCATGCCATTAAATATCCTCACACACGCATGCCAATTTTTCTTACTCAACACAATATCATCTTCAATAATTGAAGCCACACGATATTGGGGGTGTTATAGAAATATTGATAACATGCCAAAAACCTTTAAAAAATGGCGCTGTGAAGATATTCAGATACGAAATTACTACCGTCAATATACGCAGTATATACGTTAGATAATATGTACAATAATATTATAATGTTATGTTAGATAGTGTAATAACGCTTATCTTGTTATCGCTTTTACATTTCACCTAACGACTGCCGTCATTAGGACGGGCATGTTGTGATTTGGAATGTGATATGGAACGATGTGTTAAGCTGAAAAATCGTAAAAATGATCTAGAATTATACATATTTTATTTTCATTCATTTATTTATTCATGTCCCACAGATGTGTTAGCCGATGGACTTACTTCATTAATAAATATGTAAGTTGTCCTCTCTGTACCAATAATAGTTCAGTAATTCAAGATGGGTGACATTTTTTTGTTACTTGTTGTCTGAACTTTTTTTTTTATTTTTTTTTTCAAAAATTATTAAATTTTATCTTTTTTATTCCTGATCTTAAGGATTTTTTTTTTTAAATTCAAAATCTTGTTTTTTTTATTTGTGGATATTGATATTGTAATTGTTTGTGTTTGCAATTATTTTGACTTTGCATAATATAAATTATAATATTACTTTTACCAACTGACATCTCAATATTTTTGTTGATTTAATTATTATTATTTTTACTTGTTATTTTGATTATAAGTTTTTACTATTTTGAATTTGCTTGTTGTTGTTATATTTATTTTGTGATGTAAACATGTAAAAGGCGAAAGCCGTAAATGTGCTAAAAACAAATATACCTTATCGTTGAACTGAATAAATTATATTCTTAAACGTGATGTTGTTTACAGGATACTCAAAATTAACTGAAAAAGTGTGATATTAATGAAACCTGAACTTGTTTACTAGAATAATTGTTCAAAATCTAATCGAAAGAAGTGAGAAAGCGTCCCAATTTTCACAAATCGACTCAAAGCTGCCTTCAGTGATCTTTTTCTGTGTCGAAGAACAACGTTCACCAATTCCGTCATTTTCACTTTCACGGTATAAAATCCACCAATCGAGAATCATGTAATTCAAACCATAGTAATTTTAATTGGTATTATGTAGTTTTTTAAAAAATGGACATGGATTTTGATCCTAAATAATGTGAAGCGCCCTTGAAATGATATTATCACAGTACGGCGCTATATAAATAGTCATATTATTATTATTATTATAGTAGCCTAGAACCAATTCATGCTTATAAGGATGCCATTCTCACTTCTTCCGATTAAATTTTGCACAATGTATGATTGGTTTTGTCATCTACGCGTTGTGTCCAAATCCGGTAAAACAATAAAAAAGTATATATTCTGAATATAAGATCTCACTTTAAGGTTGGTTCGGCTTGGTACATTGTTTCGTAACGCTATTTACTTGTAAAAGATACGCTGTGTACCTATACCCTTGTCATGAAATGCAAACTGTCGAACTTCATACTACATTTATTATTAGTAGGTAGGTATATATTATTTTCCGTATTTTTATAAACGAAGACTCTCAACATTAAATTTAACGCAAGAAGGTCTTAGTTTCAATAACCCCTTGGAGTCCACGGTAATGTCTCTCAATGTTTTCATGAAATTTATTGATTAATTTATTTATTCATATCAACACACGGTATAAGCGTTTCACATGTAAAAAAACAGTTATATAGACAACAAAACACAAGTAGACGGAATAATCACAAAATCACAAGTCAAGAATATATTTTTATATAAATTTTGAGTAGGTAATTGCATAATAAGAAACATTCCACAAAATAATGCAAAGTAGTAGATGTCATTGGGTTGCAAAGCGTCTACGTTTAAATAAATTTCATTAATATTATGTCAATATAAGAAAGCATGAATATGTCAAAGGAACAAGGCTTTGAAATTGGTGTTTGATCTGGATCGACTGACTGAAACTGTTAAGGTGTATGAGGTTACAAAAATGTTCAATTTGGAAGACATTATTTACATCGAAAAAACAAAGATGATATACCAAATGCTATCAAAATCAATAAAAAGCAATACAAGCATTAACTTTAACAAAGAAATCCATAGTTATCAAACCAGGCAAATAAATCATATTCGAGTCAATGATCCTCGAACCGATAGGGTCAGAAAGGGTTTTTTTATACAGCAGCATCGGAATTCAATGCTCTGCCACTGAACATCAAGGAAAGCACAAATTTGAAGAGGTTTACTAAAAGTTTGAAAAGACTAGTCCTGGATAGGCGTGCAATGGTGAATGGTTGAGATTTTTTTTGTTGTTGTGTGTTTTTGTTTTGTGTCAATTTGTCAACAGTTTATAAGTGTCCAATACTTAATAGTAAAAACTAGCTAAGTTAATTTCTCCTTATACCAGCAAATGCTGTCTGTAGAACTTGTTAAATAAAGAAATGAAAAAAAAAAATAAAGCAACAGTTCCGGAAACAAAAAGTAAGCATTAACAAGATAATATGCATGATATGTTATAAGAATAATAAACGTGTTAGCAAGTGAGAATAAACATACTGCAAAATAAATAAATTTGTACAAATTAACAGTATTGTTGGTTCCTGTAGGTATAAGGTATAGAAAAATAATAATGTCTGTTTGTAATTTTTAAAATGAAACACGATATATATACACGATATATATAATTTTTTAATTAAACACGATGTATAAAAGTAAGTCACTTTACCTTTGCCTGACGATGAGAGCGGAAGCTCTTGAAAGCCGGCTCGCAAAAATAAATAAAGTCAATAGTGGAATAACTATAATATATCGTGTTTTATTTTAAAAATTATAAATATTAACTTCCACCAAGAACCGTCGGTCGATAAATTAAACTTGTGTTTTGTATGTTTGTGTTTTGGCATCCCTGTTTACAACGATTAAGATAACGGTGAACCGAGACGTGATATGGTGAGAACGGAAGTCATTCCCAAATGTTATGACTTGACGACAGGGTTGCTGATAACTGCAATAAAATATTATATCTTATTAAATAAAAATAAAATAAAGTTCTTCGTACTTTCTGATAGAGAACGTATCGGTACAAATTCATAGTCAAACAATTTCCATGTTTTTTGGTATGTGACGCAACAATTTTTTGTATTATATTGATCTTTCTAATAATATAAATTTTATTAATATTTTCATTGTTTTTGTTGCAGGTATGTAATAATCAACTTTTCTCTTCTTCTCCATCATTTCCTCGCTGCTAAGAGTTGTCATCTATCGTGGTATCTATGAAACACCCGGACGAGACAGAATTCCTCCGGTAAATTTATTTTATGGATTAATAATATTCTGTTAAAAACTTACTGATGTAATGCCTCGTAAGAAATCTGATTATTTTGAGTAAGGTTTTGGTTAAATCAGGCTCTATTGCCATACAAGCAATAAATTGAAAGAAATCTAAGATTAAAAGTAAATTATGTCATTATTGGTTAGTACACTTTTCCTCGCGCTGCTTCCCTTGTAGGGTAAGCACAAAGAATCGATCACCACTTCCTCCTATCCTTGCATACACATCTCTCACTGTCACTACACTATTCAATGTGTTCAATGCGTGTCCATCCTGTAGAATCTAGTTTATTTGATCTTGCCATTTGATTCTCGGCTGGTCACGTCTCCGAATACTATTCCCCTCACCTAAATATATTTTCTAGGTCATTCTCTCCTCATTCACTGTTTCCACATGCCCAAACCATCATAACTTATTTACATTTATCTCGTTTCCTACAGGACGCATGTGACTGTGGTGCAGCACAGACTATGCCACACTAAACTTGTTGGAGTGTCCATTGTGCCCTGTCACTTGCACTATGGAGGATATTTTTGACGCATCTCCACCTGCTGTGCGTTTTGCACAGTACTGGAGATCAGTTTGATTGTTTTTTTTTCAGGGTTTCGACACGAAAAATAAATAATAAATTATCTCGTTTATTACACCACCTTCCATTCCACATTTCTCTAGTAGGGTATAGCATTGTTACGCACGCTTCATTCCGAAGCTCTCTCCAGTCGCCTCTTCTCGCAGACCAAGAGGCAACTTGTCCCGATTTAAAAAATGCTCTATAACCAAAGCTCAAAATTTTCTTTCTATGCAAAGTTTGTACATGTATAGAAAGTGAAATAAGCCTTTTCATAATACATATATTGGATATATTTTTATACTGTATATGAATTAAGATCGTACGTGTGGGGGAACTTATTATAGAATAGATGAAAGAAAGAACGAGTGGAATGAAGTGAAAGAAGAATGAAAGAAAGATAGGAGTATGTAGGTAGTAAGTAAGTAAGGATTTGATACAATGGTGACTTGATACAATCGAGAAAGAAATAAAAGAAAATAATATACCTTATAATACAGAGTGTTTGGTAATAGGGGTGCGAGAAAGCTGAAACGTCTTAGAACTACGAGGTGTATAAAGTGTTCAGGAGAATCGCATATTCGTTGAATGAACTATGACAATTTAATATCTGTTTAATTTGTTTTATGGCTTTTGATGCGTTGAAACTATATTTTTTTACTATCTATGGTGCTAGCCTATTTCAGTATTTGTCACGATTAGTTTTATTTTGTGCTAATTGAAACAATTATGATAGATAGAGGGGTTGTGAGAAAGCGCGGATGGTCAACAACCACGTGGATCAAATCCTAAATGACGGCCGCATGTTGAGTAAGTGAAATCGGCCTTGCATGTATGAGAAACTGGATGAATGTGGAGGAAGCGAAAGAAGTATGTAAGGATAGATCTATATGGCGTTCCTTTCTCTCTGCCTACCCCTTCTTGGACACGGCTACTGGGTGATTGATGTTGAAATAAATAAATAGTTTTACATGCATAGATGAGAAATTTCCATGAATGTAAAAGGGAGGAATGAATTGCGTAATAATGTATCGTACTTGTGTTCAGTACTTTCCGTTTAGACTACAAGGGATGTCGCGTGACGGGATAGAATGATGCTCGATTGTATACGAGAATGTTGGCTGAACATAATTATATTATGTACACCTAATAGATGCGTGGTGATTTTGAAACAAAAAAAAAATAACAATGTTTTCATATAACTTGTCACTTTTATTTCTTGCATTCAGTTACATTTGTTGAAAAATATCCCAAAATTTAAACAACTACCTCGATTGTTTTATTGGTATAACAGTTCCTCAGAACAACTCCAAATAAAGTTCGAATATTAACAGAAAAGGAAAGAAATGTAATATCTGCCGAAAAATCTACGGAACAATAAATTTTTCTTTTCCCGATAATATACCCTATATAACACATCCAGTAGAAGATGAACAGAATCCAATGAAATATTACATTATATTGTATATTTTATTATTGTTATTATTTTTATATATATCGCTTTTACTTTTTGAGTAATCTCGCCGATAGAGATCTTTGAAAATAATGTTTGGTTAAAATAGCACTCACTGTTCTTGATTTTGTGTATCTTATGATTAAATATTTCTTTTAAACATAACACAAACTAACTTATAGATAATACAAATTTACAATTAATTACATTGTTCATAGTAGCTCAGATATATAATGTATAATGATTTACTTTTGTATTACTATACAAGCAGTTAAATAACTGTCAACAATTCTTATTGATAATGACCTGATAGGTCGAAAGACGTCTTTTTCATATATATATAAAAATTACAATCCATTGGATTGGTCTGCAACGAGTTTGGTTTTTCTTCTCCATTCGTCTCTATTCTCAGCCAGTCTTTTCAGCTCTACGTATGAGCCACAGTTCATGTCCTTCTTCAGTTGGTCCATATACGCGTCTCTTGGTCGGCCTCTGCCATTTGTCTCCTCGGTCTTACCCTCCGCGATGGCGTCTCTTTCACGTTGGGACGTCTCTTTCACGATATATAATCTAAAGTAGAAAAAAAAACACTTGTTTCCATTTATCTCTTGATTTTTTTTCGCACAGAGAGGACAGTAACATGCATGTTTATTACATGCAGCTGGTCTAATGGCCACCCAATTTTTGGTATATTAGTAGTAGTAGTAAAACAAGGCAACAATAAAAAATAATATAAGAGAATTTTGAATTTTTACAACTAATCATTGTATGAGAGCATAATATGTAGGTATATATTTATATTATATTTAACACATGAAACTACCATATAAGGCGTAGAAAAGACAAAGTTACCTTATTCGGTAGTGCTCCGGACGGTACTTGAACCCACATCTCTACTTTGCGAGTGCTTCGATCCAATTAAGCTACCGGGCGACTTGCCGAAGGCTCCGATTTTCTCTTTTATACACCCCGATGACAGCTGTAATATAAGAGAATGTCCAAAAAACTCGAGGTAGTCTGTAGCTGCTGGTAGACTCGGGAATTTTCAATCGTGAAACCGTCGGTTTGAATCCTATCGCAGTTTATATGCTTCGTTTTGTTTGGGGCGTTTACGATAGTTATAATATTGCTACTTAAATTATCTACTGTTTGTTCAAAATCTGATAGTCCAACAGTGATTTTTAACATTCGCTTGAATAGTTGTCATTTTCCTTTCATCTTTGATTCATACCATTCCTTTCTGATATAATATTTCTCTTGCATTTCTTATTTTTCTTTCCCTTCTATTCTTCTGTTGTTATTATTATTATTATTTCTCCAGGCATCTGCTGGAGACAGCCCACAAACAGCAGCGCCAATACAATAAACTTTACAGAAATATAACACCCTATAAAGGTTTAAACTTTCTTCACAAATAAGACGTATAATAGCACAAAGTATCGGTTTTTAAGGGATGTCTTGAAATATGCTGATAATTTTTTGAACAATATTGAATGACCATGGATTTTACGGAATTTCAGTATGTAAGCAACCGGTTGGCTGAAGGATCTTGCTCTCGCAGTATGTCCACCATTTAGCAGAAGTCTGTTTGAATCTACCTAGTTATTGTCTCGTCTATTGTGCATTGGCGCGTAGGGGACAGATTTGTTTCAAGTTTTTTGCATACAGCTGAGGCCTGAATCAAAACACATTTTAGCGTTACGTTTTCGTGTTGCAAACGTTTGAATGTAGACGACGTTGCGCCAAAGTGTCACCTTTCGGAACTATTGTGTATTTTAGCTACGAAATTGACACTTACTCACAACTTCGTCTACATTTGAACGCTAACGGAACGAAAACGTAGCGTTAAAATGTGTTTTGACTTCGGGCAATGGTCTGCTGGCTGCCTCACTTGTGGGATATGTCATGATGGTGGAGTGTAAAATTGTGAATTTGATTAATTCTGATTATAGACTTTGATTATAAATTATTAATGCTGTAATTTGATATTTTTCTTTAACCTTGATTTTGTCATCAGCTGCTTTTTTATTAATGAATTTGAAATTGTGACAAATGTTATAAAATATATGTATGACGAATCCAAGTGCCTGCATAATAGGGGCCTAGGGACAATTAGTAACAATAAAACAATAAAAAAACAATATTATTCAGTCATTCCGTGGAGCACCTGGCAAAGAAGATATCGCGTCCCTGCGATAAACTCGCCCATTGTGCAAAATTATCCGTTTATACCATGTAACCTTAATATTTGTATCCATATATTTTGTACAATAAAGTTTATTATTATTATTATTATCTCATATCTCATTTATTAAACAAAACAATATTAGATTCTACATTTTGAACACAATATAAGATTAACAATAAATTTTAAATATATAACATAACAAAAACCAAAATAACAAAAATAAATAACAAAAACCATAAAATATTAAAATAAATGTATATTCAAAATGTAGAACCCCAACATTATTCGAGTTGATCCTTCCATGATGTTCTATGAAATAGTACAATTATGGGAGATCACTTACAGAGCTACAGGGACAAAAACCTTCTTACTATCCTGGTGGACGATAGAAGTACGGCCGTCTGCATGCTGTATTTGAGCCTGTCATCTACTCCCAGTTTTCTGAGATTGCTTGAGAGACTCTTAGGTATTAAACCATTCACAGACAGCACTATAGGCACTATGATTGTGTTAGGTGGTCTCCACATATCTTTGATTTCGTGAGCAAGATATTTTATTATCTTATCTTGCTCAGCTTTATTTAAATTTTCATCATGCGGTATAGTGATGTCTATGATGTATGTTTTACGGCATCTGCGATCAACCAACACAATATCTGGTCGATTAGCTATAATAGTTCGATCAGTTTGAATTGGTCGATCCCAGTAGAGTTTAGTGTCATTGTTTTCAAGTACCGATACTGGACAATAGTTATAGTATAATTGATTCCTGTTCAATTAATTTAAATTTCAAAGCTAAATTTTGATGTAATATTTTTGCTACCTGATCATGTCTTTTCAAATAGTCTGTTCCGGAAAGAAGAGAACATCCAGACAAAATATGTCTTAATGTCTCTCCCTCCCGATAACAGGCTCTGCATCTATCCGAAATATTTTGTTTCATTATATATTTAGAATAATTGTTTGTGACTATTACTTGGTCTTGAATGGCACAAACAAATCTTTCGGTTTCGCCAAAAAGATTATTATTATTATTATCCTATTCTTACCCGTAATTTTTCTAGTGTCCTGTAAAAAGAAAGTATTCGAAAAAATAATGACATTTTAAATCTAAAATTTAGCAATGAGGTTTGCTACCCATCTTGAATTTCTTAATTATTTGTTGACATGTAGAGGACAACGTGCATGTTTATTAGATGAAACGTGTCCTCTGGCTTCCCCACATGTGGGATATGGCGTGATGGTACCAAAAGGTAATAATTTAATAAGATTAATATAATTTTTCTCTTATTTTGTTTACACACGCTACTATATGTATTCAATCTACCCTTAAAAACGTTGTGATTTTCATTCAAGCAAGCGAGGGGTTTGAAACAATGAAATGTACCCACCAAAACTTTTAAGGGATGAAGATTCAGCACGCGATATTAATACCTTCCACCCCATTCTCGTCTTTTCAAAAAAATACCACTACCCTCTCCAACAAACAACATCCAACCAAATTAAATTAATTTTAATAAAATTTTAAAATTTATTATTTTCTCTAAAAAGGGGTGCGTTGTTGTGTCGGTCTTTAAAAAGTTCTCGACGATTGTTATCGAAAGTTTGTGGCTAAGGAAGATTTTTTGAATAAACCTTTTAAAGCTCTTGACGGTTAGGTGTCTGGAAATAATATTTACCCTTTTTTTCTACACCCTACAATACTCATCTTGAAAGATCAAGGTGGAAAATGAGTCAACACCACTTCACGATTTTACACCGATATGGTCACCTCTTCTATGATGCAGTTGTTATTGAAATGGTGTATTGTGAAATAGGGTATTTATTGTGATATTTTATTTAAATTACACTACACGGTTAATTTTTTTACATTGATTTATTTAAAATCTTGAGTGCTTTCGTCAATGTAGATAATTATATTGACATTAATTGTGTCGGTGCACACGTAGTAGAATTCCATAATATGGTAATTTGAAACAAGTGTTTCCTTCTAGTTACTTTAAGTTATTGATCACGAGAGAGACGTCGTTTGACTTATCAGGTCATTATCAATCTCTGATAAGTGGAAAGACGTCTCTCTCGTGAACAGTAACTTAAAGTAGAAGGAAACACTCTTGTCAAATTACCTAATTGTGAAATAGGTACCTACGTTCAGGCGGCCGTCGGCCCAATCGTGGATGGAAGAACATGACTCTTTTTGGCTAATTATTTTTAGGATATCTTCAACGCATGTCTGAGCAATGACTATTGTCTCTTTCTTGTCGCAGAGTCTTTGTGGAGTGTTATTATACATGTACCTATATACCTAAGTTTTGTGTTTTTTGTCTGATATGGAATCGACTCCCACTTTTTTGTAGGTTTTTGAGCGTCCTGAAAAGACAGGTATTTGAAAGGTATCACATATATGAACAATAACAAATTCTTTATTATATTTTCGGTTTCAGGTGAATAATTGATGTTGAAATTCGACTCCATTCTAAAGTCCATTTTCAGTAGAGTCTATTGTTTTTTTGGTTCTTTTGTATAAGGTTATTTTTTTAAATTGCGGCCTCGTTAGCCTGCTGAGATTGCAAAAGCTCTCTGAAACAAAAGCTTGTATCATTATACTAATAAAATGTATATATATCTTATATTATAATATTTTGTTACGGTAATGAACTCGATCAAAATGAATTCATCAGCGTATTTTGGATATCAAAAAATTTAGACATTGAAAGTAGGAATGTGTTTTTCTGTGAAAATAAATACTGAGAAATTAAATTCAATTTAATTTTAAATATTATTGGTTATTGTTATCAACTTTTAGAGGGTAGAAAAATTTATTCAAGTGCTTTTAATATTATATATTTCTACTTGCCATGCCTTCAGGCGTTTTTAATTCAGCGTGGTTCCTGAAAATAAAATTTCAATAATATATATTCCATTCCACTTCTTCACGCCATCTTTTTCCAATTCGTGTACTGTTTATTTGTCTTTAATCTTTTATGATTTATATCTGATAGCCTACATATCATATTCAACTTTTCAACGTTCGATTCCCAGCCGAGACAAAATGAAGAGCTACCTTTTTCAAATTGCTCTGGGTTGGTTGTTACATGCTATCAGTTTTATTAGTGCATATTTTATATTATAGTGTCGTCGTGTTAGCACTCAAAATTCAAATTTCACAATATACCTATCTTATTTTGGGACTAATTCGATCTGTGTCTGTTCATGTTCTGTTATTAATTTGCGCATAATTTTGTTTATCTATTATTACAAAATGATTTTATCATGAACTATTTGGTACCTTAAACTACCTACTTACTAATTTATTCCTGTCTATTACCGGGCTATTACTGTAGACACTCACACACCACAACCTTTTTAGAATAGTTACGAATATAAGTATTAGTGGTAATAGACAGTGACGTGTTATCCATACATGCAAAATAATAAAAACTGCGTACACGACTGTGAAATTTCTCGGAGCTTACTTTCCATCTATCTATATCATAACTACTAAATTGTGACATGTGTCTGTTAAGGGAGAATTTAATTGATTACATATTTGAATAGGTATTTTATTTTATTTTATTTATTCTTTATGGATCATACAGTTATAGCAATGAATATAACAATTAATTACAACAATGAGCAAACCAATCAAGATCGGGTATCGGGTAAAATGGTATATTACATAGTAACGTAATATACATGTATAGATAGGTATACATATAATGATAAAAAAATTAATCTTAATATATTATATAAGTGTTAAATGGTGACAATAATATTATTTTAGTAAAACCCTCTGATAAACAATGTACCCATTCAATAAATAGCACTGGATCCAAAAACTAACTTTAAATTTACGAAAGCTTGTGGCGAATGGATCCAGGCCTGGATGGTTTATACAATTTCAGTCAAAACTTGATTAAGCTTCAACAATTCTATATTCGCAATTAAATATTTGTGATAAATCGATCGATGTGCCTTTGCATGTAAACCACTCATATCAATACATACATATATTTATTATTAATAAAGAATGTCCAATATAAAAAATTCAATCCCGCCACTGGGCACATTGGTAATGGTAGTATCTCCCCCCACCCTTTTTGCCATCGCCCCCTCCTGCCTATCAGAGCCGCCCTAATGAAGAATCGATATCCGTCATAATAACGTCATCAGCACTAATAACATGTATGTATGTACTCATTTAATATGTGTTAGTGACGATATTATAAGGTACCTACTATTTATGTAATGATATTGATAATTTTTTAAATGTGACGGCAGAATTGTCATACACACATCTCAGCATTATACAACCAGATAAGTGTCTATTATAAGGATTAATTGGAAGACATCGCATTCTAGCGATAAACTCGCCCTCTGTACATTGAATTGTATAACTGATATTTTTATGATACTTTGTATTGATTTGAAATAATGTAACCAATGTACAGTGAAGAATAAAATAAATAAATAAATATATTTATGATTAGTCATGATCACACAAAAATTAATAGTAAATGCCGGGAAAAAATCACCTATCCAAATAAACAGGATATCAAAGGATTTTGCTCGAAATGCGGGTTCAAAATTCCAGCATAATGTCTGAAATATCTGTGTTCAAAAACTTTCTAATAATATTACAAGTATTTATTATAACATATTTTTGAATTTTGATGTTTAAATATTTCAGTGAGTCTAATTTTTGTAAATTAATTATTAAAAAATTTGGTGTTATCCCTGTAGCTGACATGACTAAAGGTATTATATAAACTGACCTAGAATGCCAAAGCATTATTATCATTGAGTGGTGTCAGAGTTTTAGTTTTACTTAATATTTAATGAAATAGTGACCTGATTTCGACTTATAAACTCAGTTTGACAATGACTTAAAAAGTCGAGACCGGGTCACCATTCAATCAAATATTAAGTAAAAATTAAACCAATTGTATTTTCTCCCGTATAGAATTGTCCATATAATGACAATTCTATATGGCGTTCCATTCTCTCTGCTTACCTCACTTGTGATGCGACGTGAGGGAATAGATAGATATATAGATTTTTGTATAAAAATCACCAGAGATTTTGACAGTTGGATCGCAGATGCTAGATGACGTCACACGTTACTAGCGTATTCGGTAGTAACCCATGAATATGATGAGTGTATATTTAATGTTGCTCCTTTGATATGGTAATATTTAATGCTGGATCCACATAATATATACAATAAAATGTGTATATAGATGCTTGCTTACCTTATATAGATTACATTTCAAAAACGTAAGGTAAAATATTCTATGTAATATATTATTCTCAGAATAATATTTTCATGTCTAAATTTTTTCATGTTAATATTTTCGTATCTAAATATTTAAGGTTTTTTTTCAATTCATTTATTATTTTGGACTGAAATATGCTAAATAACCTCTTTTCCGTATGTTTCGAGAGTCGAAAAACTCTCATTTATCCGTTTATGCTAATAAAAACGAATCATTTTTAAACTCTTTCAAGTCCATCAGTATCACTAAGCCAGAATTGGAAATGGATGATCTTCTCATAGTACCACAAATCTTACTGTTATATCTATTATTTTGAAAATAATCTATTTATAAAGATGTATTTAGTTGTCAATTTCATCTTTTAAAATTCTATTTTCAAAGTTTTCCCATGTTTATGCGTAGGTATCAAAACAAAACAATAATATTGAATTTAACAGACAATATTGTAAACAGGAAACGAACGAATCAGTTTCAAATCCAATGTGGTTCTTTATTTGAATTATAACAATAGTGAATTGTAGATGTCTCTGCCATGTGAAATATTAATGGTATCTTTGTTTCACTTTAATCTCTCTCAAGGTTGTATCATGTATTAATAAGTGAGGGAGACAAATACTAATAATAATACTGGTACACCCCTCAACACAATACCTCTGTATGTACGTTGTTCTATCTCTTCATACTTTGGTTGGTTGTGGAACGTTGCATTAGTTCCGTCTTTATTCACCGCAATGCATTTGGAGCTAGTAGTGGCAGGCAGGTTATAGGTACTATGTTCGGTATTATAGGTTGTCATGAATGAATGCTTAATCTATGGAATGAACGCTCCAGGAAAATGGTCCAAGTTTTTGTTAAAACATTTTATTGAATATGTTGAGAATAAATATCCATTTTGTGCGAGGTTGCCTGCTTTTTCTACAAACATTTAGAGGGTCGAGTGAAAATAAACTTAGTTTCAAACACTCACCCACAAGATAGGTACCTACATATCTAGTTTTTATATTTAACGAAAGGTCAACTATGAATGTTACCTTTCCCGAAAAAAAAAATAAACAAAATATTTTGCATGCTTAATACATTTGATAGTTTATTACATAAAACTGGAAATAAATTCTTTATCTAAAATTTCATAACTATACATTTGCATAATGATCTAGGTATGTGAGTTAAGGGCATATCCTCATTCAAACGACACCTGTGGAGATTTCAGAAGAGGTGAAAATATATTTATGTCTCATCGTTGAATTATAAAAGTTAACTGTCCTAACCTAAGAAAAACCTGCTTTTTACAGGATACTTTAAAGAGTGGGAGATATATTAATTCCACGAGGTGGTAAAAATATAAAATGTTTTTACTGAAAATCTGAATATTGTGTACCATTCTCGTGTAACTGGTGTTGCGCATAGTACCCACATCACCCACTTTAAGTACACTCTGGTATAGTGGTCAAGGCAATTTAGTCGTGTTATACCATCACATCTAGTGCACGGTGGGTTAAGTAGAGTGATATGCTTTCATGGACATTATAGTTTGAAACTTTATGCATTTACCAACATTCGTCGTTGCATATTCAAGAAGTGGTATGTGCGAATATTTTATATAGGTATACTCTTTAAAAACTGTTCGTTAAGGCATTAACATTTATTATTAAGAATTTAGAATAGAATAGAATAGAATAGAATTTATTCAATAAAATGGTTTTCAATTACAATTATATAGAAATTATACAAGTTTTTTTTTTTATAACATAACAAAATAATATCTAGTTTCCCATTCAGCACATGGTATTAAGAGCTGGTATGAGGGGAACAATTAAAATAATTACAAAATTGACATATGTAGTTAGGTCTGTTTGATTTAGCACTCATTTATGCAAATAAAGATTAGAAAAACTATGCAGTTTAGCAATTTTGGTGCACTTTCAAATAGTTTGATTTTACACAATTACACAATTTAAATTATTTAATTATATACGTAGTTAGGTCCGTTTTAATCTAGCACTCATTTTTACAAAGAAATACCAATTCCAATTTTGGTACACTTTCAAATATTCAAATTTCAAATATTTGGCACAATTTCACACATTTCACACAATTTAAAGTTTTTTTAATTACATTCGTATATTTACACATAGTAAATTTGGTACGTGTTACACTGATAATGGTCCGCTAGACAAACTCATATATTGCGTTTAATGAAAATTAAATCGCCTTTACGTATTTTCGAATTTCTTTTTTAAATATGTGAATGTTCCTGGCATTTTTTATGGTTTCTGGGAGTTTATTATACATATGGATTGCCGAATGTAAGAATCCATCGCGTTTCCGGTTAGTTCTAGGTATCGTGGTTCTTAATTGATTAATTGCTCTTGTCCTGTGGCTATGAAAATCATTGTTGGTTGTTATGTTTTTATTCGATTTAATCGTCCCTTTTTTTATTTTATACAGATGCTTAACTTTTTCAATTTGGAACATTGTTTGTTTATCGATGTATTTTTAGAATTAACCATTGTATGAGGTTATGTATGTAAATTTAACACATGAAACTACCATTAAAGGCTTAGAAAAGACAACGTCACTTTATTCTACATTATAATAAAAAGTAAATAAAAATATATCTATACAACGTTCTATTTCTCTGCCTACCCTGCATGGGATACTGCTTGAGGGTATTGTATATTCCTATAAAAATAAGAAAGATTTTGTGAAAGTATGATGGCGGTATTTTTTTTTTTGTAGTATAAAATAATATTTAAAATATTTTATGACGAATATTAATTTAGTTTATATTTCGTATATTTTATTATTACATCCAAAAAAATTACATTTTCTCAACTTAATTGAAGATTTGATTAGTGTTTTAAAAGCATGTAGAAGTTTTTTTTTCAGCTTTTTTACAGTTTTTGTTTTTTTTATTTACGAAGCTCCATTTAATGTTTTAAAAAATAAAAGCACTGATTCGTTTTATATCTGAAACATAGCTTTTAATGACTTATTTAATGTTCGAGTAAATTATATTATTTTTAAAGTTTATAGGATAAATTATTAAGACGCACGTTCGTAAAAATATATGTTCATTTCAGATTTTATCTTCTTTTTCAACAAGTTTATTGACCTGATAAAATACTAAACTTTTGAGAAAAAAGCTCTATGAAGAAAATCTTTTCATCACCCATTTTAAAAATATTCCCACTCCGCCCTAAGTCCCCGCCCTCTTCATCCACCACTTAAAATTGTTCACTCATAATTGTACCTTCCTAATCAATTTTGTATTCTTTATAAATTTAGTATTGATAATGTCTTAGTAAGAGACGAAGCAATTGTGTACTCGTTAATTAAATAAAAAAGTGCGTATTTATAAAAAAACCCATAAACCATCCGTTTTACCATGGAGATAGTGTTGTTACCATGGAGATTCCTTTTATGGGTTAAATCAGTCATACTCGAATTTTAAGGCCCCGTAGCCATAAATTCGCATCGTCCGACCTTAAACTAAGTGCTTGCAACCCGCCAACGTATGAATAATACCATGGAGATAATGTAGCGTTTCTGGCGGTTCGAGCAATCCGACTTAGGCTCCTGGGCCTTTTCTTTCGTCTCCACAATACAAAATATTCTGTGATACTCTTTTATATATTCATTATGCAATACCGTTACAAATTTGAATGCCAAAAATCTCATTACAAATTTACATCTTTGAAGGCTTAGCATATTAATAGCGAAAATTACACGCGGGGGACATTTCAAATAATTTTAACGACAAACCACGACAAGCAACCCTCAGATTTTTCAATGAATGTTGTAATATTTTAACATTTTATTTTTAGGCATAAAATTTGACAGTGATTTGTATTTTTATGTGTTCGATTTGAGATGAGATTAATTTGTGGTGTCTTATGGTGTCATGATATACTACTACTATACCATCACAGCATATCCCACAAGTTGGGTGCCAGCAGACCAGCTGCAAGTAATAAACATGCAAGCTGTCTTCTTCGTATCAACAAAAAATCAAACATTCCTGATGGGGGCAACCCTAATCGCTAAATTTAAAATGTCTTTATTATTTTAAACACCCACTGTCTTTTACAGGACACTTGAAAACTTACGAAAGAGAGTGGAAGACCAATTCTTTGCCGGGTGCTTCACGGAATTTTAGTAACCTGAAATTATTGCAATTTTATTTCACCACAAGCTTTTTAGTTTCCTTCTTAATTTATAATTTAATGTATTTTATTTGCAGCCCATTTGATTCTATAAAATCGCGCCAGATAAGCCAGATGCTTACGAATTGCGTTTTGATTCTACGCATTTATATTATTTTGATAAAATAGCCCTGAATTATTATATAATGAGACTTATTTTATAATTCTACTTGGTGTATTTCAAAAGGAAAGGGAATATTTAATGTCAATACCCCTAAACTCAGTATAAGTACAGGGGTTTTGACTAATATTTTTAAGATTGTTTGTACTTTGTTATGGTAGATTTCTTCAATACCATCAATGCCATCACGCCATCTCACGCAAGCGGGAACCTGCAGACTTACTGTATTCAATTAAGTCAGACGTGGTGCACAATCCTATTTGGCACCGGAATCTAAGCGAAATTTGTTGTTGTAGTTGAAGGAAGACGAAAGAGGGATAAATGCTGTAGAAATACAATTGCTAAGAAAAATGGTTGGAAAAATTTTGTATAGTGAAAACCGAGGATTTTAGGAGAGTAAGCAGATGCAAGAAGAGTCAATGAAGAATACGTTTAAAAATCAGTTACGATGGTTTCGACATGCGGAGGGAATGGACGATGAAAAGATGACAAAGAGGATATATTTCTCTTAAAGATGGAGAACTACGTTACTCGAACACGTGGATCAAATTCACAAGAACGGCCTCGTGTTGAGTAAGAGAAATAGGCGTGAGTGTGTAAAAAATTGTTTGAATGCAGAGGAAGCGAAATAAGTATGTAGGGATACAGTTCCGTGGCGTCCCGTCCCTTATGTCTTTCCCACTAGGGATACGGGGTGAAGGCATAGTATAGTTTTAGTAGTATAGCATTGGTTTATTTTTCAAATTCTGTCTTTTTATAAGTCGTACGACTTTAGTCGTAAGTCGTACGTCATAACTCTTTGAAAGCCTACGCGTTTCCTTTCAGATCTACAATACTACAATATTTGTTCAAAAACTTCTTAGAAAGTCGTCATCCATTATCCAATTTTCTCGTAACATTAGAGACACATCAAAATGTTTGAACGAAACGAAGCGGCGACGTGTAACAAAGGTACTAAGCACGTGTAATACGATATCTCGTGTAATTGAGTGGCTTTCTACCTTTTTCCTTTTGATCGTAAAATACCTTTGGAAGTTTTTATGACTTGTACAAGACACTCTAAAAAAGAGAAATAATAATAGAAGTAGTAGTACCTAGTAATATATCCCTTTTGATATTAAAAGGCTGTATTTGAGTTTATGACTGGCTCGTATTACTTTGTTACATACATCAAAGAAAAAAATACATATTTTTTTTTTGTTAGCTCGTAGAACGTGTACTCGTATGATTTTGTACGTATACCTTTGAGCTGTGTACTCACCCTTGTGATTTAAAGGGTTCTTTTAGGATCGTACTGTTTGAAAAGGTAAGAATAATGCTGATATAAATCCATTTTTATTTGTAATATCTGAAATTGTAACAAGTCCAAATGAACACAAATTATTAGATCTAAATCATATATACTTAAATTATAGTACACTATACCCTCACGCCGTGTCCTAAGTGGGGTAGACAGAGAGAACGGAAAGCCAAATAGATCTATAGAGTAATTAGTAATGTGGCTTATAGTCTACAGCTTTGAACAATATCACAACTCAGTCACTTCCTGAGCTCTGTGTTCTCAAAACACCTTCATGTAGACCTCTACGCTCAGGTAAGACATTCACCAACATGCTGGACGAGATCAATAGAGCAAACAAGTCTTGCTTTTATGATAGGGCTTTTGGCGTCGCAGAACCCGTCATCTGGAACCGCCTCGCCGGGGACCTTCGTAAAAACCAATCGATAACAACGTCCAGGAGCAAGTTGAAGACATAGCTCATCCAACATAGTTTCCCGCGCTCTTGAGATAGATACTCCATTGAAAGGCCCCGAATAAATCATCCAACATACATATTTATGTACAAGACTTGTAAGAGTATATTGTAGGTATTACTATAATGCTACTGTATACATACATTCATACATATTAAATAGGTTTTCTCTCACAGGTATTGATCTTCTGAATAATAAACCAACAACAAAGTAGAATAACCAACTATGTACATTATTATACGTCCATAGATAATAATTAGATTTGAAACGGATATCCGGACCTCTATGGATTTTAATGGAAAATATACTAAATTAGTTTTAATTTTTTAAATTAAATTGTTCTAGTGGTATATACAGTGTTTTTTAGTTAATAATAATAAAAAAATCTTTTATTGCGTTCATATTGTGTTCAACTTGCTCCTGAATGGTTATTGATTGGTTTTTACGAAAGTCTTCGGGAAGTTGGTTCCAGATGACGAGCCCTGTGAGATCAAAACCCCTGTCATAGAAGCAAGTCATGTTTGCTCTATTGATCTCGTTCAGCATATTGGTGGATGTCTTTGCTGAGCGTAGGGGCTTACTGGCAGATGTTTTGAGGACACAGAGCTCAGAAAGTGAATTAAGTGTCATATTATTCTAAGCCTTGTAGACTCTTCTCAGTCTCTCACTTTATGGCACTTATCATTCTTCTCACTTTATTCAGCATGATTCGTTCTAAATTAAACACACAATTATAGTAGCCGAATATCTTATTAAGAATCTCCTCAGATATACAAATTACTATCCGTTTCAGCATTAATAGTAGTTGTTAGTGATCATTTCGTGTAGGTAGTAAAAATGTGTTGTACATATTGTGATGACCCTACCTATTTTAAACCATTCTAAGCTCCGAATTTGCAACATCCTAGCTTCTAAACTATACCTACTGTAATAATTGATTCCCAAACTAGAAGTGACAACCCTATTCAGCTAGCTAAGAATTGTATGAATTTTCGCATTGTTGCAAATATACGTACGAAATATCGCATTCCTAATTGAATTAATTAACGAATTTTGGCCTTTCGTGATCGTCTCGATTTATCTATTAACTATTTTCATAGATTTGGACCCAGTACGTTGTGTTTTGACGATAATTTTACCTACGTTGTGTATTTTTAAAAACGCAAAATAAGTCACCTGAAATATACATTTCAATAATCAAAAAGAACAACAAAATCACAAAATCAATAAAACAATTTAAACATGAATTATGATACATATTAACTCTGAGATCAACTTTGACGTCAGATCACTTACCTTGAGATACTGTAAAATAACATAATAAAAGTAGTGCACAGTAAGACATAAAATACAACTTAACAATCATTATAACATAAAATTCAAATAATATTATTCTATATCATTACGAGAATGTTGTATGGTAACTGGTTGCCGATCTATGTCCCTACATAAGATAACCATTTCATAGTACCTATAACCAATGTATGTATGTTCTACAACATAACATACCTACTAATTCGTTGAGTCGAAAGGACAGTGGCGCACCCAAAAACATAACTTTATTACTTTTGAATAATAATTAAATTTCAACACGATTGCTATGACATCATTTTCAGAGACTAACTACCATGTTAGTGCATGGAAAGCATGCTGTGTCCATGCTAAAGGAGCGCCACCTTCGCTCCCTCACGTCTCAAAACTCGCCATGCCGTACTTTGAGCCCGAGTGCACTAATCTACACCCCGAATATATAAAATAATATATAATATGTATACTCATTTGAACATGCAGCTATATATAATAAGAATAATTATAAATATATGTTAAGAAGCTTTGTCATGGACCCTGGCGGGAAACGGGGCAAGACCCGCATTGACCCTTGTCTCGAAAGCTGAATCGAAGAGATGGGCGCAGGGCTTGCTAACGGTACACCTACATTTCGAAGCAGGGTAAGGACTGAATTTGTTAGTATATAATATATAATTCTACAAAGCACATAATACGTCTCGTGCATAATTGTATAATAATAATGATAAATATGTGGTTACGAATAGATCAGTCCCACACTATAGACACAAGGTAGCTAGTCTAGCGTCGATAGGCAGAAAGGATCCATATCCATAAGGTAATCTCGACAAGATTTAGCTATAAAAGATCACATATTTATGGTGAGGAGAATTTAGGAATCATGTAAGTCAAATAAAAATATATTAAGACCAATAAATACATAAATATTACTTATGATTAGTGTCATGCAAAATGTCAAATTTGTTCCTTCCATGATATCGCAGCAACTACAGCATGTTGAATAAGTAGAAAAATCCAGTAAGTTCGGAGACTACAATGACATTCGATGATAAAATATGTAATTAAATTAATAATCAAATAATATCCTGCTCAACAGACAACTTCTCTCCAAACTGCATAATCTTTCGTTATGGTAAAATAAATTAAACGAAAATATAATATCGGTACGCCACTGCCATCGGTCTAGTTGTAGGTGTGTCGGGCGGCGCTATATAAAATCGGTAACAAGTACATACATACATACAAATATACTGAAAATAAATGTACATATAACAAATAATTCCTTTGTTTTCAAAATCTGTAAAATTAAATAAATCCTTGTGTACGACGACTACTTTGTAGACAACAATATCCTTCTAAATATCACGACACCTAGATATAAATAAATTAATAATATTGAAAAATCTTATCTTATGACAGCTGGCAGGATCACGGATTTTAAAATGTTAATTAAAAGTAATTTAGGATGATCTATATATATTCCCAAATGTGGAAATATCACTAAAATATAGTGTACTAACTACTATGAAGGTGGGTAAATAAATATTAAAATATATCGAATTCAAACACTGAGATTAATATGATTGAGTCCCACCTCTCCTAGGCACAAAACTAAACTGCCTCGAGTAATAAGTACTCTGTCTTCAGACCCTGAAAATGTCGACCCAAAGCAACAAAAAAAAACTACATCCATCTCTTCCTGACACACCCCGAAATATACCTGTCTCTGTCTCCTACATAGCTAGTTGTGTTCAACAACCACTTGAGATTGCACTCTCTCATTCCCAAATTAATTACCTACTACAAATATTCCATCTAGGTATACGAAAATAATATTTACAATCTTGTATATATTCATATCATCACAATATGTAAAAATATTCCTGTGATTAATGACTTCATAAATTACTTCATTCGCCCACAGTGCGTTGTGTAATAGTAGTAGTATACGTACATTCATAGACACCCATTAGTGATGTGACAAATATTCACATTGGTGTCTTTTTAGATATTATGCATTCGCATCAAAAACATTCGAATATTGTGAATGTTTTGGGTTGAAGAAGAGATTGCGCCTGTGCGGTATACTCACTCTCTATATGTATGTATGTATTGTATGCATATGGACGTTCTCGGCATCACGATTTTTTACCAGCCTCAAAGCCGAACAAACATATTATTGGCAAACTCCCCAGTGGGAAGAGCTATCCAAACGTTTAATGGTCTGGCTGGAAAAGTTGATATATTTAATGTGAAGTATGCAGAATTTATAAGAAAAATCGAGGATATATTGTAGTTGTGTTATGGTTTGGATATCGTTTAAGGTTTTCTTCTTGGATCGCATTAGCCTTCAGCTGTAATGATCCTTGTAAGAATCGTCTTTTTGTCAGTAATAATAATAAAATTGTTTGTACCTAATCAATGTATAGTAAAACATGAATAATTTCCATCGGTTCCTCAATCTTGAGGATCGTGGCCATCATGCTCTGTTCTGTAGACCATCTTTTTCCACCTTGAGCGATCCTCCGCCATGTGCAAGGCCCCTTGTTGTGAACTCTGTGTGGCCTTCTTAATTTGCTCGTTCCATCTTGCTGGTACACGGCTCCATCCATACCTCTCTTCTACAACCCCAGTTGTAATTACTCTTTCCAGGTTTTCAGGCTCTCTTCTTGCAATGAATCGAAAATTAGGCGACGGAAGGGTAGAACTTTTGAAAAATTTGATATTTTCATGCTCAAATTCTATATCAAAAACGTCAAAACTTGACAGTTAAAATATAATGAAATTCACATTATTGTGAATGTCAAAATTAAATATTTTGAAGTAGGCACATCACTTAAACCCACCCATAGAGATATACTCCTCCCAAACTATTTTGACCTGTGCTATCAACTAAATAGAATGCTGTTACCCTCAAAGACCTTTTCGATTATTTTGGGTGTTTTGGGAATATTACTCTCATCAACCTATGTAAATAAGTAGATAATATAATATATGTATTTATGTATATAGGTAGGTATGTAATTTTGTGGAGCACTCGATAAAGAATAGGTTTCTTCTCTTTTCTGTAAGTTATCGAGTGTCCTGTAAAAGGCAGGTGTTCGAATAAAAAGAGACATTTTACAGCTTAAATTTAGCAGTGAAGTTTGCCCCCTGTCCTGACTATAGGTATTAATGTTTTATTTATTAGTAAAAAGTACAAAGCAGACAACAACTATAAACATGGTTTACAAAAATAAAAATAAGTCTTTCATAACTCAGCTGTCATTGACGAACATGTACCACAGTTAAGTCAATTATTATTTTTTTTAAATAAATGAAATACTGTGCTTTCCACTGAAATAACTGTATTTATTTAAAACGTGTTTAGGACATAATAAGTTAATACAGTTATTTAATAGGAAAATGCAGTATTTAATTTATTTTACTTAAATTAATGAATGAGGACAGAATGACTAAGAAGATATATTTGGCTGAGAAGAATGGTGCTCGGAGACGTGGACGTCCGAGGATTAAATGGCAAGATCATTTAAATCATAATTTTAAATTTTATATTTGATTTGTAATGTGTTATCGCCCTGGTAGATGTTGGTTTTAATGAAAATATATGAATGAATATATGGATGATCCGACTCCTATCAAGGAATATGAATAAACATCTCACCTGTCGATATAAATTAATTAATTACTTACATTTAATAAGTAATATTTGCTATGTTCAAATTTGTAAAGTGAATAAGAAAAATGAATTAAATGAAAGATGTTATCTTCTAGTTAGAAGTATAAAATAGATTTATTAAATTTACCTTTGACTAAGACAATTATTAAATCCCTACGGGTTAGTTAAATATATTTGATTTTACACTAATTATGTGATTTTAACTCACGTGTGGGTTGAATATGCAAGCAACACGAAGCGCTAGGTTGACGCGATGTAGATCTTCCAGTGGCAGGCGAAAGAGTGATTTGCCCCGGATGTTCATCGACCTACAATCCGCGGGCCTGACTTGATAAGGTAACAATTATCAAATCAACGAATAGCGACTCGCGGATTTCGCTTATCATTATCTTAAGGTCGATGCACACCCGGGACCATAGAAATGTAGCTCCGCTACATAGTTGTTATGTTTTTATTATTCTTGTATGTTTGTGTATTGATCCAGTATTGAATTGATTGATGGTGATTACTGTTTGTTTTAGGATTAATGCTTTATCTCTAATAATTTTATTATTGTTTCTTTTTTTATATTACATGACAACCTTATGGGCTAATGAAATATATCAAATAGTTAATTTGTATACACTTTTAAATTGGGCAATGCATGGTCTCTTGTAATGATTATAATTGTTTGTATTTATTTGTATGTGTTGTCTGAAGTGTGTAACTGGTTTTGAATAAATAAATAAATAAATAAATCAAATCCTACAGGACGGTCACGTGTTGAGCACGTTGAACAGGAGAGCATGCATGAGGAATTGTATGACAGTGACGGAAGCGAAAGATGTATGCAAGGATAGAAGGAAGTGGCGCTCGATCCTTTCTGCCTACCCCGCGAGGGAAGCGGCGTGATGGTATGTATGTATGTATGTATGTACTTAAATTAATTATAAACATGGAATTCCACAGTGTTAGTCAAAAACATTTGAAAAGTAATAAAATTTAATTTTTATATTATAAAATTAAAGTTATAAATACAGCAATGATTGTAAAGCGAACAGAATGATGTGTATGTATGTATTGGTTTAATTTTACCTACTTGTAACAGTTTTTATTTTTTTAATATTTGCGTACTCGTACATCATCTTTGTAATCAACTACTAGATTTTTGATATTGTTTTGATTTTATTTACTTGCGCTGTATTAATATTTTTATATTTTGGTTTTTTGTGTATACTTAGTTATATTACTATGTAAACGATATTTGTTAACCTTTATTGTCAATGGCCAATGTGCCGTTTATGATGAATAAATAAAAAAAAATATACATTTTTTGGTGCACAGGTATTTCACTGGCCTCAAATTTGTTGTATTTTATTTATCGTACGCAGATAAAAATCTTCTGATAAAATGAAAAACGATAAATAATGCAGTTTAGATATGATTTCACGTTTAATCGGCCGCTGTTTATCGTATTTATAAAAGTTATACATATTTTAACTTCCGCCGCCTCGCTGTTGTTTTCCGGTTGCCGGTGGTTCCATCTGCCGGTCGACTGAGAAACTTATCAGCTTTTTGGTTTATCTGTCACAATCAGAATAAACAGAGCGATAAACTAGCTCTCTGTACATTGAGTTGTATTATTGATATTTTTATGATACTTTGTGTTGATTTTTAATATTGTACCAATTTACATGAAGAACAAAAAGAATAAATAAATCATTAATGAAAAATCCATCTCATCACGGCATCTCCCACAAGTAGGGTAACCAGCAGACTCGGACAGCGGTGTGAATGACACGTAAATGAAAAAGTGAAAACATTCAGGATAGGTAGCGTACCTAGTCGCTGAATTGAAGATTTTAAGTGTCTATAAATGCGATGTTTTACAATTATAATTTTATTTTTAAGTTTTCTTTGTTTCATCTAGCTACTACTACTATACCATCACGGCATATCCCACAAGTGAGGTAGCCAACATACCAGCTGCATATAATAAATATGCAAGCTATCCTCTCCATGCCAATAAAGTGAGGTGGCCATCATACTATCATGAGCATACAGATCATCCTTTTCGTGTCAATACAAATTAAAACTTCAAGATTGAGGCATATTTCTCATTGTTGAGTTGAATATATTATAATGTTTTTTTCGTGATTTTATACGTAAATCTGCTATTTAGAGGACCCTCGCAAAAAATTTTAGACAAGAGAAATAGACCCATTCACTGTCGAATATTTCAAGAATAATAAATATAAATTGATCTAATAAAATATTATAAAATACCCAAGAAACTTTTATATAAATCTACACTCTTTGAAGAGATTTAATATTTTAACATAATTTATGTTATTATTAAAGTTTTCAACTCTAACGTAATCCGCATTTCTCAAAATATTTCATTTAGATTTTAAAATATGACTGCTGAGCGTAGAAGATTTATCTTAAAAAATAAAAAAAAATGTAGTAATAATAGTTATTAAAATAAATATAAGTGTTGATAATTGTCTTGCATTTCGTTCCCGATGAGCGACTACGAGCTACAGAGCGAGTAAGCTATTGCAACTCCTATGATTGTGTAAAGAGGCGTCGAGACGTTACGCTACGATGGCGTTGAGCGTCGGTCGTAGCAGTAGAGCGTAGCAATACTGTATAGTAGAGCTACGATCATAATAATAATAATAATATTGCATTTTAGTAGTACTTGCTTGCGTTACTTGTAAAGTAGGTGCTTGATCGTGGTGCCTTGATGTGCTTTATCTAGTATGGAAATGACAGTTATATTAATTGTCGCTTTCATCTGAGGGATGTAACTGAAATTAATTCTGAAAATTATGAAAAAGAATATTATATTTTTCAGTTAAAAAATTAATACGGTAAAAAAAACCAGCACAATGCGTCATTTTAGGAGCATTGATATCAGCGATGGTTTATACCAATCATCCTGATATCTCAACTTTTATCGCCACAAAGAGAACGAAATGCATATTTTTTCCATACAGTCAGTCTGCTGGTTACCTCAGTTGTGATAAATGTCGTTCTTCTATGTATGAATAAATTAATGTTGTCTCTTTAACAATAGGGTATTTACTTTTATCTGTCTATACCCTCACGCCATGCCCCAGTAGGGGTAGGCAGAGAGAACAGAACGCCATATAAATCTATCCTTATTAACTTATTTCGCTTCCTCCACATTCATCCATGTTCTCACACATGTATTTATTTCATCTTGAATATTTCTTAGGGTTCGTAAATTTTCAAAGATCTTCATCAACAACAACGGTGTTTGTTGCTTTGTATGATTATTAGTTTGGCACTAGCTCGATTTGTGTGAATTACCATAAATGTTGTGTTACAGTCAGGCAATATAGAAAACACATTAAAAATCTTCAAAATACTTCTTCGGAATCCATCCTGTAGAGTTGTCGGTAAGGAATTGATCTTACATATTTTGAATGTTTTTGAGTGTCCTGTCAAAAATTGTAAAACATCATACTTTAAGACATAACATACATAGATAATTCGAGCTAGTCCCAAACTAAGATGAATCTTGTATTATGGGTACTAACGCGACGATACACACATAATATACATTGCACTACACACATATAAATGTAACACCTAGACCCAGGACAATTTGAAAAAGCTCATTCTTCACTTTGCCCTGGCCGGGAATCGAGCCCGGGACCTCGTGACTCAAAGGCAAGAGCATTACCTCCGTATTTACATTTAATAACATCTTCAGTTCAGCGATGATGTACCTACGCCATCCAAATGTCTAATTTTTAATCGGCATTGAGAGAATGATTTGGATGTTTATTATTAGCACTTGATCCGCTAGCATCAACATTTTTGGGTAACCTCTTGACGGTATGATTAAATGTACAGAAAAACGTCTCATTTTGTCCCCGCGTTCTTATCTTAATAATTTTTATAATTTTCTTTAATAAAACCATGGCATTTTATACAGAGTGTATTGAACATTATATGACTGCTTCGTATTTTGATATAACTAATACATGAAAATATAAAACTTGTTGACCCTTATTATTTATATCTAAATGTGATGTCAAGTTAAGTATTAGTATGTAAGTGGAGAGTTCGCGACCCCTTGTCCGAGATAATTTATAGGCAGTCCGAATACAAGATATCTAAATTGCTTTTTTACCCCCATCCCCCCTACACCAAATCCATTGCTGTACTGCCCACTCTGTAATTGGTCGAATATGAGTAAGACTCCATTCAAATACTGATATGTTTATCGCGGATAATTTTCCGGCAAATGGGGAACATGCATATGTTAGGAATATGAATAAATGTTATCAATTCATATTAATAAATATACGCTTATCATCATTATTTTCATTTTGAAAATCTATATTTTTTATAAAAAATTTAAATGCCATGTTGTATTGGTACACATTTCGCTCTTAGTACTATCTATAGCGACTGATGACGTCACACACTGTTCCGCCATGGGTGGACATTTATGCGGCGAAATGCAATAATTGCGTTTTCAAATGGTGATAAAAACCTTAAAAATGCACATTTAAAAGTATAAAAAGCACCATAATTTTTCTCATTTTCTGTACCTACTCTCTATTTTTTGAGCTGATATTTTTTTTGCTCTGGCCGTGAATCAAACCTGGGACCTTGTGAATCAAAGGCAACAGTATTACCTTCACATCATAATGGCCGCCGATTGAGTAAAACCAAAGTAGAAATAGAGTAAAACAAAAAAGAATAAAGCTGGACAGAACAGAACAGATTAATAAATAGTAAAAGAAACTCGAAAATTTAAAATTAGAAATGAGTGGGTTGCCAGTTGTTTCCCAAAGACTCCACAAATAATACCCGAATTACTACAGCTGAGATACTTAATTTATGTTTTAATACTTACGTTATAATAATCCTACGCAGATCCTTGCTACGAGATAATAATTATTATTATATAACAATATCGTAATAATAATTATTATAACAACCACAGCGATTATATCGCGGTGGTTGGATATATTGGGTTATCTTTATTATCATTATTACATACCAAATCTTATTTATTGTCTCGGATAATTTGCTTTTTAATATAAATTGTTAAATAATAATCATTTCTTTGTTAAATAACTAAAATGAATAATGTAATAAGCTACCTTTATTTTAAACTTTCTATTTCCTGTACGGTTTCTTGGAACAGAACAGGCGAACAATACTTTTTTCCGTTCTCTTTCGGTCAGAATTTTCGAGAAAATGGAAAACTAAGTGGGTTAGGCTGAGAGGACAGAACGCAACACGGCTTTATCTCTACATATTATTTGTTTCTCTCCTTCCACATTTATACAATTTCTCATACACGCTACCCAATTTCTCTTACTCAACACGTGGCCGTCTTTGAGAATTTGATCCGCGTAATCAAGCCAAGTAGTTCTCGAAAGTCTGCGTTTTCTCACACCCTTTCTTTCAGAACGATTCAAATTTTAGATTTTCTAATGTATTTTTTTTTGTTTCAGGTATGTTGCTACCCTTTTTCTTCTTGGATGATACACGCACTGAAGTCATGTCTTGGTCATACGTACGTACAAATACATTACCCTTTTTTCCTGTGGTTTAAATTACATTTCCCGTAAAGGAAAGTTTTAGCAAAAATATAGATATTTTACATCTAAAGTTCAGGTTTGCCATCCATCCTGAATGTCTAAATGTTATTTTGTTGGCACAGAGAGGACAGCTTAAGTGTTTAAGTTGTGCAGCTGGTCTGCTTGCTACCCCACTTATAGGATATGCCGTGATGGTATAATAATAGTAGTAGTAGTAATATAAAGTTGATACATTAATTTTTGATTTATGTTTTGAATTAAACATTGACAAATAACGTAAATAAACAGTGGCCCTATCATGAATTTTAATAACTCAGTTTTTATTGAAAATATGACGACACATCTTCGAATAAAACAATGTTTCAAATAATATTCACCAACAGTCTTACTTTTCAATTTATGAAATTTTAAATTATTCGAGTTGTGACAGTATATTCTCGATAGGAACAAAATAAAGAAAACTTATGGACATTGTTTTCATCTCCTGAAAATGGAGCGAGACTGCCGAAAGTAAGAAAAAAAAATCAAAATGGATAACATCTCAAGAAACTACATTTGCTTGATGATGAGAAAATTAAATAAAGATTTGAATTAACCTCATTGAATTCAGCTTGCCCCAGAGCAGACCTTAGTCTAGTGGGGCAATATATTCCATAATGTTGTTCTTTTTTGTTCGTTTGTATTTACTGTTTGGAATAAATAAATAAAAAAAACACAAAAAATTGATTTGGTACTGCCTAGAAGAGAAAAAAATATTAGTATTTTAAATTTTGTATTGATTTGTTAACACTGCTATATAATGATGATGTAGAAAAAAAAGATAGAAGTCTCAAGAATGTAGGTAAAAAATACACAGAACATCCTTTTTGTACTACGAAAAAACTAAAAAGCTCTTGATGGACGATATGCGTTGTCACTTAATTTCAAACATTTAATGCTGATACATGAAACCTTAAGAATACCTGTCTTTTTCACGACACCCTAAAAAACTTTCTTTGTACATTAAGTAAAAACCTACTTACATTTTATTAATTTTGGGCCATATTCGTCTCCTTAAAAAGTTTTTTATTCGCATTTTATTTCGTAAAGTTTCCACGTATAATTTTGCCGAAAATTATTACAAAATTTTCATAAAACTTTGTCATTTTAATTTGTCGCATAAAATATGTTTTACAGGCAATGAATTTTCGGAATGATTTTGTTTGTCTGAGTGAAAGAACGCTATGTCAAAAAACATCATATTTCAGATTGATCGGTTAAAGTTCTTTCAAAACAACTACATTTATTTATTCCATTTTTCTTAATTTCTCTATTTTTCATATTATTTACATATATATCAAAGTGACCATACCTAATATTCATTCATTTGACATAGCTACATTTTGATTTGTTATTTATCTTCCCTATAATTGTTTTCTTTTAACAATTTCTGTTTAATGGACTTGTGATGTGTCTATTATATGTATATTTTTGATGTAAATTACTGTTGTGTATATTAATTATATAACATGTATCTTTTTAACATGTATGTAGATGACCTGTGCCGTAAATTATGTATAAATAGAGAAATAAATATTTTTTCACAATATTGCATTTATTTAGTGATTGTGGAAGTATTAAATGAAAAAAACGATTTATTTATTTATTTTTATTATTTATTTATTAACAATTCACGGCGCAAGCCTTTTACATGTTATATTATATATTTACATACATAATTCATATAATGTACACACAAGTATAAAAAAAATATGAAACAATAATTTTAATAAAAAGTCAACAGGGGCCGTAGACAAACCGTACTTAGTGATCGACTACTGGCGAACTTTACGACAATCTCCCTACATGTACCGTATAATTATGCGTTATTGTTGCAAGTATTGTCGAAAATTTGTTTGTAGTCGATCGCCAAGCAGAATATTAAAAAGTACAATATAATTATCAATATCACAGCACAAATTATGAATAGAGAAAAATGTCAATGGATCACAAGTCAATTCAATAGTAGATAATCTAGTTAAATTTTCAATTAACAACGAGGAGTATTTATAATTTGAGTATTTATGTGATTATTTCAAATTTATTTCTTACAATCTAACACGACCTTCCATCAAGTACCCACCGTCGATCGAAGACAATATTAAATAAATAATTCTCTTTGGCCAAAATTCGACATAGCACAGTTTTTCAACAATATGTACTTGTTGTTGGCTGACATTTCGTGACGTACATATTTTTGTTTGTTTATTTCTCAGCGTCGTAAATTTTTATTTTGAAAACATGAAACATCTATGTATATTTTTGTCTTGTCTTTACGACAAAGGTATTTTTATTTGCTAAACAAAAGAGCTATATTCTAACGAGCTGTTATGTGTTATTATAAAATATTTATATTTTGTTTCGTTATTACTATCTACTACTTTTACTAAATACCATCACGGCATATCCTACAAGTGGTGTAGCCAGCAGACCAACCGCATGTAATAAATTGCAAGCCCTCCTCTCCAAGCCAGCATAAATTAAGACATCTTGAATGGGCGACAAACTTCATCGCTGAAATTAAGATTAAAATGTCCTATTTTTTTTTTAAAGAATACTCGAAAACCTAAAAAAAATAGTAATAAGCAATAAGCCCACAATTTTTCTATATTTTGTTGTACAATTGAGTATTTTTTTTTGTTTACTTTTGCAATTATATAAACCATCCACACTTCTTTCTTAGCATTATACAACCAGATAAGTCTCCATATGATCAGTCATGATCACACAAAAATTTAACAGTCTAATGCCGGGAAAAATTCACCTATCCAGATATACAGGATATCAAAGGATTAGGCTCAAAACGCGGGTTCAAAATACCAGCACTGTGCCTGAAATGTCTGTGTTCAAAAACTTTTTTACAATATTACAAATGTTTATTATTGTAATAGATTTTGGAATTTGAATGAACAAATCAACCGGCAAATCTAATTTTTGTAAATTATTTATTAAAGATTTCGGACTTACCCCTGTAGCTGACATGACTTAAAGTATTATATAAACGGACCTTGAATGCCAAATATTTTTTATTTCTCCTGCTAGTTCTGTATATTTACGTATTTTTTCTGCGACGGTTGTTTGTATATTATGTGTTTTTGGGACAGCGATGTCTATTTTTGATACTAAATATTTATTATTAAATTAATTTACTTTAGTATGGAGGTAGGCGGATTTTCATTTAATCAATTGATTCCTGTGAAAATACAACATTTCTGCATTCTTTGTTAAAAAAATTCGTGAAAAATGGATCGATGCATTTTTCACGTGAACCTCTCAAATATGCAGTAAAACTTGAAGTAAATAATAATATATTCCGGTCGTGTCCACGTAACTTCCAAACTCCCGCCTTCCGTTCTGTATGCAGCACGCCTTAAGACGGAAACTGAATCATTGCTTTAAGATACTATAATAATAATATTTAGAATTGTTTGTATGTATGCATGTTTGCTGTTTCTTAAAGACATGAATTCATGAGAGAGCAAACACTGTTTGGATTTAGCAATTTATCTTGTCTGTTTGTTCTGCTAATAACAGTGCATAATCTTACATACAGGGTGATTTAAATATGCAAAACTGAATGTTTTATCGAGTGACACAAATTCTTATTTTAAAATTTAAATACTGCGGAAGAAGTTGCAGAATTTGTGCGCTTTTAACAAGGTTATCCATACACATAGTAAGAATACGTTTAATTTAAATTTCAAGGGAACAAAATCACGAATGTATGAACCCATTTAAAATCAAACGGAAAATGGACAAAAACGTTGCTCGATGTTTTTGATTATTTTTATACTTTTGCTGTAAATTGCTTGATATGCTGACACTTTCAAACAAGTACTATTTTGTTATTCCCTAAAATTTGTTTTCTCTCTTGTGTTGGCGGATATTTTTAATCGAAATAGATGTATAGAAAAAAAAACTCGATTTTTTTTTATTATAAAATATATCTAAATAATTTAATATCATATATTTAAAATATAAAATTTTCTTGCTTTAAAAATACTTTTCCTCGTCGATATCTGTTCAAAAATTTACTAAATATTTCTTCAAAGTTACAATTTCTGTATTTAAACCACTAATTCTACTACAACCATACCATTACGGCATATACCACAATTGAGATAGTCAGCTTACCATGTAATAGACGTGCATACCATCTTCTCCGTGCCACCAAAAATTTAGATATTTAGGAAAGGTAACAAATCACTAAATTTCAGATGTTAAATGACTTCATTCTTTTTACAGAACACTTGAAAACTTACGGAAAAGAGTGCGAGACCAATTCTTTGCCGGTTACATCACACAATTATTAAATATTCAATATTTCATAAATTAAGATTGGTTTTGAATCATCCTGTACATATATCCACGACTTGTGAAATTTCCATCCACATATCACCCGTTCCATTCATTACTCATCAGACATTTTGCATCTTCCACATAAAACCAACTACCAACTGAAGTAATGTGCATTGCCTGAATTCTAAATCAGCAATTTTCAGGTTATTATTTCACAAAGTGAGCACATCAGCGATATTTAATTTTAATAATTGATTATACTCTAATAAACCCATTTAATCTCAATAATGGTTTGTTTGATATTAAAAACATTTAAGTATATACCTATATACCGGTTAATTTATACATAAAAATTCAAAAATCTATTATAATAAACACTTGTAATATTGTAAGAAAGTTTCTGAACACAGATATTTCAGGAACAATGCTGGTATTTTGAATCCGCGTTTTGAGCCTAATCCTTTGATATCCTTTATATCTGGATAGGTGAATTTTTCCCGGCATTAGACTGTTAAATTTTTGTGTTAAACTTATCTAGTTGTATAATGCTGAGAAGTGTGCATGGGGAAGCTCTTGAAAGCCGGCTCGCGTCCAATAAAAAGTCACCGTGGATATACTACAAATAAGTATTTTAATTAATTACAATTGTTTTTTGTTTTACTTAATTAAAAAAATATTGAGAATCGAACTGCTTTCGACTTATAAAGTCATTACAATAGTATGTAATTTTTTTAAGATGTAATTATATACATGTTTTATTGATATTCACACACACACACACATATTTTTTTGTTATGTTTCTGTCGTACAAGCGAGCTTTTGGAACATGTATAATATTATATCCAAAGTATTTATTTATAAAACACACGTCAAAAACAGATGACATTGTTAGTAGCACATACCAATACATATATTTATATATGTATATATACATAGATATGTAAAAAGAAGGATAGTATTTATACGAGTGACAGAAAATACAAATTATAGGTGACGAAAATATATAAATAAGCATACAGTATTACTGACTGGGCGACTAATTTTGAGTGACGATTTAACACTAATGTGAGCGTTTATTTTGTTGACAGCACTTTTGTAGCGAATGTTTTCGTTCAGACACCGTACCTGACACGCAGATTGGAGAAAGTACCTATAGATGATGCTGATATTTTTGCTAAATATAACTGTTTTCCATAAATGGCGAAAATATATAAGTTTTTTTATTTATTTTATAAAGCTAGTAAAATATATAACGCTATTCATTGATATTTTGATTTGTAGGTACAAAAAAAAATTAAAATAACATCAATGGATTCATGAAATCTCTTATGTGTATTTAATTTAGAGTTCGTTATTAAATTAAAATAACATCAATGGATTCATGAAATCTCTTATGTGTATTTAATGTAGAGTTCGTCGGTAGCCTGGAGGTAGAGTCTCGGCCTCCAGAACAAGGGGTCCGTGGTTCGATCCCAGGTGCCGGCAAACTCCTCTTTCACGGCACAAGCTTTTAGCTTAGTGTGAAAGGTGTATAAGGTTGTATTTGGGTTTATAACAAAAACCCAGATATATCTTTTTTAAAAAAAAAAAAAAAAAAAAAAATTATCAAGATTCTACGTAGAGACACATACATAGAGAGATCTGTTTTTGGTGTTCCGTTCTCTCTGCCTACGCCACTTGGGACACGTCGCGAGGATATAGTATAGTATAGTACTTTACAGGAGATAAAAAAAATTATATTGGCATGTTCATATAGGCATGTTAGGAACCTATATCTTTTAAATTAATTGTGGCTCATGGTGTTGGATGATAGCTGATCTTTGAAAGATTTACCTTTTTTCTGTACTATATATATATATATATATATATGTAGCACTGCTCAATTTTGAGGGTCAAATATGTAATAATTGTGTTTTTTTAGTAATAAGGTGTGTATGTAATATTATTAATTAAAAAATAAAAAGCTTTTATCTGTTTTGTGCTTATAATAAATAACTATACTATACTATACTATACCCTCACGCCGTATCCCAAGTGGGGTAGGCAGAGAGAACGGAACGCCACACAGATCTATCTTTACACACTTCCTTTTTTTCTCCACATTCATACAGTTTCTCATACACGCACGTCGATTCCTCTTACTCAACACGCGGCCGTCCTTGAGAATTTGATCCACGTGATCAAGCCACGTGGTTCTCGGACGTCCGCGCTTCCTCACACCTTTTCTTTCAGACAAGTATATCCTCTTTGTCATTCTTACTTCGTAATACTTCGTAATAATAAATAAATAAATAAATAAATAAAAAAAAATAATTGCTGGATGACATTGTCTGTGAGTCTGATTCTTTACGTGGAAGGTATCGATAATAATATATTGAATTTCTGGGCATGATTCTACAAAAAATCAAAGAATTATTTGTTAAGTACACGTGAGTTTACACGAATTGTCCAATAAAAAGCAGTTCGCTGAAGATTTAATTTCTATCAATATTTTTTTCCGTGCATATCTATCTCAGTGTATAATTTATTATTTCATAGGTAGATTCGGCTCGAAGAGACAAATAATGATAATAATTTTGTTAAAAATATCTCATTTTTTGAAAACCATGACACACGAGTCAGAGAAATATATAATTATTTTATTTTTTCACTTATTTTAGAGGCATTAACTATGTAACAATTTCTAGACATTTTTAATTAAAATATTTAAACTTGAATTACTATGTTTATTTGTAACTAATGCAATTTGAAACAAGTGTTCCTTTCTACTATTGTTTGTTAATTCGCAGAGAGACGTCTTTCGACTTATTTCGAATTATCAATCTGATTGATAATGACCTTATGACTTTCTTTCCTATTGACTGTCTTTCTGTGAATTAACAAACAATAGTAGAAAGGAACACTTGTTTCAAATTGCATTATAATGGAATTCTACTACGTGTGCACCGACACAATTAATAATTTATTTGTTACATTAATTTAAATTACGCTATCGCGATTTCAGTGAACTTGCACCATTGACAAGCTTTTCAAGACTTTTCAAGTCTTGAAAAGCTCGTCGACTTGAAAAGTCTTGAAAAGCTCGTCAATGGTGCAAGTGCACTGAAATCGCGATAGCGTAATTTAAATTAATGTTACAAATAAACATAGTAATTCAAGTTTAAATATTTTATTTAAAAATAATTATTTTACATGTTTTGTTACGTGTAGGAATGTCAGACTACCCAGTATGAGTATTGTATGTAATTTATTTATAAAAAAATAAATCTCTAGTATTTGATTTCCATTATTTGGAGTACAACCGTTATTTTATACATATTATTATATACTAGCGTAGATTAACTCGGTTTCGTTCAGGAAATAAAAGTACATCAAATTGACGGATTAACAGTTTTTGCAGATAGCATAAATACTGAAAGAAAGGGTGTGAGGAAACGCGGGCGTCCGAGAATCTGTATGAATGTGGAGGAAGCGAAAGAAGTGTGTAAAGATAGATCTGTTTGGCGTTCCGTTCTCTCTGCCTACTTCACTTGGGACGCGGCGTGAGGGTATAGTATAGTATAGTATAAATGCTTTCATAAGAAATGACAAAAAATTGAGGAAATTACATATTTAAGAGCTGGCAAAACCATGATTCAAATACTTTTAACAGTTCTATTATAATACATATTAACACTATTCATATTACATAAAAATCTGATGAAACTCGTATTTGTATCTCCGTCATTACATTTATTTATTTATTTAGTCATTAACGGCACAAAACCTTTTATATACATTCTATACATTGAAATCGTTGAAAAAAAAAAACAATACGGTGCATTCTTATTTATACAGAATAAAATATTGATAATATTTGTATTTCAAATATTTATATTTTAATCCTCAAATTTGCCTTGTAAAAGAATAAAACATCGTATAGAGGATAATATTTTTCTCTGTCTTGTCTAATTACAAGACAATTGAGGACATATTACAAACAGATTTGTGAACAGACACACTTATTTATTAGATTTTCTGATGATGGAATATATTTTCTGATGTGATGTGTTTGTGACAGGAATTTTAATGGTTATCAATTTTGGAATACATCGTTTATGTTTTCGCTTTGTGACAATAATAGGATATCCATGGAGTTCTCGGGTTAGAATGAGCTCTGAAATTTTCTCCAATTTTTCGAGTGCGATGCAAAAAGTAGTAATTCATGGAAAATTCGACTCATCCTTAAATAGGTATATTGCCGCTTATCCTGAAAATAATTTAATGTGACCCAAAGAGGACGGCCCGAATGTGAATAAATGCAGTTGGTCCTCTGATGGCTACCTCACTTGTCGGAGAGGCCGTGATGGTATTGCAGTTGTAATATAGTTTACAACTGAGATTACTTGCTTTGGTAAGAAATCCATATGGTGGGAACAAGATAAAAAATATAATAAAATAAAATCAGTATAATAAAATATAATCAAAATATAATAAAATCAAAATATAATTGATGATTCGTGAAGGAAATGTCTGGCCAAACCGGAAACAATTCAACACATAGTTTCGGGTTGTTCCACTCTCGCTCAAACTGAGTATACCAATAGACATAATCATGTCGCAAAAATAATTCATCAAAATTTAGCAATTAAACATATTCTTTTAAACTCACAAATAGTAATACCTTATTATAAATACAACCCGGAACCGGTTTTATAAAATCAAAATTACAGGCTCTATTATGATAAAACCATAATAACAGATAGACAAATACATCATAATAGACCCGATTTAGTATTACATGATAAACGTAATAAAATAACGTACCTAATAGACATCGCTGTTCCAAATACACATAATATACAAACAACTGTCGCAGAAAAAATACGTTAATATACAGAACTAGCAGGAGAAATAAAAAATATTTGGCATTCTAGATCCGTTTATATAATACCTTTAGTCATGTCAGCTACAGGGGTAACTCCGAAATCTTTAAATAAATAATTTACAAAAATTAGATTTACCGGTTAATTTGTATATTAAAATTCAAAAATCTATTATAATAAACACTTGTAATATTGTAAAAAAGTTTTTGAACACAGATATTTCAGGCACAATGCTGGTATTTTGATCCCGCGTTTTGAGCCTAATCCTTTGATATCCTGTATATCTGGATAGGTGAATTTTTCCCGGCATTAGACTGTTAAGTTTTTGTGTGACCATGACTGATCATATGGAGACTTATCTGGTTGTATAATGCTGAGAAGTGTGGGTGGCAATTCTGCCGCCGCGTGAAAAATTTATTAAATAACCCTCTGCATACTGTGTGCCCGTACAAGAGCATCAGCAGCAATAGAATTTTATTTATTTAAAATCGTCTGGTAAGAAAATAATAAATTCATGATTTTTGTTGACATTATTAAGAAAAGTTGGTTTTATAAGGTGGAATAAATAAAAATCTGTTGGAGTCACTTTTCGGTGTGTAATTTATTTTCAAACTTTGAATTTTATAGAATTATTTCAGGACTCTCATATTCAATTTGGTAGTGAGAGGGTTAATAATAATAATAAATTAATGATAAATTGTCTAGAGAAATATATATCACACTAGATAATATTGTGTTAACAACAATCAGACTATTAAAGTAATCCCCATTGTAGAAATGTGCATTACATTATGTAGACAAGCCGAGAGTTATACAAACATATAATAATCCCCTATTTGTGTTGTGCCAAGTTTGCTTTTGTGATATTATTACAGTATGTTGGATTATTAGATACCTATCTACTATTATTATTTGTATATTATGAAATTGATAGAGATGGAAATGACAGTTGAAAATGAAATGTATCAAAATGTCGATCGATGGTTTTGCGATGATGATTTTTGTAAATATATAAATCTCAATATTTCTTTCCCTAATTTTGAACCATCACTAGATTTATTATTCAAATTTTTATTCAATTGATTTAAAAAAAAATGTATTGCCAATTTCTAGACTAAGTGAATTATTATATAACTAATAATTGATATAAAAAATCAATAGATATGCAGAAAGGCATTTCCATGAAGCATGTCGTTTTTTTTAACTAACGCATTCTTAATTTACCTTAGAAAAGTAATTCAATAGTATAATTTGTGATGTGGTGGTTTTGTCAAAACTTGCTTAAAAATGATATAAGTAACTGAAAAATGCCTTGCAATAAAAAATGCATAAAAATATTTATAACATTGGGGTTTATGATTTTTAAGACCGTTTGAATAACAATGACAATTATTCTCTCAATAAATTATTGCATATGAAAGCAATCTATAAAATAGTACCCTAATGGCGGATACATTCGTCTTTATCTAAACTTATATAGCCGAGCAAATATCTTCACCTTCCTATCTGAAGAATAAAAGAATAATTCAATTTCAATGAAAGGGTAATAAAGAGGCAATATGTTATCGCCACAATCATTCCTTTGTAGCAGAGCAACCTTACAAACCTTAGGCAAAATGCTTTTTATATAAAGCATCGTCATCGATATTGTGTGAAAATGATAATAATATATGTATAGATGTTAAAAAGTACAGTTTACGTCACTATTTGTTATATCTAACGTAAAGATTTGCAAACATTTGCACGCGACCTTTGAGAGATCCTGTTTAAAGAGATTTGAGCTTTGGGTATTGTTTTTTTTTCAAGATACACGCACAATTTCGTCTTAAACTATTGAAAAAAAAAACTCGTTTATTTAAAAATATGATTGCAGTATAAAGCCACAAAACTATGTACTGAAGCAAATTCGTCCATTAACCCATTACGACATAAGATCCCGTTTTTAGGATCTCAGTATTTTGTATAATTTTTGAGTATACATAAAGATATCTTTGTTTTTTTTTGGACCAATATGAAGCTAAATAAATTGGCAACTTCGTAGCGTCAATATATTTGGCAACAATGCATTGATTTCTGTGGAATAGCTAGTTGAATCCAAGATGGCCGCCAAGCGAGTTTACAGTGTGCGCGCTGGGTAAGAAATTTGATAAAAACTTATATTTTTTTGTTTATTATGAAAATAATATTAAAACAGTGTCGAAATAAAAACATTCAGCTTTCATTTGATATATAACAATCAATGATTAACATTTTATATTTGTGCGTAATCTTCAGTTAGTTTTTGAGATCCTTTTTATAGGACGTTATGCATTCATGACACTTTGAGAATATACACTTAGTACCAACTAACGTTTCGCGCACGTCATTATTTTCAAAACTTCATTACTTTTTTTATATCTTTTTGCAAAACGATGAAATAATTGAATTGTGTATTATTTTAGTGCGAAAAATGTTAACATTTTATGTCAAGTTGGGATAGAAAATTTACAAAAAGTACATAACTATTGGAAATTCATTCAAATAAATTTACTTATTTATTTTACTAATTCATTCGTTTCTAATTTCGTTTTAATTTTCGAATTAACATTTCACTTCGTAATGTTCTTCTTTCCCTTGAAATCATTTCAGCTGCTTGATAATGATTTATTCATAGATATTTTATTTTTTACCAGATTGAGTGTCGAAGAAATAATCAGTGAATTAGAAAGACAAGACACTGACAATAATTTTGAGTCAATTATTTATGCGATTCCGCCCGAAGAGACAGGTAATGATACAGACGAAGATTCGGATAAGAGTGATGATGAAAACGAAGGAGAAATGAATCATTTGGGATGGAGATTGCTGAATTCCGCTTGTGAAGTGCAAGTAGCTACATCCGCAGATCTTGAAGAAGAAGATTCCTTGATTCCACCGCCTACAAAACGTACGAGGACAGAGAGAAGATGGTTTAAAAAAGATCTTGAGTCTGATTTGCAAACTGTCTGCACTCCCGTTGGATCATCGGTTGAGGCAACCAAGTGCGAAACTCCGATCGATTTCTTTTCATTATTTTTCAACGAAGAGTTATTAGATCATATTTTACATGAAACTAATTTATATGCTAAAACGCAAAAAAATATTAATTTAGAAATGACTAAAGATGAATTGTTTGTCATAATTGGTGGACTTTTATTATCTGGATACGGAAAATATCCTAACAAGCGTATGTATTGGTCAAAAGAAGAAGATGTGCCACATATTTTAGCGAAATCTATGAGGTGTAATCGATTTGAAACAATACTTAGACATATTCATCTGAACGATAATTCTAAAATTGATAAGAACGATCGCCTATTCAAACTTCGACCATTTCTTCAGAAACTAAATGAATCATTTAGATATCACGGAGGGGTTGATGAAAATATCTGTGTAGATGAAAGTATGATTCCCTATTACGGCAATCACTACGCAAAGCAATTCATTCGAGGGAAACCCATCCGATTTGGTTTTAAAAATTGGGCTTTATGTTCAAGCGATGGGTATATGATGAATTTTCAAATATATACGGGAAAGGGGAATAACGAAAAGGTATTTGGTGTTGGAGGAGATGTTGTTGTATCACTATTGAATGACGGAAATATCCCAACAAAAGCTGGCCATAAAGTGTTTTTTGACAACTACTTCACTTCTTTGGATTTGATGAGTTACCTACGATCTATCGGAATTTGCGCTACTGGAACAATACGAGCTGATCGCACACAAAAATGTCCATTGGTCCATGTCACAGAGATGCGAAAAAGAAAAAAACGTGGTGATTATGATTACCGTGTAAGCGATGATGGGGTTATGTTGATTCGATGGAATGATAACAACGTGGTTACTATGGCTACGAACTTCCAAGAGCTTTCCATCCAGCCTGTAGATTGTTGGTCTCGAGAAAAAAAAGGCCTTATAAATATTTCTCAGCCATCGGTTGTGATGGCGTATAATCTAAACATGGGAGGTGTCGACAAAATGGATCAGCTCGTGGCAGCTTATAGGTCGAGAATGAGAATAAAAAAATGGTGGTGGCCAATTTTCGCTTATTTTCTGGATGTAACAATTGTAAATAGTTGGTTATTGGCAAAACGGTTAAAAAACTGCAGTCATTCAGACTGTTTGCTAAATTTTAGAAGGTATGTTGCGATCACGTTATTGAAAAAACATGGAATTGATTCCAATAAGGGACGGGTTTTTCCTAAGCCATTGACGAGCATACGCAATGATTGCACAAACCACTGGATTGTGGAAAATGAAAAAAATACGCAACGCCGCTGTGCTCATTGCAAAGGAAAAACTGTGTACGTTTGTGAAAAATGTTCAGTCGGACTTCATCCAAAATGTTTCAAAATTTACCATACATAAATAACATGAGTTAATTTTTATTTCACTGATTTACATATATTTTTTTTTCTATATAAATGTAAGTAAAATTCTAAGTTTATGTTTAGCTAAAGGTAATTCAAGTATTAAAATGTTATAAAATATATTCACACTTATATTATTTGAAAACTTAAAAATAAATAGATATATAAAAAACACAATGAGTAATATTTAATTTCTCTATATAAGACTGAAATGTAACATCTATGCATAACGTCCCGAAAACGGGACGCTCCAGATCTAAAAAAGTAAAATTAGTAAAAAAACTCATTTTAGGCATATTGAGGTAATGTTTTGTAAGTGTTGAAGAAATCGTAAAGAAATATGCAGGAATAAACCTTATGCAGTAATGGGTTATTCTTTTTATTTATTAATATTTTATAACCGGGGACAGAAGGTGCATTCTGCAAAGTAAACCCGAGGGAAGAAAACTGTAAGAAGATTGGAAGAATCTGAATGCGAACATAGACTTGAAAGGCTTAGAGGTCTTTTGTCTCGGAAACCATGGCTCTTAAAAGGTCATTCAACCATCGGAAGTAAGAAGTAACTTAAGGCCTCTCAATCAAAAGACCACGGATTTGACTCCTCTTGCTGCCTCTCTACACACACATACTGTTTACTCTAAAGGTGTTCATATTTTTTTTTTTAATTTATTTCGAACCCAGATTTCAATTTTAAGAAAACTTTTCATACGTCGACTCGCTGAAACAGTATTTTCTTTTTAGAATATGTAAATCTGTGTTAATTTATTTTCAGTTTTGATTTATATTTTAATTTCTAACTTTTTAAATTAAATCATTATTGTTTCGTGTGTTGTGATGTCCTTAAAGTTTCCTTTTAAAGCAGCGGTCGTCATTCTTTTCTGGTCAAGGGTCAAAAAGAAAAACACGAGGTACAAATGAGGGCAGTAAACTTATGAAATGAATATTATTTTGTAGGTTTAGTTAAGATATATCGCCCAGGTTTTGAAAAAAGTTAAGATTTCAGAATTTGCTTCTTTTGATCAAGACCTTTTTATAAGTTCTCTATTTAAAAAAAAAATTACCGCCACCCTTCCCTTTGCAATTTTTTTTAAAATGATATAGAAATTTGAAATGTTGTTCTATGTTCTCATATTTGTTAAAGAATATTTTATGAAATACGTGAATTTTTCAGTATTTCTCTTCGATTTTTCAAAAGTTAGGATAACATATACAAATTTCTACCCGCTCCCCACCCTCCATCACCAGATATTCAAAATGGTATAGAAAATTAATTATTTTCGCGATCTTCTAGGAATCGTTCAAAAATATATATAAAGAAGGTGGTAAATTCGATAATTAACTTTTAAGATAACTTTATAACAAAACCCAGATATATCTTTTTTTTTAAAAAAAAAGAAGGTTTTGCGGGCCGTACTTTGACGATCAATGATTAAAAAGATCACAAAATAATAGAATGATATGTTTGTATTTTGTAATATTATTATTATTATTACATATAATACATAAATAATCCTCCTACATTACATGTATGTATTTGCATACACATATTATTTGTTTGCTCTTGTTATCGATATTTTCATTCTAGTGATTTACAAACAAACAAACAGATACTTTCTAGGGATCACATATTATATTATGTATAAGGTACTTACCCACGTTCAAAGTTTGTTTCGTATCGTTGTTTTCTTTGTCTTTTAATCAAATTTTGTTCCATAGTTTGAAACACCCTCAAAATAATTTAGGCATAAATTATAATGTATGTTATTGTGAGATATTTTTTTTCCGGCAAAGACTTGGTCTTTCACACTTTTCTGTTAGTTTTAAAGTGTCCTGTAAAAGGCAGGTATTAAAAAAATAAAGACCTTAATTGAGCGATGAGGTTTGTCACCCATTCTCAATGTATTCATTTTATAAAGACATTTAGGACAGGTGACAGACAAACAGGCATTGAGTACCTGGCAAAGAATTTCTCTCCCACTCTTTTTTGTAAACTTTTGAGTGTCCTGTTTAAAGCCGATGTTCTAAAAATAAAGATTATTTTATATCTTAAATTAAGCGATTAGTAAGTTTGGCCATACATCCTGATTGACTTATTTTTTGGCTTTGCTTGTTGGCACAGAGCAAACGGCTTCCATGTTTATTGAATCCAGCTCATCTGTTTTCTACCCTACGTGGTATGAGACATGCCGTGATGGCAGAGATGAATAGATAGAAAAAAACTTTTCTGAGTTGAGATGTCAGAATAGAAAGGGACTCTCAGTCTTTTTGAATAATTTTTAGTGTCCTGAAAGATAACATCTTCGATTTAGCAGTAAGCTATAATTTTTTTTTTTTTTTTATTTTTTTTTAAAAAGATATATCTGGGTTTTGTTATAAACCCAAATTCAACCTTATACACCTTTCACAGTAAGCTAAAAGCTTGTGTCGTGAAAGGGGAGTTTGCCGGCACCTGGGATCGAACCCCGGACCTCATGTTCATAAGGCCGAGACTCTACCTCCAGGCTACCGACGAACTCGAACGAATTGATTGTATTTTTTTATGTAAATAAAAACAAAAAAACTTTGTAGAGTTTTACTATGTAATTTTATTCAGTGACCAGGTTTCGACATGTTCTGTCTTTTTCAAACTATATTTTTTTATTTACTTATTTCATTTCATTTCCATTTACGCATTTTTTATATTTATTACGAAACAGTAAATATGTGCAAACAAACAAAAAGATCAACATTATGGAATATGTTGCCCCACTACACTAAGGCATGTTTTTGTTGGCTACACCACTTTTTCTAGATATCGTGAGTGTGTAGATAGATAAATATATGTTTATAACATTAAGATAGTTTCATGTCTACCCCATTTGAGATGGCATGATAGTAAAAATTGAAAGCTTTCGTATTGTTTATTTTGTAAAAGCGACTAGAATCATACAACCTTTTTCAAATGGGCTTTAACATTAAATTTATTAGATTACATACATAGGTAAGTTTGGATTGTAGCTGATATCTACGTTACTGTGAACTACCCCAGATCGAAATAATACATAATATGGGGGTGTTTCTCCCATATTGTCATAGCAACTGTTACCAGGGTTGCAGAAGAGTACCTCAGGTATAATTATTATTGTTGGCATCTTACTCTTTTATCTTAAAGGTTAGAGCTATATGGGATTATCTATTAAGGTAAAAATAGCCAATTAAATATTTAACTCGTGGGTAAAAATAGGTTTCTTTATGTTTTTTGTATGTTTTTGATTGTCCTATAAATAAATTGTATTCGTAAAACAATATGTGTATGAATTTGAGGGGTTTACATGAAAAGACACGTCAATCTATTTTTCACAAAAATTTAACTATAAATACTGAAATGTTCGTATTTTTGAGCCCCGGAGAAACCGGTAATGAATTGGTCTCCCAATCGTTTAATCTTAATTTCATCGATGAGGTTTGCCACCATCCGTGTCCTGTAAATACTGTTTGTGTCTGTATCTTATTTCACTTTTTACTAATCGCCTGATGATGGAGTCGAGGGTCTCCGAATACTAGTACGCGAAATTAATAAAAGTCATTTTGGAAGTTAACTACAAACTGTGTTTTTTTTTTCAATTTATCTTGAAATAGACGTCAAACAAGTACCTTCGGTCAATAACATCAAGATTTTCAAACAAATTGTAATTTTTCTCGAAAGAAACTTTAACATAATTCTAGAGGATTTCTTAATTAGGAGCGTGACTCAAGTTTTGTTCAAGTATAGTAATTTATATAATATTATTGTGTTTTGATTATTAAACTTGTTAAAAACCAGCTATAAATCCCTCTTTTCCAAGGATAACATTTGAAAACAACACAATTTTCCTAAAAAATGCCAATAAAACTGTCGAAAACAGTTTATTTAACACTGGTAAAAGAATATGGAGTAGATACTTATCAATCTCCGGTATGTCCACCAGGTACAAAATTTCACATTATTTTATGGGCACATAGAGATTCGTTTTTACTTTGATTTAGTTTTGATCTTACTCACGTATGTCCACAGATTTATTAGGAAAATACTGTCTAAAAAAATCAAATTCAAATGTCGTGTGTGCTGTGTTGTTCCGCCATTTTATTAGAAAAATTAATACTTATAGCAGTTAAAATGGATACAATTGTTAAAATTGTTAATCCTGACAAAGCAAGGAAAAGAAGTAAAATAAAAAGCCAGCAAAAAAATTAAGATATGTCCGTCGATGTACTTCTAAATCCAAAATGTCCATACCACATTTCACATTTCACAATAACAAAAAATGTCCATTATCTCATTTTCACTTATGATGGACATATTGGTGTTTGATAAGTATCTACTCAGTCTGCCACCTTTACTTTTCTTTAAGTTTAAAAGATAGTTATTCCTACTAAAATTATCTTCAATTCAGCGATGAGAGATGCCACCCATCCTGAATGTTCTATTTTTTGTACGAAAAGGAAAACTTTTGTTTATTATAGGCAGTTGGTCTGCTGGCTGCTCCTCTTGTAGGCGATGCTGTGATGGGGATGGATGGAAATAATTTAGAAAAAGGCAAAGTAACACTGACAGTCACGAAAGTGACACTGATATTCACGAAAGTGACACTGACACTCGCAAAAATGACACTAATATACATTTATAAATATATTATGACAGTCAGTCATGACTTGTCTTCGCCTTTTTTTCTTGTACCTACCTATATTATGAGCAACCCAAATACGGTTACAAAAACATTGGAAATTTAATATTATAATAATAATAATAATAATAATAACTAGACAATTTATAGTGCGCCGTTTTGTGGAATATATTCACTTCAAGGGCGCATTATGCTTATTATCTATAATTTGATAATTACTTATTTCGAAATCCAACACCAAATAAATCAAGCTAAATATAAGAAGTATAGGTAATTCACACACATCGAGCAAGTCCCAAACTCAGATATGAATCTTATATTATGGGTACTGACACGACGATACACATAATTAATTATATACAATGCACTAACACATATATATAACGCCCAGACTTAAAACAATGTGAAAAATGACAGTACTCATTTTGCACTGTCTGGGAATTGAACCCAGGACGACATGACCGGCCATCAAACAAAATATACATATTTACAAACCGACTCAAATATTATTATTAATGTGAGGAATGTGTTACAATCATATACTATTGCTCTTGAGGTTGCTTGAATCAGGAGGTGACTAACCCCGGTATCTTTTGGTCATTCACCGTCTACATTAAGTTTGTACTGTATACCTATTATCAAGAAGGATGCAGTTAATTCGATTTCTCTGTTGAAAACATGTGTGCAGGTGTTTTATTTTATAATGAAAAGAAAATCATAGAATTCCTGAAATAGAATGGTTTTCCTCCCTTTTCTGTAAGTTTTCCAATATTATATACTGAAAAAGGCAAATATTTGTAAAACTATCAGATATTTGATATTTTCAATAGAATTTTTTTCAATTGTTAGTTCAAAAGATCTATCTAAGTTTTTGTCGTAAACCTATTGACAACTTTATACACCATTCACAGTAAGCTATAAGCTTGTGTAATGAAAGGGAAGTTTGCTGGCACCTGGTTTCGAACCGCGCACCACTTTTGCACGAGGCCTGGTTATTTTTTCCATGTGCATGGTTGCCTGATGGTAGAGTCTCGGACTTTTAATCGAGAGACCCGGGATCGATTTGCTTCGGTCGGCAGTGGGTGGAAGCCACCTTGACGATACAAGCATATTGCTTTACGTGAGGTATCTGGCTAACATACTTCTGGGAGATGCCGTGATGCAATAGAATACATAGAATAAAATAATAAATTGTTTAATATCTTGTCTTCTTTTTAACCAGTTTGAATATAAAAAGATTTATAAAGAAAGCTTTTCAAATATTTTCAATGTCTACCCACTCATTTTTATTTTCGTGCCATTAATTTCAAATGTTTATAAGGTAAAAATATTTTATTTTTTCCTTTAAATACAAACACAGGTTTTTCTTACCACCGTTTAAAAATAAATATTCAGATTTGCTGAAAGAGATTACCACCTATGTTTAATGACAACAACATAGAGTTTATTATTATTATTATTTAAGCAAAGGAAGGTTTGAAGTATTTTCAATTTATTAATACCACCAACATTAAGCATCTGGAATTTTATGTACCTTTACACAGAGTTATAATCCATTGGATTAGTCTGCAACGAGTTTGGATTTTCTTCTTTATTCCTTCCTATTTTCAGCTTGTTTCTTTATGTAGTTTTACGCATGTGCCACAGTTCATGTCCGTCTTCAGTTAGTCCATATAGGTTTCTATTGGTTGACTTCTAGCATTTCTGCCTTCGGTCTTGCCCTCCGCGATGGTGATAAGCAGGCCTGGGTTCCTGATGGTGTGGCCAATCCATTTAGCTCGTTGTTGGCTGATTCTTTTAAGGAGTTGCCTTCTTTCGTCTACTCTGATTAACACCTATTCATTTTCGACGTGTTCCGACCAATAATTTTTCGTCGTGCATCTGAAGCACCGCATTTTAAAAGCCACCGACTGTCCGTTTTTACTCTTGCTGATGATCCACGTCTCGCAACCATATAGCAGGAATTTTATGGTTAAGGTAAAATAATTATGCTTAATGTTCATAACATGCGGTTATTTTATTATATATTTTTATCATCACAGCTTCTACCTCATTTGTGGTAGACGCTGTGATGATATTAATAGACACAGACAGACAAAAGGTAATGAATAAGCTTTTATGAATATCATTTCATTTCTCGTTTCATCGCAACTTCCAAAAGCTTTCATTGTATGGGATGAGAGATTATCTAAAGGTTGAAATTCAGTATTATTTATTGGCCGGTGATGGACACAGAAGTGAAAAGGCTAAAAGGATATTGGATATTAATTGATTCCGGCAGGGCAGGCCTTTAAAACCTTTTATAGAGTGATTATTTCACAAAATGTTGTTTTGCAGATTGTAATCTAGGTTAAGAAGACGTTTGTTTATTCGGTTGATTTTGTATAAATATACGTATTATTACTATGTTTGCTTCTCTCGGCTAGAAGAACATTAAAGGAGTTAAGTCAAAGAATTACACACACGGGAGTAATTTGGCCAGCTAGCCCTTCAGGCTGCCCACTATGGCGCATTCGGTGTTGACAAGATTTGTTAGGTGTAGAATTTAAGATAAATTAAAGTCCCCAGACTACTGCGGTATCCGGGTGGACGGCGGGTCTTCTTCAATGCAGATGGTTCCTACAGATATTGAAAGACATCTCCATATAGTGTTTTACGGTAAATACAAAATGAAACGTATATTTAAGTTGAATCTGGGTTAAACCATAGTAAAATCAACTAACACACCTCTCAAACATTTATAATCAGTAAGCAGTTTATTTGTGAGTGAATCACAAATATTTCCGAAATTGGAGTAGCCAGCCAATCGATTAAATTTTTTAACCATAAAGGTCGTCCTTTTGGAACCACATAAAACAAACAATTTAGGATAACTGGCACTTGTTATTGCTAAATTGAAAATACCAAATGTTTTATTCGTATTTTTTTACGAATACCTGCCATTTACACGACACAACCAGTTGTAAAATTCTCAGTTATGCATATGCAGTCAGTGCGTCTTGGGATATTTGGAAAACATTACGAGAAGGGAGCCTGAGATATTAGAAAGAGAATAATAAGTAGGGCCGTGGAGGGGGCCGAGTACCAGCAAGATGGAGCGACTAATTTAAAGAGGCCACACACAAAACTCACTACATGGGACTCTGCACATGTTAAAGGATCACTTGAGGTGATGATAGATGTTCCTTAAAATAAGGCATGATGGTCAGATCCTCAGAATTTAGAGACCGCTGGAAATGATGATGATGATACGTCGTTAATTTTTTTTTAAAGTATGACGTATCAAAGAATATATATAAAATGTTTCCATTTTCAAATATCTCGTTAGTACATAGAAGTAACACTCTTATCATATAAACACTCAGGTACTCTCTCTCTCTATACTATAGAGTAGCGGATACAAGCAGAGTTCATTTCCTGGTTCGGACATTTTAGCACGTTGCTACATGGCATAGGTACCGGAAGTTAATATTTGCAGTCTGTTTCTCATCAGAACTGTCCCGATACGTCCACTGTATATCGCGTACTAAAGTGTGAAAATAGGAAAAAGTTTTATTCGTTGTACCTACCTGTGGAAGGTGTTTATATGAATACAATGATTGTTGATGTTATATACACAAGTATTTTTGTTTTGAAACTCACTGAATTCTGCTCACTTCCTTTATACAGCAAGTAATGTCCACTTCTGAAAAAAGACAGATTTTTCAGGCATTTCTTTACTAGAATTTTTTCTGTCATCTTGCAAGAGGTTTTCTTTTATTTATTTATTTTATCTTAACTATACATTGAGTACAAGCAGTTTTACAGATAAATGCGAGCACATAACAATATCAAATACAATCAATAAACAGTAGGCGGATTTATCTAAGAGGCGTGATTTCTTCCAACTATCCAACACTATGGAGGATATTTTTGACGCATTTTCAACAAATCAGTTGACATAAGATAAAATGTGATGATATTCAGTGGTGAGATTATCACTTTATAGTGATTTCTTCCATATAACCATGTTGAAAATATCAACATGAACATTTAAATCGTTAAATAATTTTACAGCCTTGCCGACAGAAAAATTTGGGATTATGTTTGCATGAATTTGAAGAAATAATTCACGTTGCACTATATGTAAGGTATGAGATGTTCAAAAGAAAATAGAACTTTTTAAAAATTCTTGAGACGGTGAGTTTGGCATTTTTAGTACTAAACATGCCATTTAAATTAATGGAAAACGTTATTTAAATCTCATTTTACCAGAATTATACTTTTTATATGGGGATTATTTATCCTTATTCAGATTTATTAACTTTTTTTTTTATTACTTTGAATAAGAAATGAAGAAGCCATATTCATAATTAAATAATGATTGATATAATTAATTATGTTTTAAATATGGATGGTATAATGTGTCAAGCTGCGAATAGAAAAAAACAAGAAAAAATAATTATGTGTCATTCTGCATTTCAATTTGTTAAACACCACTGTTAAGATACTACTACTACTGCACCATCACGCCACTTCTCAAAAGTGGGGTAGCCAGCAGATCAGCATGTTAAACAAATAAACGCGCAAGCCGTTCTCTCAGAGACATTCGGGATGGGTGGCAAACGGCATCCGAACACGTTTCCTTTTTCCTAATAATGGAGGTTTGCACATTCTGTTGGTTGTGCAGATAAGGTGTGAAAAGTCGAATAAAATTGTTAAAAATACATTTTTAACAATTTATCTTGGTTTGAATGATTGTTGTGGCTTGACACATTGTGTCTTTACACTATCCGTGGTTTAAGAAAGAAAACTTTAATTGCTTTCGTACAATCACAAGATTGTATCGCTGTTAAGGAAATAGGAAGAGAAATCTAAGAGATAACTGGTCTTTGAAAGTAGTTATATTTGTGTCGCACGCTAATAATGAAACTGGTATAAATTTAAGTATGTAATAAATTGATATGAGAAAATAAATCTTTACGTTTTGGTAAAGAATAAATAGATTAATAAAATTATTGTTCGCATAACAGAATATACAAATATTTTCATTATATGATTAACGTTTAAACACTGGCATACGCAATTTCTTTCATTTAACCCTAAATGTAAATATATTTTCATAGTTTATAATTGTAAATATATTTTCATAGTTTATAATTAAATGATGTGTAGTAAGTTAATTACATAAAAAAGACATTTAAAAATTAATTATTGGGTACATTGGTCAAAGATGTATTATTAATTTATTCATTTCAATAATTCTATAGAATAAATGTAGATATTTTGCCACCATCCTTCATGTTTTTGTCACATATTTTCTGTTGTTATAAGTAAAAAATATTCTTGATACTTTGTCCGAGCGTTTGATAAATATTTGAAAGCCGGAAATAGAACAGAACCCATGAAAAATAAAACAAATATTTTTAAATTAATTCAAAATAGATTGTCAAGAGGCATATTTTATTTGATCGTAGTAGATTATTATTTTAAAAATCTTTAAACTCTAATAATTACTATGGATCAGTCTAAAATATCTGATAATTATTTGAGTTAGTACGCTTTTAGTTTTCAGTGTGCAATATTCTCGACTACTCGAAGAGATTATTATACAATACTAATTCTCATTTCTGTGATGAGCAATCAGAAATAGTTACTAACTAGTTTACTCGGTAACTCTGTACTCAAATCACTTGAGTGCTGATGTTAGCTGTTTGATGGAACGTTTAGAATTCATAATCTATGTAAATATTTTCAGATTGTTTGAACTTGACATGTCAAATTTTTTCCACGCATGCAAATAAAATGCTTTTGTTTCATTCATATTTTAACGCTCTTTTTGGTGTTCTCTTACAAGGGAGAAACCATATTTTTTCATTAACAATGACTCTGCAAATATATATTAAAAAATATGCAATATAATCTAGAGTATGCGGAGCTTTTTTTGCATATATAGAGTGCATCAGATCCCAAAAATTGGGATGGATTGGCCACGTTGTCAGATCCGGAAAGAAAGGCCAACTAAATCTATTCTGCATGGTATACTCGAGAGCAAAAGACCGTCATGCGGGCTAAGGCAAAAGCTATTGGATAACATCAACATCAAGACTACTGTTTATCCAGTGCAGGGTTTTGGATTTTTTGTGGAGGCCAAAGTTCTACAAGAGCTGTTCGGCATTGCCATACAAAATTCTATAAAATTTATTTCTTACTGTGATATTTCAAACATTTTGAGGTAATTTCCATTGGATTGCCTGACGATATCAAGTACTAGGTTAAAAGCCTACGGATAATTTAAAAGAATAAAGAACGATTTGTGATAGAGGGTCATTTTGGACTTTAGAAATCTTAATGGGAAACCAATGCTCTTTTTGTCCAATTGTCTTTAAATATATTTTTTTAATACGTAAGTTGACTATAGATCTTTGTAAAGTGCCCTGGCGTACTTGTGACATACATTTTCATATATACAACTATAATAATTTGTTTACATAAGAAATATTTACGGCGTTCGAAAACACAAACTATCATACATTTCAAAATATAGTAGTAAATTCATATTCTTAATCTTGATACCCGAGAGGTTTATTATAATTATTATTTCCACTTAAATCTCTCAAAGTAATAATAAAATATAATCTCAGCTCGCTTTAATTATCATTTCTATTAACTAATCATATCTAATAATAAATAAATAGCTCGGATCTTTGTTCGGATATTCGAATACTAGCGAAATTTATACTTATTCTATTAATAATTAATTCAATAGTTTCGGTGCCTACACTGTGGAAATCTATTTTCAATTTAACTTATTAATTTAAATAAATATTATAATACAGTTATATTTCCACTATTTTTAAATCTTCTAGGCATCTTCAGGAACACTGAAGCATGTATGGAAATATCTCTCACAACAAACACACCCACAACGTTATCCTATCACCTATAATCTCAAATTGGTATTGGTCAGTTTTGCTCCTCTTGGTTGTTGTTACAAGTGCTTGCCTACTGATACTCAGATATACATATTATATATATATATATTTTTTTAATATTATTTGCAGTATTGTGAGACTGTTCCATATGGATTCCTACTATTTTGGTTGTCTATATATATATAGTACCTAGGTACCTATACTTTTGTTTTAATAATATCTGGTTGCTTTTTTTTTTGTTATCACTTGGGTTATAAATATGAATAACTTAACACCAAATAATATGTTTGTATGTTTATATATGTTTATATTTTGTAAATGGCAATGTTTGCCGTGAATTGAATAGTAAATAAATAAATAAATAAATAAATAAATAAATAAATAAATAATAATATGTCCAAACTATTGTAATTTATTTATTCGTATTCTATCTACACTCTTCTCGCATCCGCTCATTCTTCAAAAACCTTCATAAACTATACCAAATATACGTACATATTCATTGCATTAATTTCATCGATCAAAGAAACATTACTCTTGTTTCCAGTAAGAATGAAAAGTTGAATGGGTTGAACTGGGCGAGTTTCAACAAAGATAAGAAGTGAATATCGCTGATTCTCAATAGTTAATGATAGTCTGTTGGTAGTCGGGTCAGTTCGGAAACTTTCTCATCAACACAACTTCAAATAGATTGCGATAAGAATGCTTTGAATTGATAACATTGCTATTCCAAAGTAGTATTTTCAAATAATTTCAATTGGAAATGTAGGTTTGAGTCCTGGTGAAGAATAGATCTAAAACTCTTTTTAGTAAGTTTTTCCTGGATTCCATCTGGGTACTTCAAAGATTTGGCAACCCGTGTGGTGCAAAGGTAACGTTCTTGTCTTTGAGTCATAAGGTTTCTGATTCGATTTCCGACCAGGAAATAACAAAAAATGGGGTTTAATAAAATAAGGCTCTCGGCGTAGAAAAGAAAAATTAAGAGAAATAGTTAAATTGTGTCCTATTATTTTTCTTGACGAGAAATATATATCTACCTTCAAGGGGTTGACTGAAGGATAAAACACCATTTCTCCCTGCTCTTGCAAAATGTTTTTTGCTTTCATCAATTTCGTGCAATTCCTTATACCTACATTTTCTACTGTTCTGTATGTCTGGTCTAATCATTTAATCCTCAGCCGGCCACATCTCCGAGTGGCCTTTTTCGCAGCCATATAATTTTTTTGTTACTCTGTTCTCATTCATTCTTTTCACATGCCCAAATCACCGTAACTTATCAACATTAATCACCTACTTTCATTCCATATTCCTCTTTTATAGCTCTATTTCACGCTCAATCTCTCAGACTTCTCAACGATCTCATTTGAACTGCATTAATACTGCTTTTAGCCTCCTTCAACCAAATATTAATTTATTTTAATAAAACATTTTTTTATTTATTTCTATAATTTAATATTCTTATATCGAGCGTCTTCTTGATATCCCTTATTGAATCGAAAAGCGATACGCCCGCCATCTTGTTATAGGCGGAGATTATTGAACTTTGTAAGGTTCTATTGTTAACTTAATTACAACGAGCAGCCTTATCATACATATATATTAAGTATTGTTATGATCAAACTAAGTTCTAGATAACGAAAGATAATATAAACTAGTAAATAATTGAGTTCATTTGTATGTTGATACGTTTTACAGATATGTAACAGATTGAGTAATGTCTTATAATATGCTACGAAATGCTCGGTAGCCTGAGAGATTCCTTGTTCGATTATACTGCCAACCTGTACCTACTCCAACTTTCGCGACACAAGCATATTGCTTGCTGTTAGTGTCAATTTACGTTTGCGCGACGACGGGAGCGAAAGCTCTTGTGGATGGTTTATTTTTCTTAGGATATTATTGAAGAAATGGGCAAGTCCTTCTCCAAAACAAAAAAAGTTAGTAAATTAAGAAAACGATAAGTAGGTACTTGGAAAAAAAATATTTGCTTTTAAGGCTTGCTTATTGTCACCTGATTTTTTTGCCAACATACCTTTAAAAATGAAATATTACCTACAGATTGAATACAGGTTGCATTAAATGTATTGTAACAAAAAATAGCACTAAAGAAATAGGTACTTCTTGTGTGTGAATTAAATGTTTACTTTGATTGATATCTATTTTTAAATAGGGTACCTAATATCAATAGAAAACTATTACGCATAATATTGGCTACAACAAGTATAACCGGGTATAAAGCTGGTTTAATAATATGTTCCAACTTTACATAAGCTAAGACTCTACCAAGTATATTCTATTTGTAATAGAATGTTCTACTAACTATTCTAACAAGAAAGTTTTCTTTGTGAATACGTCCTTCTATCGCCCTTTTTGTCTCTCTACAAACAGGCTATGATTACGTACTAGAAATTAAATTCCTATTTTTTATTACATTTAGAAACCACCAAGTTATTTCTATTGTTGGGTTAATAAATGCTGTGGAGATGCGATCGCTGAGAAGAATGGTTAGTAAAACATTGCGTGACAGAGTTAGGAATGAGGATGTTAGAAGAATGAGGGGATGCGAGTTTATACATTTGGAGCAAATGGATGATGAAAAAGGTGTATTTATCTGAAAGAGACAGTGCAAGAATGCGCGGACGTCTCGAGTACTATGTGGTTTAATCACGTAAATCAAGTTATCAAGGATGGCCGGTGGTTGGCAAACAGGTTTGAGTGTGTGAGAAATTGTATGATTGTAGAAGAAGCGAATGAAGTATTTAGGGATTGATGTACATAATATATACGAGTTACGTTTTCTCTGCCTGCTCCACTTGGAGTACGGCATAAGGGTATAGTATAGTAGTATAATACATATTTATAATTTATTTTTTGGCTGAACATATTAGAATTGTATTGTTTAATATTGCCACACCGTTGTTGACCAAAAATGAGGCCAACGCAAAGAAACTTAACAAAAATAAAAGGATTGAAAAGTGATTCTTACAAAGTTATGTTATTTTTTATATTGTCATAGCATCTTTTACATATCAGGTGATTCGTGATGAACATAAAGATTGTCTTTTCTGTGGTATGAAATTATGTCTAGTTATTGTTATTTATGATTCAATACTCAAGACAGAGAAATAGAGAGATGTAGAGTTACAAATGGATTGACCTATGTTTGACAAGGGATTCAAAATAGGTGGTGATGTTTGATATTGTGTATTACACCAAACCCTGCCTTCTACAGGCTAATCCAAACAAAGTTTGCTTTACCGGGTGCACGATCAATATTTCTCAACTATTTCGAGATTCAAAATGTAAAGGCCAAAGAATGAATGTGTGAACTCGTTGGAATAATTTAAATAAAAACCTTCATATCTATCTCTCTGACTATTCAAAACCAAAGCGGTTCTTTGTGACACATTTTCAGTTCACTGTGCATGAATGGAGATTCACAAGGGAATAATATCAGTGAACCATTCAATGCAACTTCAGTGGAACAACTTAGTAGATATTATACAGGGCGTTAAATCCCTCCTGTATGGATAGAGAAAAAAAGACAAAATAAAAAAAAAAAAAACTGTCAACATGAAGCTGTCGGTTCACTGTTTAAAATAAATTAAACGTTACATATTTTTTTTTGATATTCGCTTTTCATTACTATTTTATAAGAAACAATAAAGGTGTGGAAATACACGTTTGATTGGCAATCTATTTTCACGGATTACAGTGCAAGAAACGGTTCCATAATTTTGTGTCATAAATTGTTTTGTGTCATGCCACAAATCGAGACAATAATGGGAAAAAATTTTGTTAACTTCGTTATTTCAAATGTTTGTGTTGAATGTATACAAAACATTGATTATCTTTTAGAATATTACTCAACAGATAACTCATTTTCACATTTAACAAATTGTGTGAACTCCCTTTGCCAGGAAACAGGAAAAGTGTTCCTTTGCTTATGAATTGGATTGGGTCGAACCCTTATACACTTAAACCTATGGTACGTTCATCAATCCCACCAATTCCTGTTACAAGGCATTATCTTTGACGTGTGTTGAGCATACATACATGCTATCTAACAATATTCATATTTGATATTTTGATCGAGGCTGTTGAAAATCTATTGTTCGAACTTGAAACACTAGATGGCGCTAAAGAACTATATTGTTGTATTAACAGTATTGCTTTTCCTACTGGTTTATGAATATTAAATGCAGTTCTTGCAATTTACTGCATTTTTAATCGATTATATTAGTTTGAGATTAATGTGTGATTTCATTTTTTGCATAACACATTCCGATTGTTAATTAATTAATATTTGGTATGATTTGACACGAGGCTTTGTCATGAAAACTAAAATCTGTAGACACCCTGTGTAAAATAGTTCTGGTGTTATCTTCATAGAGGTTTTATGATACATTCGTAAAATAACTCGAACTGTTTGGTTTTGTTGTCTATTTGTATTTTACAAGAAACACAGTTTTTTTGATAGGGAAGTATTCGACTGTATTGATTCCACATTATAGAATTCTGCATTCCTACGAGTATTGAGATTTGTTCTATCATTCCGTGTGAATCTATTTCTGTTTAAAGTTTAAAAGACCTTTTGATGTTATTTTGCTACTCTGAAAATAATCCTAGCTTATTCACTTTTTTACAACAAACTTAACAATGTGTTTAAGAGAATCTATGCCTTGATCACTTATATCAAGCAATTTTTTTGGCGATGGTTATTAATTTTACACGATTGATTTATTTACCTTGTTTTTCATGATATTCCTTACAAGAATTTCATTACTTAACAACGTCATTGTCAAGTTAGATTAGGTTAAGTGAGGTTTGGTTAAACAATAGCTTAATGTACTACTACTACTACTATACCATCACGGCATATCCCACAAGTGGGAAAGCCATCAGATCAGCTGCATGTAAGAAACATGCAAGCCGTCCTCTTCGTGCCAATATATTTTATGTAATAACATCGTAATATTATGCTTGTACTTATTAGATCTTATAAAGTTCTATATATTTTTGTTGTAGGTATATATGATTGTTTATTTCTTGTCTTACATGTATAACAACTTATGATGCATTATAAAAAAGGATTTTACGCCGTTTAATGTAAAAAATACTAAAATATATCTATAAATTAATCGAATGTTTTGGCGCCCAACGTGTAGCACTTCATATACCTTCTAACAAAAGTTCTGTGCTGTTGGCGTTTTTGTCATAAACTTGCTTTTAGATTGTCATTTAACAGACTAATTTCAATTCAAATTTTCAATGTACATAGGTACTTTATACGATTTATAGGCGTTGTAATATATTGTAATAAATATATCATTGCTGAATTTAATAGATATATGAATGGTTTTGGCGTAACACAGTTATTAAACCAATAATTATACACTAATCTAATCATTAAAACCAATTATCAAATCAATTATAATATTGATTTCAGTGTCTCATCACATGTAAATGCTGTAATCTGTTATTATTATTATTATTGTTTGATCAATCAATATAATGGTGTAATTATTACTATGGTGTTAAATTAATTAGCCATCTTAATTTGCTGTTATTTGATACAGGATAATTTCGTCACACTATTATATAATTATACCAATTAGTTTCCATTCAGTCGTTGTGGTTTATGAATAATCGAAGTCTTCGGTATGTTACAATAAAAAAAGGACATCTTGCGATAAGGATAGGTTACGGGTACAAGTCTCGCCCATGGCACTATGAAATAAGGTGAGGTTGTCTTTTTTAACTTCAAACAATGGTTAATTGTAATGGTTAATTAAAAATAAAATATGACAGCATAAATAAGAACTTGCTTTCAGAAAAACTTCTACTCCATATATAACAGTTTTTGTGATTGTGGAGGTAAAAATCAAATAGACACAGCTTCATTATGTATAGCCTAATAAATTAAACTTGTATGAATCTTTTCTTTTATGTTTCACAAATTCGCGGTATATTTTCTTTCTCGAGAATAAGATTCGATAAAATTCGATGTTTTTGACTCCATCAGTCGCGTTGTTAAACATAATCAAAGTGAATTACTCTTTTTAGTACGAGTTACGCTTGCGTAGATCTAACAGTTTCGTACAGGACTACCAATGTAATAACAAAAAAGAAACAATGCAAGAAAATACCTTCTCTAGACAACATGGAAAGTTAATTAGGATCCTCAATGCGACAGAATTTAGGTGGGATATAATCACAATTTATCTGCCATTTTCTTTTCTTATTATTTTTCGTCTGGAGTCCCTCAAGGAACACTATTTGGGCCGAATTATATCAGAATTAATTACGTTGCAAAAAAAATGTGAAAAGAAGAATCATTACTTTGTATAGATAATTAACAATGTATTTATAATAATAATCTTCACTTTTGTTTAAAACTCAGTTTTTCTTGTATAAAAATAAAGATAAAATGGTCTACCATTTCATGTGTAGAGTTCCTGAGAAAGGACTTCTACCCTTTTCTGAAAGTTTTCGAGTGTCGTGTAAAAGATAGGTGTTCGTAAAACATCACAAATAAGACATTTAACTTCTTCAACTCAGTCATGAGGTTTGCCACCCATTCTGAATGTCAAAACTTTTATTGACACGGAGAAAACGATTTGCATGTTTTATTTTATTTTATGTTATTTTTATTGTATAATATAAGCAATTTATGCTCAGAACGGCCAGTGTGGTGCTGAGTTAATGTTTTTGCCTTTGATACATGAAGAGTCTCGGGTGTGATTTCCGGACAGGGCAAAATGAAAAATGGATTTTTTCAAATTGTTCTAGGTCTGGGTGTTACATGTATATGTGTATCATCACGTTAGTACCTATGATACAAGGTTCATATTAAGTATGGGACTAGCTCAATATATGTAAATTGTTCATATACATAAATGTTTTAAAAATAAATATTTTACATCACAACATATCATATAATAGTTATGTAATCTGTTTTCTAATACATTTTCTTAAGATATGAAATAAATTGAGAATGTGTTTTCAATTTCCAAGCGAAAAGAAATAATGTCTTGTTACAAAATCTTAGAAAGTTTTCAGCTTGCATTATTCAAGTTGGCTTAACTCTCAGTAAACATGTCGACAAGTTAGATTGTCATGTATAGCAATTTGTTCCTCGTTCTCGACGACAGCGCCAGTAACATACGCGGTTTCGTATTTGCCTACTTATATATGTTTACATATTGAATATTGCGTCGTCATTTTACAGACAGTGAAGTATAGTTCACATTATATTATATGACCTGTGGAAACTTTTAGAACTACACTCGTCCTCATTTTTACATGGGTTTAGTGTTTTTGTAATATTAATATTTTCAAGAATATCATTGATTCAGTGTTTTCGGGACAGCTGCTCATGAAAAAAAAACTTCTTGCCAAAAATATGCATTGTTTTGTATTTCTCATATATCCAGATTTACTTTAAAAAAAACTAAATTCTATCAAGAAATACATTATATATTTATCGCAATACCGCAGTTTCTTCCATTTAATACAATATTCGCTATAAAAGTTCGTCGAAAAACAAATTTTACATTTTAGATAGATGACTTTATAAAAGACTATGGATTTAATGAGTAGAAACAACTTCAATCAATCAGTTGTCTTTTAAAACTCTTCCTGGATCAACAAGGTAGAGAACAGCCTGTTTTCGTCTTTGCGCCAATTAAGTAATCCATTCCCGTGACGTTCCTGATGTTCTAAAGCCGTTGTCAAAGAAACTGTGTATTGTGATAAAGAATCGTTCACATCGTCAAAAACCTTATGAACGAAAAAACAGTGATCTTTATGTTTAACTATTATTGCACGTACTTCAAACATGAATCAGCCAAGTCCATCCTTTTAGCTCCGTATTTTTTTGCCATCCCACAAAAGCCGGGATATGTGTATTGTTACTTCCAATACATGGGATACATATCAAAAGTTGGAGAGTCATGGTTTGATACACAGTACAATATGTACATATGTCTAGATACAGAGAGAAAGCTCTGGAAAGTTTCAATACACTGGAAGTAACCCATATCGATGCTAAAACCTTGTACTTTACAATACTACATAGTATAGAATACAATACAATATTGTATGGACTAGCTTTATACCCGGCTCAGGTAATGATGTGAAATGGACAAAATAAATACTATAAATGTCAAAAGCAGGAATTGTTGTTTTTCATACCTATCTGGATAATTGGGAAATTAAATAATAAAAAATATGCGTTTTTCGTGTGGAATATACATAATAATAATAATAATATTAAGTGTATAGTATAGTGTTGTCTGTGAATGGTTTAATACCTAAGAGTCTGTCAAACAATCTCAGAAAACTGGGAGTAGATGACAGGCTCAAATACAGCATGCAGAAGGCCGTACTTCTATCGTCCACCAGGATAGTATGAAGGTTTTTGTCCCTGTAGCTCTGTAAGTGATCTCCCATGATTGTACTATTTCATAGAACATCATGCAAGAGTCAACTCGAATAATGTTGGGGTTTTACATTTTGAATATACATAAATTTATTTTAATATTTTATGGTTTTTGTTATTTAATGTTATATTTAAATTTTATTGTTAATCTTATATTGTGTTCAAAATGTAGAATCTAATATTGTTTTGTTAAATAAATGAGATATGAGATAATAATAATATAGAGATTGTCTTACTAAAATCGTGATTAGATGGAAGAAATCACTATATAGTGATAATCTCGCCACATTTTTTTGTATTTAAACTGATTTGTTGATTTTGTTATGTAAATGATGATATGCAAGAAGAATAAAATAAATGAATAAACAAAATCATGACATTCTTTTCGTAACTAACGAAAGACAAAGATAATAATTATAAACATACAAGTTGTCCTCTTCGTGCCAATAAAAAGTAAGACATTCATGAAAGGCGACATGCCTGATCGTTGGATCTTATTCTTGAGGTTTTAAGATCACCTGCTTTTTAAGAGTCGGAGGCATATTTTTAAGGGGACAAATAATTAGGGTATACAAACAAACTGGAATATTTTTGATCGGATATACTCACGTACTCACATTTTATTATACATATTTGATCTAAGCACACTAGTACCATACCCAGGGGTGGTATTTTACCGAACTTAAAAGGTAAAGTTTAATACTAGAATCTTACTTATAATAACGGTATGTACCGGTATACATGATATTGTAATAGTAGCAATAACATAAAATTTTACTTTGTTAATTTGCATACCTATTTATTAACATATTTTTGTTTTTGAAGTGCCTACGTTTAGAGTGAGTATTTTTATTTTTCATTTGTTTATTTATTTTCATATCCACGGCGTGAGCGTTTTACATATTGTTATATAATACACCTTCTACACAATTTAAAATATTTAAATTTAAAAAATCATTCAAATGCGTTCACCCACTCTCTATCACCCTTTTACCATACACAACATTCATATTATTATTTTATTTATTTATTTCATATAATAAAACATTAAATACAATGATATTGTCGCGCCAAATCCATTTAAACAGATTTGTAGGCACGTTCATTTTCATAATAACAATATATACATAAATACCTAATTTAAACCTAACCAAAAGCAGCAAACAAATACTTAATAACTATAGTATTTACATAATATTTCAATCGCATACAAATCCAGATTTCAGGGGTTATTCCTTGACAAGCCTTTTTGTTGCAAACTATTAGGTAGAAGAAGTTTTCAAACTTCTCGTTAATGATTCTGTCGTGCCGAAACTGGTCGCAGAATTTAAAAACGTAGAATTCGTTAATAAAATAAAAAATGATATATCTTTCAATAGGTTTATACCTGAAATGTTTTTCAAAAGACTTCAATAAGTAACTTAGAAAATACATAAATACAATCAAACTAATTAAAAATACCTACGGTACAAACTTACACATGCCAAGTAAAATTCCTAGATTCTTACACGGTAAGAAGCAAAGAAGTTGTGTAACTCTCTAATGAGTCAAGTTTCAAGTGTTCAAGAAAGTTTTATGTTTTGTTTTATTTATTTTTTCTGAATGTGTTCACATTATACCTGCTGGTACTTCACTGCTTTATGTAATAAAATACACCACAGCCCCTGGTTTTCAGTTCCCTGAATCTAATGTTAACTAAAGTTTTAGTTTTCTTTAATGTTAAGTTAAATATGTAATATTGTATTATTCGCGTTTGTTGTTTTTTACTAGACGTCTACTGTAGGTTAAGTATGGAATTTACGTCACTGTATAGTAAGTAAAGACGTCATTTAATATCATCATAATAATCTTGAGTATTCAGGCCAGTGGCGCTCTTTCATATTCAAAAAATCTTAGTGAAGTACTTATTTATGGTCAAATTAATTATTTTTCCATCTAAATATTCATACTTTAATGTGCTGACTAGATTAACAAATAAATATATACCATTATGACTTCTTCTACAAGTGGGGTAAGCAGTTTATTTGTTTTATAATTCTTCTTCCTCTACTACTACTACTATACCGACATTACGACACATCCCACAAGTGAGGCAGCCAGCAGACCAGCTGTATATAACAAGCGTGCAAGGTGCTCTCTCCGTGTCTACAAAAATTAAGACATTCATGAAGGGTGGCAAACTTCGTCAATCTTTATTTTTTTCGAACTATTGTCTTCTACAGGATATTCTTAAACGTACTGAAAAGAGTGGGAGACCAATTCTTAGCTGGTTGCTTCACTTCTTTGTTTTATTTTCAGCAAGAAAATGTATTTATTTATTTATTTTATTCTTTTTACACATCATCCTTTACAGAACAAGATCAATTTACATAAAAAGAATGTGATGATATACTGCCACATTTAGTACCACTTTTCCCGGATATCCTATTCCTATTCCTACTATCGTAGTCCTATTTATCCGTTTGGTAGAAAAGAAAACTCACCGTCCATTCGTATACCGCAGAAGTATGTGGATTTCCATTTAGCCGTTTTAGTAGAGAAGTATTAAACCAAAACGTTGTCGTACCGATTAAAAAAATATTGTGTCATACAGAACATGCTATCGTCACCCCTGTTATATGTAACATGGTACTCGCCAAAAAGATCGATATCTTTGCCATCTTGGTTTGGCATATGGCGTACAACAGATTTTGTATGTTTAGGATATACATATTATTATAATAGTACTATTATAACTGAATATATATATACATATGAGACGATATGATACTTCCGATACTACTAAAGTACTTGATACACTCTGCAACCGAGTATTGTGATTGCTACCGTATATTTGTAAAATAGAACAATACTGGTACCCGCATACTTTACAAAAGTCTCAAGTTAAACTAAATTACGGTGATATATTCAAAATCTCTGTATTCTCATCAATAATTTCATATAGGCTTATTAGCACCTTACACTAGTAGTTTTCCTTCTGAATGGGGTTAAAAAGACTAAGTTCTTCAGTTTTTCTTGTTTTTGGTACGGTTTTGTCTATGGTGGATATTGTTTTTACATTTTTTTGAATGTGATATATTCAAAATCTCTGTATTCTCATCAATTTCATACAGGCTTATTAGCACCTTACAGTAGAAGTTTTCCTTCTGAATGGGGTAAAAATGACTAAGTTCTTCAGTTTTTCTTGTTTTTGGTACGGTTTTATCTATGGTGGATATTGTTTTTACATTTTTTTCAACGTTTTTAAAACATCACATTTAAGATAATTAACATCTTACTAAAATTCAGCGATAAAGTTTTGCCAATCGGTCTAAATGTCTTAACTTTTGTTGGCATGGAGAGGTCAATTTGCATGTTTACTGCGTGTAATCGGTCCGCTGACTACTCCATGCCGTGATGTTATGTATGTAAATATGTAATAATAAAAAAAACTTTATTACACAACATAGAACAAAGCAATTACAAAACTAATTAATAAGGTGATACAAATTAATGTATTATCTGCGTCTGTAATTTAAGCAATGTGATATTTTTTACCTGTTATCAAAATACCCGTTGTTTTTTTAAATCGTTACTGCTCTTTGTGCTATCATACCATCTGTAATGATTCTATACAACTAGAAGCTTATCTCTTTTAAGGCTTCACTCCAATTTCTATCGTTCACCATTTTCCTTTTCAGCACATTTCTATGATATCGGACTACCAATACCACTACCATTACTACTATTGATACCACTTCAAATCGTTACTTCTACTAATACCTACCTGATTTATTATAATATTCGATAAAAAAATATTCAATACCTTGACAATACCTAGCACGTAAAATTTTTTAAAGAATTCTGACGAAAATATTGTATCAAATAATATTATCTTTAAACATTTTTTAGACTTTGGTTCAGTGACACAGCAACGAATAAATTAGTCTCTGAATCTTTTTTTAAAAGCAGTTTTTTTTATTGAACAGTCAACACAGCAAATAACCTTTGCATTTTATTGTTAATACTTCAGTACCCGTAAGGTTAAGTTGTAGCAATTATCAATAGATCCAAAATAGGAGGATGTATTTTTTAGTTCGTCGGTAGCCTGGAGGTGGAGTCTCGACCTCGTAAACAGGGGTCCGTGGTTCGATCCCAGGTACCGGCAAACTCCCCTTTCACGATTGTATTTGGATTTAAAACAAAAACCTAGATATACCTCCTTTAAAAAATAAATGTATGTAAGTGAAACTTGGACGTGGTTGAAGAAGGACGAGAGTGGAATAAATGCCGTGGAGACGCGTTCACTAAGAAGAATGGTTAGTAAAACATTGCGGGATAGAGTGAAGAATGAGGATATCAGGAGAATGAGAGAATGCGAGAAGAGTGTTGTGGATAAAATGCGTGTAAATAAGTTACGATGGTTTGGACATGTTGAGCGAATGCAAGATGAAAGAACGACGAAGAGGATGTATTTGTCTGAAAGAAGAGGTGTGAGGAAGCGCGGACGGCCAAGAACCACGTGACTTGAGCACGTAGATCAAATCCTAAAAGACGGCGACGTGTTGAGTAAGAGAAATCGGCGAACATGTATGAGAAACTGGATAAATGTGGAGGAAGCGAAAGAAGTTTGTAAGGATAGATCTATATGGCGTTCCGTTCTCTCTGCCTACCCCTCCTGGGACACGGCGTGAGGGTATAGATAGATAGATAGAAAAAATAAATTAAATAAATTATATTTGTAGCATTGTCACACTAAAATCGGGGTTCTAGCTGTGTGGCGTTCTGTCTTCTCTGCCTTTCCTACTTGGGATATGGCGTTAGAGTATAGTCTAATATAGAACTGAGTGTCTTATTTTCTGTTAACATGGAGAGGACACATGTATTTTATTACATTCATTGGCTACCCCACTTGTGTTAATACCGTGATAGTAAAGATATACATATTTAAATTTGACAATATCAGTCGCAGTACATTAACCTTCGGTTTACATCATAATGCGGATAAATTTTCCGTGTATTTTTCATGTCTACGGATTACGGGTAACTAATCCAGCTAACCGGATCATAAAGAATTTATTAGTTATATAAGTATTGACTCATAACTACGTCAAATTTAACCATTTAACGCAAATTTGTTAATAAATTATAACCTAGACAGATCATTTTGTATATTAATTATTCTGTGTTACACTACCGCAATGGCGCAATATGTAAAGAAACAGGCAATAATGAGACATCTAATTTATTATATGGAACTTTTATTTCCCGTGGAGCACCCGGTAAACTATTGGTCTCCCACTCTTCTACGTAAGTTTTCGAGTGTCCTGTAAAAGACAGGTGTTCGAAAAAATTAAGATATTTTACATCTTAAATTCAGATGAGTTTTTCACCCATCATGAATGTCTCGATTTTATATTGGCGCAGATTGTACAGCTTGCATGTTTATTATGTGCAGCCGGTCTGCTGGCTACCCCACTTGTGGGCACACATGCCGTGATGGTATAGTAGTAGTAGTAGTAGTATAGTAATTTCTTTTTGCGGCTACTTAGTGCAAAGATCAATTCATTTTGGAAGATTCTAGTATAAAGAAAATAATAGAGAGGTAAATAATGAGGCGTATAGTTCCAATCGACGTTAGGTCCAATTTATATCAAATTTCAACTAAACATTGATTCGTGTAGACAATCCAATATGTGTGTTCCATTCTTCGCTAAATATACAAGAAAATCGCTGTCAATAAAATAGTTTTATTCCCAACAACGTTAAGTCCGTCTAACATTTAATTTCAAACAACCATAGTCCGCGGACAGCCAATCACAGCTCTCGATTTATCCAAATTCAATATGGCGACCTTAGTGTAATATGTGCGTGCAGTATTCCAAAAACCGTCAAATACTTATGAAAGTTTCAAACTCCGTTAAGTCCAAAAATGATTTGATGTTTATGAGGTTAATCTGTAGTATTTTTAATTATTTTTGCATTTTCACTCTCTGGATAAACATCTTTAGAACTGAACATACTTGCAACAACTACTTTTACCAAATATCAGTAGATATCAAATATATGGGCCTACCAGAAAATCAAGTAAAATGGACTTGACGCCGATTGGAACTATATGCCTCGTATGGAAGTGTGAATGGTATATTTTCGAATAACTTTCACACTAAGCCTATATACTGTAGACCAATATATTTTTTTCCTCGTATATTTTCAGTGAAGACACATTTCGTTTTCCTTTATCAGGTGTGTGTGGTAGGTGGTGGTCCCTACTTGTCTCCAATATAAGAGCCACTCTTCATTTTATCCTTCACCATCTTCACTTCAAAACCATTTACACAGAGGCGTAATCATCGCCTTACGATTAAGAGGCACAGTGGTTTATTACATTTCGAGCCTTCGAGAATGCGCAACTAAACCAACATAATACTAAAATAATAATTACCATATGTTTTCTGAATACAAATACATTACCACTGTCCAATTACATAACTCAGCAAGCATAACATAGTCTTGAAAAGTCAATGGTGCAAGTGCACTGAAATCGCGATAGCGTGTTTTAAATTAATGTAACAAATACCTAAACGTAGTAATTCAAGTTTAAATACTACTACTACTACTACTATACCATCACGGCATATCCCACAAGTGGGGTAGCCAGCAGACTAGCTGCATGTAAGAAACATGCAAGCTGTCTTCTCCGTGCCAATATAAAATCAAGACATTCAGGATGGGTGGCAAACCTCAAATTTAAATATTTTGTTTAAAAAAGCTTAACTCAATAAAAATAAAATAATATAAAAATAAATCTATTATATCATTTATCAAAAATCTAAAGATATATCAAATGCAGCCTTATACTCCTTTCACAGTTAGCTAGAAGCTTGTGTCGAGAAAGGGGAGTTTGTCGGCACCTGGGATCGATCCACGGATCCCCTGTTCACGATGCCGAGACTCTACCTCCAGGTTACCGATGAACTTTTAATATTGTAGAAATATTATAGGAACAATAGAAAAAAATAGAGAATAAACAGATTTTTTTACTTACATAAATGAATTCGATATCCAATGTCATATATTCATTATGTGAATGAAACATTCGAATCCCTAATATAAAAACTTAAGTATTGCATGGCTTGAAATAGAAGGGCTCTTCATTTAAATTTGTTCTGTATTTTCGATACCATTACACTTTTCGTTACACCACTGTCCATCCACTTACTGCTTCCTCGATCAACTCTTTAGAATCTCTATCTCCTGGACGATCTGTTCAAACACTACACAAGCTTTTGAAGATAAGGTACACAGTACTTACCTACTGCTTTCTATCTATAGAAATATACTATGTCGATCGATTCTTGTTGAGTATTTATTACCTATCGTACTCGATGGTTGTCAATTTTGCATCGAGATATAATCAAAATCTCCAAAATTAATACGACAATACTTTTCATTAGAAAAAATATAAGTAGAGTTATATTTTAGTGTCGAGTCACCCTAAAAAAGTTCTTGTAAACTTCATATTCATATTTTATTTTTTAATGACTTTTTTCTTTATTTATCTATTTATTCATTAATTCTATACTGTATAGTGTATATTAATAACAAAAAATCATGTTGTATACAAATCATTTTCAATAAAACATAAACAATATATTATTATGGTAAATAGGTATTCCTTTTTCTTATATATTTGTGACGTAGAATTTCTATGTGTATGTATTTTGTGTTATATTTAATTATTATAATAATAATAATAAAAAATGTTTATTTATCAAAATAAAAATTACAGGATATTATAACATTATAATAAAGGTACATATTCTAGTAATAACTATTTTCTTCTTTTAGTCACATCATCATTGTACCTTTTTTTTTTTTTCCTTCTTAAATACAACACATCGCACAGTATACTAGTCAAAAGACTGTGTCATACTGTACAATAATCTACAGTATTTTTATTTAAACTTTATGTTTATTTAAAGACATCATACAGCAAGTGTCCCTTGAAGATATCCACCATATCAGTACCAGGACAGTCTCGATCAAACTTCCACACGAACAATCATATACCCTAATCAATTCTGTTAACTCAAAATGCCCAGCATATCTTCGACATTCTTTCTTCCCACATCTAGCAACCAGTGAAATACCCGTTTCTTAAATATATATTTTCTGTGTTCCCCCTTTGTCATAGCACATATTGTCTTGATTGTTTACGTGCAATGACAGCGAAAAGGCTTTTTTTACAGTAATGCTGTTCATTGTTTTTTTTTTTATATACAATAAATAAATAATAATAAATTACTGACAATGAGACGATTCTTAAGAGGATTACAGCTAAATGCTGCAAAAATTCTATCCCAGAAGATAATTTTAAACGTTATTCAGACGACAACATAACTACAATATACTTTCCTTATATATTCCGCATACAAATACCTATATGCATACAGAGGGTGAGTTTATCGCAAATGCACAATCTCTTCAAACTAACCCAAATTCTTCATCTCTTTTCCAAGGCAACGCACCCGGTGTCGAATGATTTATGAAAAGCAATATCAAGCAACAGAATAAAAACATTAAAATCTAATACAGAAATTCGATGTATTTACCGTCCGTACTTCTTAAGTCTTATCCATCTTTCCGTCTTCGCCAGTTTTCTTTGAGATTTTCAAGATTTCCTTCGCTTTTCCATCGCTCGCTTTTGCACAATCCGTTGTGTTTGTTTAGAGATTTGCAATTTACTTTCTCCGGAGCACGTAACGTCGTCTAAATAATAACCGCTTCATCTATCAGTCTACAGAGGGAAGTGGAATTATTATACCTTGTGTCCGTTTGAAGAAGAATTTATTTATTTATTAATTCAATATAACAAACAAACAACTATTTATAGATGACATAGTATAGCACAAATGAATTGAAATATGGACGTAGTTGAAGAAGGACGAAAGTGGAATAAATGCAGTGAAGATGCGATCACTGAGAAGAATGGTCGGTAAAACGTTGCTATAGAGTGAAGAATAACTATATTAGAAGGATGAGTGGATGCAAGAAGAGTGTTGTGGACAGAATGCGAGTGAAGAAGTTACTATGGTTTGGGAATGTTGAGCACGAATGGATGAGGAAAATATCTCAATGATGATATATGTACATGTCTAAATAAAAGAAGGGGTGTGAGGAAGCGCGGGCTGCGTCCGAGAACCACGTGGCTTGATCACATGGATCAGAATTTTTAGGATAGCCTTGTGTTGAGTAAGAGGAATCGATGTGCTTGTAAGAGAAATTGTATGAATGTATAAGAAGAGAAAGAAGTTTGTAAAGATAGATCTAAATGGCGTTCTGTTCTCTCTTCCTACCCCACTTAGGACACGGCGCGAGGGTATAGTACAGATAGTAATAGTATAGTGAAATCCTAGCTATCGTGGACCTTAGAAAAAGCTTTAGCAAAATATACGTTTATCGTTCCTTTACTTCCTCTTTTCTAATCTTTCAGTCTGAGCTGCCTGAAAAGACATTACTGCTACTATTATAATAAATATATGAATGTCTAATATCTAGAAACGTCTTTGTTTTTTTGTTGTTGAGATAGCAACATTCCTCTCATCTGCAAATCTGTGTGCCGGAGAAAAACCACAATATGTCACAACATTTATTTTTAAATATGGATTTTGAATTTGTTTGGTTAAACTGCATTTGTTTCTCACATTTTTGTTTATACGAAATTACTGTCAAAAATGATTGGATCATCTCTACTTTTACATGTTAAAATGGCGTTGTTTTGCTTTCTTTTCTTTTGTTAAGTTTATTGTAGATTAAATTTATAAAAAAAAACTGGAAATAAGTAAATTACACATGTGTGTGTAGCTAAGTTGTTTCTGAACACTTTTCTTTTAATGAGCATATACCTCCCCTTTAATCTCCACATTTTAATTTTTTATCTTCTTTTTTCCAATCGTTTGTGCTCTTATCGTGTTTGACTAAACAGCCTGCGGTTTTTCGATGCATTTTTTGATATTTTATAAAACTTTTTCACCTATTAAGTACTTATCAGGTCATGTGACAAGAAGTCTTATTTATAACATTATAAAATTAAGCAGAAGAAAACATTATAAAATTAAGAACAAGAAAAAATTATAAAATTAAGAACAAGAAAAACTCACCTTAAATTTGTATGTTTCATGAGTCGTCTCTTATTTATCCGAAAAATTTGATATGGGTTTCACAAAATGCAATTAATTTTCTATACTTTCTATCTTTAAATGCCATCCACTCGTTTACGAGTGATCGGGGACAATAATTTTTCAACATAAATGAATAATTCATCACAAAGAACATTACAAGAACTACAGCACTATACTCTTATGTCACTTTATTTATTTATTTATCAAATAAAACAAAAAAATATTACAAAAACAAGTAAAAAATATACATTTCACATCCAATCAAAATAAACATTTAATAACTATACCTATAAACATTTTGGTCCAAATTGAACATATTGTATTTTCGCTTTGTGACACAAAGTTAGTGTACTGTTGATATTTTCATAATATGCATTCACATTATGTATGTGTACCTATATGTATGCATTGTCATTGTGCAGCCGTGGCCTCATATTACTTTCTATATTGTAACTACTAATGTGTCCTTTTTTGTTCATTTTACCACAAAGTCCATGCTGTTTGCTGTATTTTTTTTTCAGTAACATACAAAGGTATTTGCAATATAGTAAAATCCAGATATTACAGAATTCACCCTGTTTCTCAAAACGTTAATTTGTATTTGTCGTTATCATCATTATCATCGTCATCACCCTTAACGCTCCTCTCGGGAGCACAGGGCAGAAACCAGCCTCCTCCATTCAGAGCGTCTCTGCGCCAATGGGGAACTTTCACCAAAAAAAAAATTCAACCCAAAAAATAGTACAGAAAATGTGCATTTTTAAGGTTTTTATCACCTTTTAAACAACCAATTTTCGCACTTCGCTGCGAAAAGGTTCACTCGTGGCGGAGCAGTGTTTGACAATATCAGGCGCTACAAACAGTACTAAGAGTGAAATGTGTGGCAATACAAAATAGCGCCTAGCGACGTCACACCGGACTAATTCAATAACAGAAAATATGGATTTTTAAAATGAAAATAATGAATGAAAAGTTTTATTTTATCGTTTCTTATTAGGATATTCGTGATCAGCGTATATTTATTAATACGAATTAATAACATTTATTCATATTACTCACACATGCATGTTCCCCATTGCGTCACCTCTTGCTACGATTCGATATTTGTCGTTAACCTGATTGTTATTTATAAATTCCTAGATAGACAGATTAGATACTTGTAAATTTTGGATTTAATTACAGACAATTCTTGGCGGAAGTTCATAATCATAAGCTCTCGCCCTCTGTTCATTGAATTGTATACCTAACTTATATTTTTATGATACTCTTTTGATTTGTAATATTTTAACCAATGTACAGTGAAGAATAAAATAAATTAGTATTAAATAAATAATAAATAAGACATAAAGTAATAATCCACAAATCTTCCTGGCTTCGTTTGAATTTTTTCGTTAGTAGTTTGGAAATATTTTGGCGTGAGTTAGAATCTCGAAAACAGTAGGTAGGAAGTTGTCCGAAATTCGAAAATATTTTTTCTCCAGATTTCTGCCACTTGAAGATGGTGAATGATATTTCATCGAAACCTCGTGGTAAGCCATCTAGCAGTAAGCATGGCAACGACAAAATGAAGGCTACCCATAAACCTATGATAATATATGGTTCACTCTGGGAAAATAGCCAAAAAAACATGTTGGAATCTCTGGGATCGCATTGGAGCTGAAATGGTCCCAGTAGAATATGATGTAACTTTAATAATAATTATTATTATATAGCAAATTCTTCGCGGTTCTTAAAACTGAAAGATACAATAAGCATAACTGTTTGAATTCGATTTATAAAAAATATTATCGAAAATCTATCCCATACATTACGCAAGAGATATTTCCATGTTCGTCGCTCCCTTGCAAAACCGCACTATCTACACAATGAACCCGCAGCATACGTAAGTACAAATTACTGTAAAAGTAGGTACCTACGTACTATGAAGATAGCAGTGCTATAATAATAAGTCGCTGCATCTCTCAATCTGGTTGATAGAACGTCATTTCCAGACCTATGGTTATAATACCACCCACGCCCTCATTGGAGAAGGTTTCTATTAGTGGTGAAACGGAAAGTATTTGACCGGATACCGGAGAACCAATAGTATTATCGTCGTCATTATTGATGGTGTTATGTATGGTTATATTTGCTTTCTGATAACACCAACATTTGAAAGGTATACATGTATAATTATTGTTGTTATTCAGATGACGAAATTTCTTTGCTTCTTTAACTGTGTAAAAGGAAGAACATAGTAAATCGTGTCAACTAAAAAATCACGGTTTTCATAAACACCACTTAACAGAGAGCAGATTGTGATGGTACGGCTTTGTGGCCAGGAGACCACCTGAGTATGTAGACAACAAAGCACAATGTATCGAGGCTACCGGCTAGAGGATGCAATCGACAGAACCAAGTAGCGAAATAAAACAAGAAAAGCAGACCCCACATATTATATGCGGGACTGTGTGGGGTCTGCCTTTCTAGTTTATTTCGCCCAAAGGAGAAGAAGATTATCGTTATAATAATCTGAATTGAAGGTGTCTTGTAAAAGACAGCTGCATTTTTTAAACATAACACAAGATATATCTCGTGGAGTCCCCGGTAAAAAAATAGGTCTACCGCTCTTCTGTAAGTTTTCGAGTGTCCTGTAAAAGACAGGTGGTCGTAAAACCTCACGTATAAGGCGATTACCATTTGCAATTCAGATTGAGGATTGCACACCCATCCTGATTGTCTTATATATTTTATTGGCATTTAGAGGACAATATATTGTTCATTACATGTGGTTAGTCCTTTGGTTACTCCACATGTAGGATATGTCGTGTTTATTGATGGTAAATGTCTGCATGTATCGCTGAATCGATTAATTTGCATTGTTTTGATAATTGAAGGAGACCCACCGTGGTCCACCCGGATACCGCAGAAGTCTGGGGACTTCCATTTATCCGAATTCTACACTTAACAGATCTTGTCCACACCGAAGGTGCCATTGTGGGCAGCCTAAAGGGCTGACCGGCCAAAAATAACCCTGTGTGTGGAATTTCTTGACTACACTCCTTCGATGTCTCTCTAGCCGAGAGAAGCAAACAAACAAAATTGTTTTGATAAAAAAAAATAGTCGGCATATAGTGACGTAAACAGATATAGAGCTAATATTTGGTGGTCGGTCGAATACTTGAATAAACTGAATAAGCCAGATATTGCATAGTTACCGGATATTATTACGTTCCTAGTTTCCACCACATACATATATAATCTACTTTTATAACTCCAACAGACTCTTTTCCGATTCCTCTTGCATCCAGGAGAATATTCCAATTCTGATATCAGGTAAGAGAGGTCTATCATCGTCAGAGACGATATTATTTTTACTCTACCTGATGCTCGTAGAGCTTTTTTATCCTTATGAGTTTCGTGATGAAAGAGATGGAAAAATACATCGAAATAAATAATATTATTTATAAGACTCTTCGTTTTTCATGTTTTTACTCACATAACTTAACCCTGATTAAGTACTTAACCCTCCTTTACACGAGACTTGTCTCTATAAGGAGAATTTTTAGATTTATGTTTTATAAAATAGTCTATGTATTGTTATATCTGTATTGTTTGTTGTGTTCAGTAAAATTATCATTTTTTTTTAAGGATCAAGAGAGAAGACTTTCAACATGAAATATTATTGAGGTTTTAAGTAAATTAATAAAAAATGTACTCCTTATACGGTTGTAAATTGTAGCGTTATCTGAGGTTTTTGCGCTCCGGCTGTCAAATTTTTGTCTCGCTCACCATTGCAAAAGTGGGTACTAAAAAGCAGAATTTTATTGATCATTAGGTCAATATTTATTTTATTTGAATAAAATATACCACTGCCAGCTTGACAGTTGTGAAACCTAATTGCTGGACAGTGGACAACATATAACAATCATAAACAAATATGAATCTAGGAATCTAAAATAACAACCATACGAATATAACCTATTAATAAAAAAAATAACTTACAATATTCTGTAAAAACACTACACAATATTTCACACTCACTTCGGTTCTAGTAGACCGTGTACCCGATCCGACATAATTAACAGCAAGAAAAAAACATATTAAAGCGTTTACATGCTTATATAAAAATCAAACAAAAAAAAACAAAAATCTTCACATAATATGGGTTAGTTGGAAGATATCGCGCTTCTGCGATAAACTCGCCCATTGCACAAATTTTTTTGTATAGTTAAATTGAATATTTTCATATGTTGTTTTTTTGTGCAATATTATTTTTGTTTTTTTATTATTATTATTATTATAATATAATTATTATGCACCATAATAATTAATTATAATAATAATGATAAAAAAAAATATAATAATAATAAAACAAAAATAAAACAAAACATTATATGGCAATATGGCCTATATTGTCTGATTATTTAATAAAAATCTGCTTTTTAGCACCAATTTTTCTATGGGAAAGCGAGAAAAGTAATTTCAATTTGAGCGCAAAAATGACAGATGACGTCACGCAGTCAAACAAGTGTATGAAGACGTATGTAATGTACATTAATGGACTTTGTCCGTTTTATCTCGTGTCCATAAACCCTTGAATAAAGTATATCTTCAAGTACATCCTTCTTATTTCTGTCTTCCGTCAACATCTTCGACTTCTACCACCTAATTACGTAACATCGACATTAGCCAAAAAATATTTAAAGAATAAAGCATTCTTTACAGGCGTTCTATTTAAGACAAATAATATTGCTAACTAAAACAAATGGTATAAAATAACGAAAAAAACAACAATTTATCTTACACGTTATGTGCGTAATTTTCTAATATTTTTTGTCATTTCTCAATGCTTCGATGAATCACTTATCATCCCTTTTTCGTCCTCCTGCATTATCTCCCCTAAGATATTGTGTCTTTCCATTTCGTATCTTAATTCCTCTCCTGGGTATTGTTCTCTTCTTTTATTTCAGTCAATCCGATACGTTTCATCATTGCACTATGTGTTCCATACAATATACATAGCTATATTTATATGAATTTCATAACAATAGCACATGGCGCTGACGTGAGCTATTTTCCATCTTTGCTTCCTTACATAGATCGATGTTGTAAAATTTGTCAAGTTTTTTCTTTATATATTTTTCGCAATCTTTCTGTCATTTATCCACAGACTGCATCGGACGCCCGTGCTTCCTCACACCCCTCCTTTCAGCCAAGTATATCCTCTTTGTCATTTTTTCCTCTTCCATTCGTTCCACATGAACAAACCATCTCAATTTATTCACACACATTCTATCTACAACACTCCTTTTGCATCCACTCATTCTTCTAATATCCTCATTCCTCACTCTATCATGCAACGTTTTGCCAACCATCCTCCACAGCGATCTGTTATTTTTTAATAATATCTTGTTATTTTTGCCTAATGCCTAATGATAGTTGGCCAAAAAGAGCACTGTTTTTCCGTCCGCAGGGGTTCCGTCGGCCCGGGCGTCCCTCTTTCACAATACACCGTTCCTATGACAACGATATCAGAGCGCAAGGAATGTCGTGGAAAGAGGTGACGCAATTGGCACAGAGACGCTCTGAATGGAGGAGGCTGGTTTCTGCCCTGTGCTCCCGAGAGTAGCGTTGAGGGCGATGATGATGATGATGATGATGTTATTTTTTATCCAGAAACAGTTTGTCTTTTTTTCTTGGCTATAAAATGTATTTTTTAAGTACATTTAAACAAACATACATATGAACTATTGTACTCAAACATTCATGTGAAAGTTTTTAAGTATCTACAATCCGTTCCGAAACTAATTTAACTACATTTTCAACAACGTTCCTAATATATTTTAAAACAAAACTAGCAGAGTTTAAATCTGATACGGATTATTACACACATCGACACTTAGAATTAATGTAGCCCATGTATGTATCTCTCACTCACTCTCCAATTTCTCTTTTACTCTTATACAAAATAAGTATAGATACGTGCTGAAAAAACAGTGCCGAATTGAGTAAATTTGGTGCCCTGTGATTACAGTATAAAGCACCCAGTTTGGATTTGGGTTTTTAAAGTAAAGAGAGTTTCGTGAGAGGAATAAAATTTGTTAATTTAACTCTTGTAAGTAATCTCTCAGTGAGCAATAGATACGCTTGTGAAGATAAAGTTAATGTTGCCAGAGGAAGGATCTGATTCTTGAATTTCTCCATTATAATTTCGAGGCTCAAATATCACGCTAACTATTTTGAAAAGTATCGTAAATTTATTTGAAGAATGGAATGGAAATTCAAAGACATCAACGTTGTAAGAATAAACTTCTGGGTAATAAAACTAACCTAAGTTCTAAAGGATGGATATCTTTTACAAAAATAAATGAGTTCGTCGGTAGCCTGGAGGTTGAGCCTCGGCGTCGTGAACAGGGGGTCCGTGGGTCGATCCCAGGTACCGGCAAACTCCCCTTTCACGACACAAGCTTTTAGCTTACCTACTGTGAAAGGTGTATAAGGTTGTATTTGGGTTTATAACAAAACCCAGATAAGTATACTTTTATAAAAAATGAGATACAAATCTAGACTAAGGAAAAATAACTTAACAGTAATTTAAAATAATAAGAAAACCTAACTCTGTACAAATTTTCACTGAATATTTTTTAAACTCTATCGTTTCGCACAAATTTATGGACATTTTCAAAAGTACTGACTTAAAATAATCTATATTCAGTTGTTTTGTAACTGTGTTACTTTATAATTGTAAACACGGTTTGAAATGAAAAAAAAAATTAATCTAAAACTAGGTTCGAGATTATTTTTTGCGTGTGTTGAATCCTCAGCAGGTGAAAATGACGTGGTTTTTTTAATTCTAACACGGAGTTGTTTTACAAAATCACAGACAAAAAATATAACTTCTGTGGTACATACCAAGTATGCAATAAAAGCAAAGAAAAAAAACGCTGGCCCAGGATGGCCACACTCACAATATTAAATTCTTGTGCCAACGCAAACTAGGAATAGATTAATGGAATTAAATTCAAACTCAGCAATTTCATTATAAATATAATAGCACCCTAGGTTATCGTTTCATTTGTCTACAACATCGCGACGTCTCTGGCAAAAACTGTAGACACTAATATTTTAAGTTCCGATAGAATGGAACAATAGTCGTTTTCTATATATGTATTCTAGATGTAATGAATAGTTATGTGAGTATTCCATATTAAATTGTCGCTTTCTACGCTCTGAAACTTTGTTAAATAATAGTATGGGAACCCTGTAGTTTTGTTATATGTACATACCTCTCTCCATTCAAATACCGCCATATGCATTATTGGATTATGTGCCACGGCCGTATAAATTCAAAAGTTCATTTAAGTTATAGCAAAATGAAAAGGGATATATTTAAACGGTCTACAGAAATTATCTTATGGTCGCCTAACAATGAATTGATTCTAGTACTATTTGTGCGACAAAATAAAAACAAGTTGGCGACTAATATTGAGTGACAAAAATTAAAACCGAACAGCGAAAAATAGGCAACACCTTACAATAAAAAAAAACAATCAATGTAATTCAAAATTTAGAACAGCGACGCGTTTGGCTGTTAAATTTGATTGGTTGCATTACCAATTTTTCCTGTGAATTTCTAGTTTATACAAAATAGGCTTGCGTACAAAACACGCGTCCGATTATTTTATTACGTTAATAATACGAGTTTTAAATGCAAATTGCTACTATGTAGGTATATGAATGAATGTGGTTATAATTTCAAAGTATATAATTTTCCACGTTTGCTGTATTCTCTCATTATCCTACTAAACATCCTTTCTGTACCATTATTATTATTAACATATTGTAATCGTAATGATTTTATTAAATACAACATTGCCAATTATTAATTTTGGTTACCATCTGTTTTGAGAATGTATGTACAAAATTTATTTTTGGTGATTTTGTAACAAACAGAAAGTCCGGATTTTTTTACATAGTTTAGAACGATACATAAAGTGGCATAGAAGTTTGAAGGTTTTTGTTTCAAAGCTCATCAAATTCTCTCCAAACCATTATAAAGACGTAGACAAATAAATTAATATTTGGTCCAATCGAATAATGAGTCCAAAATAATTTTGTATCAATCAGTATTATTGTACTAACTATAAGTTTGAAGGACATTAATTTTTTTTTTATTAAAGAGGTTTTTTTAATATAAAATACTTACGTATGAGTGCGTGGGAAAACCATTGGCATCGTAAGGAATAAAATACATATATACCATTACGCCGCATCCCTCGCGGGGGAGGCAGAAAGGATCGAGCGCCACTTCCTTCTATCCTTGCATACATCTTTCACTTTCATCACTGTTATACAATTCCTCATGCATGCTCTCCTGTTCAATATGCTCAACACGTGACCTTCCTGTATGCGCTTTTCAAATAAAAATAAAACTGTTTTATATCTTTTCATATCTCTTCAATTCTATATTTCACAATGCCTTAATGCCATCCACTATTGTTTGAATGTTATTCTGAAAAATAAATGGATTAGAAAATATGTTTCTAAAAATAGTTTTTGTAATATTTAATGGCATTCTTTTGAAATCAATCCAAGATAATAATATTAAACTCTTGAAAAATAGCATGCAACGTCCATAACCCTTTCGATTCTGAAAACGACCACTGTCCGCCATATTATTTGAAGATAGACAATAAAATAATGAAACTTTAAAACCAATTATAATTATTTTAATTGGCCGCCATTAAAACCAGATGTTCATTAGTTTCCGGGTTGCGGATATAACAATATTCATTTGTTTTAGTAGCGTGTGTTTTATTGTCCCTGCATGGTCAATTGTTTCCGAGTTTCCGGTAGATATTCCGGGTGAATTGCAATGCAAGATTCCACTTTACATTATGTATGTACATGAAATGGGTATAACAAAAGGTACCGCATACAGACCCTTGAATCGAAACCAGGAGGAAGTTATCGGTTTCATAAATTTCAATGATTTTACGAGTATCCTACTTAGATACGTAATAGCAATTATAGGTACTATTTGCATTGCAGAAATTATTCTAGTAATATCTATTGTATTTAGAGAAATAATATTTAGTATCTGAAACTTTGCATTGAAATTAATAATTGCACATATTTGCTCTCTTTAGCAAGCTTTCGTTGTTTGTACATTCAAATATCAATTCGAGAACGTAAAATAGAAACAGTCTTTTTATTTCTTACTCATAGTAATTTTGTGCCAATTAAGACAGCCCTTTTAGGGGGTAATACCACCTCTATCCACAAACATGTTCTAGAGAAGAGTCTAGGTGGTAATGGTGACATTATGGCCAACATATCATGATCTAAGAAGTGAATGATAACTCTTTCGTTTTTGTTTAATCTATAGTAGAATATAAACCGATTTTCTCTTGCTCATAGTGATTTTGAACCAATGAAGATACCCCTCCTAGGGGATAATGCCACCTCTATCCACAAACATGTTCCAGAAGAAGAGTCTTGGTGGTAATGGTGACTTATGTCCAACATAGCCTGACTTAAGAAGTGGAAGACAACTCTCTCGTTTTTGTTTAATCTATAGTAGAATATAAACCGATTTTCTCTCGCGCATAGTGATTTTCTACCAATGAAAATACCCCTCCTAGGGGATAATGCCACCTCTATCCACAAACATGTTCTAGAAGAGAGTCTAGGTGATGGTGTTGGTATTATATCCAACATATTATAATGGCCTAAGAAGTGGAAGACAACTCCCTAGTTTTTTTTTAATCTATAGTAGAAAAGATACAGACCTTATATTCCGTGATTTTGTACCAACGAAGATACCCCTTCTATGGGATAATGCCACCTCTATGCACAAACATGTTCTAAAGAAGAGTCTAGGTGGTAATGGTGACTTATGTCCAATAGTGACTTATATCATAACCTAAAAAGTGAAAGACAACTCTTTCGTTTTTGTTTAATCTATAGTAGAAAATGAACAGACCTTCTTTTACTCATAGCGGTTTTGTGCCAAATAAGATACCTCTTCTAGGGGACAATGCCACCTCTATCCACAAACATGTTCTAGAGGAGAGTCTAGGTGGTAATAGTAACATGCGGAATACAACTCTCTTGTTTTTGTTTAATCTATATTAGAACGAAAAGCTTGTTTCACTTTATCCAATGATTTAGATTATTTTATTAGTTAATAATTTCGTATTTCCTTTAAAACATGTTATTAAATTAAATTAATTTTGTCGTAATTATGAGGAATAATATTTAAATGAATGACCGCATGCAAAATAATGCAATATTGTCGCTTGAATTAATTTCGGATAATTCTAACAATTCGCAGAATGGTGATTTGAATTGCATGTCTATAATTTATTAATAGCGGCTTATTTATCTAATTATTATAAGTACAATTTTATCTGTAGAACACCGAGGAAAATAAAATATGGTACACTTTTAATATTTTAATTGCGAAATAAATTTTTATTCCATGTATTGCAAAATATAGTATTTAATTATAATCAAACATTTTTTATCTCCTTGGTTCACTTTAGAGTCAAAGTTCCATGTAATCTTGCGCCTTTCAATAAATCCCTATCTTTGGAACACTACTTTCATCTCATTTATATTTTTATCCAGTGACGGAAATGGACTTCACATTATGTTACATTCAGACCCAGTGCAATTTTAAAAGGGTCATTCTTCATTTTAACACGGCCAGGAAATGAGCTTGGGACCACGTGACTCAAAGGCAAGAGAGTATTTTTTTGCGTCTTTCATAAATGTTTCTCGTAAATGGAATAATCAGTGGCCTTTTGGTAAAATTTCAACAATAATTGCAATACTGCAACACTCGTATCTTAATACTACACTCACTCCATTGTTCTCCACATGATATAGGTCAAAAGTTCCATTCTAATTTCAAGCAACAATAATAATAATTATTATGTAATTCTAATAAAACCTTTTATAATATATATATTTTTCATATAGTACCTTAAATATCTACCCTACCGCCATCTAGCGACCGCACTCATAATTAAATCATTATTATTATAATAATTTCCTCTTTTGGAGTATTTAATTAATTTATTTCATTACACCGGGCCCATATAATATAATTAGCAAATATATAAAGTAATTGTATGAAAGAACTCTGAAATCTACCTTGTTAGACTAATTTGCTTTATTTTAAATACCTACTACCTGTAAGTACGTAAAAAAGTCTAAAAACTCAAAAAAAATGTGCGTAAAAAGGTCAATTTGCGTGTTATTTATACTATGAATAAAAAGCTTTTTTGTGTTTTTATTGAGGAAATTAACATTTTAAACAATTAAGGATGTTTCGGTTGTAAAAAAAACAATTGTCGGTATTTTATACAGCTAGGTTTTAACCCTCCAAATTTTGGATGAAAATAAGAATAATAAACATTTAATTGTTAAAATAAATTTCTTAAAAAGGCGTACAATGTTGCCTTGAGGCAATGTCTTCCAGTAAACTTTATAAAACGCGGTTTAATGATCAAGCAACTTGCAGTAGGTATTTACAATGATGGTGGGTGTGGGCTACAAAGGGGATATCCGATTGATTAAATCAATTAATAAAAATAAAACACTAATCAGCTACGGGGGTAACTCCGAAATCTTTAATAAATAATTTACAAAAATTAGATTTACCGGTTAATTTGTACATTAAAATTCAAAAATCTATTATAATAAACACTTGTAATATTGTAAAAAAGTTTTTGAACACAGATATTTCAGGCACAATGCTGGTATTTTGAACCCGCGTTCTGAGCCTAATCCTTTGATATCCTGTATATCTGGATAGGTGAATTTTTCCCGGCATTAGACTGTTAAGTTTTTGTGTGACCATGACTGATCATATGGAGACTTACATATCTGGTTGTATAATGCTGAGAAGTGTGGATGGCAATTCTGCCTCCGCGTAAAAAAAAAAAAAAGCACTTCCACATTGACTTTATTAATCGCCAGCTTTCAAGAGCTTCCGCTCACATCATCCGGTTAACGTTATAAAAACCATTTGTCGAACTTTAAGTTCATTCTCTCCGTATCAATAAAATACTCGGCATTTTCCTCTACATGATTTTCTGTAAATATTTTGTATATGTTGTAAAAAATAATCAATAGTGTTTAAGGCGACCGGTGTGGCGCGGAGGCTAACGCTCTTGCCTTTGAGTTATGAGGTCCCGGGTTCGATTCCCGGCCAGAGTAAAATGAAGAATGACCTTTTTCAAATTGTCCTGGGTCTGGGTGTTACATGTATTATGTGTTCAATGCATTGTATATATGTGTATCGTCGTGTTAGTACCCATAATACAAGATTCATATTGGACTTAATTTGGGACTAGCTCGATCTGTGTGAATTGTCTATACATGTCATGCCATGTCAACTAATATTTTTTTGTTTTCTCTTTGTTACAGGTATGCCAAAAACACAGTAATAAAACAAAGAATGATCTGCCTTCGCAGTTACAAAATACACAATGGTTTGACAAAGAATTTTTATATTTTGATAAAATAAACTACATTATACTACAAAATCATACAACTGTACCATTTAACATATCCCACAAGTGGGGTTGCTAGTTGGTTGATATGCAAACTGTCCTCTTTGTGCCAACAAAATAAGGATTTCCAGAATGGTAGGTCATGCTTCAACGCTGAATTTAAGATTTCAAATACTTTTCCTTCTACAGGACTCTCTAAATAAGTGGGAAACCTATTCTATTCTTTGCCGGGTGCTCCATGGCTTTATACTTTAAAATCTCAACCTGAAAATTGATTAATTATTATTGGATAAATTGTAAATCTATTATGATTGGCGTATGTACGAGCACTTTATCGCTGAATTGTTAAATATTAAATATCTTATACTTCCACGAATATCTTTTTACAATATGACATTCAAAAACTTACAGAAAAAGAGTGGGAGATCTATTTTAGTTCCACGGAATCCACGATTTTTTACAAAGTACTGAGATCTTGGTAAATAAAATACAATACCATTTTGGTACCGACACTTATAGGTATTATATTCAAGCGAAACATGGATGTGATCGAAAAAGGTTGAAAGTGTTATATATGAGTAAATTGAAACAAGTGTTTCTTTCTACTTTAAATTATTGATCATGAGTAGTATTGTGGAATTCTCAAGAAATAATTTTTCGAGAATTGTAAATTTCTCGAAATAGAGAATTTTCAGAGAATTTTTTTTTATTTTTTATTTAATAGTTTAATAATAATAAATTCTTTGTTCAATCTATCAATAACAATGTACAAATGTTGAGACAATTTATCACCAATATGCTTGCATTTAATTATGGTGTATTTTAAGGAAAATATTTTTTTATGCTCATTTTTACAATGCTCAAAATATCTTGATGTTTGAAACCCCACATGCCCATATTTAAGTTAAAAAAAATGCAGGTACCTACATGGAAAAAAGTGTTAATAACCTCTGATTTGGGCCTTAATAAGCCCCACAAATTTTTGGATCAATCAGGTTGGCTGCGAAGTGTACTGGGCGAAAGGTCATAATACCACTATGAAAAAATATGGAGAGAATTTTCTGTTACATCAGAGGAGAAATTCTCGGAGAAATTTCTCGAGAACGAGAAATTTCTCTGGAAAATTTTCTCTTCTCACATCACTAATCACGAGAGATAAATCTTTCTACTTTTCAGGTCATTATCAATTTTATAAATGCTGTGGAAATGCGATTGCTGAGAATAATAGTTGGTTAAACGTTGCGAGATAGAGTGAGGAATGAGAATATTATGAGAATGAGCTGATGCGAAAGGAATTTCGTCGATAGAATGCGTGTAAATAAATTGCAATGATTTGGACATTTGGAATGAATGGGTGATGAAAAGATGATGAAGAGGATGTATAAACTATTGAATAAATATGGGGTGTGAGAAAGCGCGGCTGTACGAAAACCACGTTTCTTGGGTGAACGTGAAGGAATCGAAAAGAGTATGAAATAATAGATCTATACGATTTTTCATCCTCTCGCCTACCCCACTTGGGGTACTGCATGAGCGTATAGATAGACAGAATTAATGATTATTACTTTTTTCCTTGCATTTGAAACTTATAATTTTATTAATTCAAAGAATAAAATATTCATAAAACGCTTTCTTTCTTGAATAACTCACAATGCACATTATAAAAACATTTTTTACATTTTCCATTAAAACTATTCATTTTACTATTATTTTTTTATCAAAATTATCATCACAGAAAGTTATAATAATAATAATATATATTTATTATGTCATTTTTTCTAGTTTTAAACCCGGGTTAAGTCAAGTACTAATGACCAAAAAGACAATCACTACTACTACACCATCACGGGATATCCCACGAGTGGGATAGCCAGCAGATCAGCTACATGCAACAAACATTCAGGCTGTCTTCTCTGTGCTAATTAAAATTTAAGACATTAAGCATGGGTGGCAAATTTCATCACTGAATTTGAGAAGTAAAATGCCTTTATTTTTTTTAACACTTGTCCTTTACAGAACACTCGAAAACTTACGGAAAAGAGTGAGAGACCAATTCCTTACCGGGTGCTCCACGAGATAGGAGACAACAATCAGTTCGTGAAAAAAAAGATTTTTGTTTCACTCGTTTTTGTCGATTTGTGAAAATGATGTGGAAAAAACAATGTTTGTTTTTATTTTACTCGTTTTTATCGATTTTGATAGTTTTTATATCATCATCTCTGTCGGTCCCTCAATCCTGAGGATCGTGACCATCATGCCTCGTTCTGTAAACCATCTGTCTCCATGTTGAGCGATCCTCCGCCATGTGTAAGGCCCCGTGAAGTGAGCTCTGTGTGGCCTCCTTAATTTGGTCGCTCCATCTTATTGGCACTCTGCCCCTTCCCCTCCTCCCTTCTACAACCTCAGTCATAATTACTTTTTCCAGGTTGTCATGCTCTTTTCTTGCAATGTGCCCGAAATATCGTAAAACGCGCTGTCTGCAAATCGCTGAGAGTCGCGTCGTAATGTTTAGCTCCCTGAGGATGGACTCATTAGTCTTGTGTTCGGTCCAATGCACTCGGAGCAATTTCCTCCAGCACCACATCTCAAACGCTTCGATCCTCGCGCGTTCTCTGTATCGCAGCGTCCACGTTTCAGCTCCGTATGAAAATATACTAATTACCAAGGTCTTGACTAGTCTTATCTTTTTATATAGTTTTTATATAAAAATTTATAAATATTTTTTTTACCACAAAATTTTGAAACGTTAACAATAACAGTTATTAATTATCAACTATAACAGTTATTAATGAACAACAAAAACAATTATTTTTGAAAATAAGTTATTTGCTAAAATTAACATATACCTACCTATAAGTTTTTACCAACGGACTACAATATTTATGCTAGGATTATTGATAGAGAAGGAATAAGAAAAGTGGAATAAAAAAACTCTTTTGAAAAAAATCTCTCAAACGGAAATGGGTTCTATCTTCCGCCTGACTTGGTCCTTTATCTTTATAGATGGCTCCTCTCCTAATGGATTTACCCCCGGGGCCGAAGGCTGTATATATTATATTACTATACCTAGGGGTAGGTATGTAGTAAACCCCTTAAAACCATTTAATAATCACCACTACCTACATATTATTACTTTTATTATACAACCTCTATTTGTATAAACTCTTCTATTCGTAACTTTTGAGAGTCGATCGATTGTTCGGTTCGTGAGTACCATTATCGTTGTAAAATTAAATTTATAATCAGTGGTTTTTGTTCTTGTATTAATACCTGTAATAATACGAACCGATAGTGCATTACATAACCAATCAAATACCTCGATTGGAGAACCATGTTTACACAATGTAGCATTGTGCAAAATGTAATCGGAAGAAATGAGAAAGGCGTCCCAACGCTTACGAATTGGCTCTAGGCTGGCTTCAGTGATCACTTTCGGTGTCCATGGACAACGTTCACCAATTCCACCATTCAGGAGGAATTCTCTATTGGAGAATGATGGAATTGGTGAACGTTGTCTATGGACACCTGAAATGATCACTTAAGCCAGCCTAAAGCTAATTCGTAAGCATTGGGACGCCTTTCTCATTTCATCCGATTACATTTTGCACAACATTGTGTAAACGTGGTTACCCAATCGAGATGTCCGATGGATTATTTCATCTGCACCCAAATCCGGTTAAACAATTAAAAAAATGTAAATATTCTTAACGATAGTGGATTGTTTAATTAATTTATTTATGTATATCTTTAACAGGGATATAAACAGTCATATCACAAACAATGTTGACATAATTATTCAATTCCATAAGTGGACCAGCAAAGTCTCTTATTACTTACCAGTATGTTAATCATTATCATTATCGACACACAACAAAGAACCGTCTATGAGACGTACCTAACGAAAGCATTAATTCGAACATTTCTTCGGAGAATACTCCGAAATATTTACAAAATTTTGGTTTCAAATAAGATAAGTGTTAGTAATTTATGTATTAGAGAAATGGTCAAAGATGCAGAATTGTATGAGGGGATTAATTTCCTTGTATCTTAATGCGAAATTCCTCTTTTTCGTCATTCTTCATTTATAATTTGATATTATTGTTGCTTTATGATATAACAGAAAACATAAAACGATATTCTATTTGCCAACAATCCTTTATTTTTCTTAATAAATAACCAACCCAGGACTCAAATATCCTCCTTTTTTTATGCTACACAATTTATGAACAAAACTGTAGGAACATATGGTTTTTTTTATTAAATTAGTATGAGAACCGGTTGAATATATTATATTAAAACCCTACAAACTTTTTTTTATCAATCAAATCTAAGTATTATTTTCATTGTTGGTACGTCGGTATCAATTTCCTCAAGTAAGATCCTGATAAACGAAATTGAAATTGGTTGCTTAAAAGTTTTCATACCACCCTTTCAGTCGGAGCGCTTTTTTTTCTTCCAAAAATCGATTTTGCAATTGAAAACTAATAAGCTTTGAGTGGAATAACTTTATGAAAACGACACTGTTGTACATAGATTTATCTATCTATTTACCAAATCCTTACGAGTACGGCAGCGAGGATAAAAAAAGTTGGTTCTTTTCATATGCCTCCGCATTAATATGATTCCTCATACAATCCAGATTATTTTCATAATCATTACGGATCCGTCCTTCCAAATTTGATACACATGGCTACACCACATGGTTTTTTGATTTCCTCATTTTCCTGTACCCCTTCATTAGACAAATATATTTTATTCGTCATCTTTTCATCATTATTCACTCAATGCGTTTTAACCATCTCATTTTATTCACTTGCATTCTACATTTTTCTATTACATGATTACAACATTTTTAATTTCTCTTGGTTTTTACCACTACTGCATTTAAGTACCATGATTGGTGTAGCAGAGAATTAAGTACCTATATGCAATGAATGAATGAATTACGGGATACTCTAAAAATATAATCAGAAGACATTACAATGTGATCCATTTCAGAGCGTAGGTAATTTGAGGTTGAGATTTCTAATATGAAGGTTTTCAGCGAGGGGATGAACAATTTTTATTTCACCCCCTAGATTCAGTAATTTTCGTGTCGTGTCGTCTATTAAAATTATTATTCTTTAAAAAGCTCCAACGAACCTTATGCCACTTCCAAATTAGCCCATTTTCATATTTAGGGGACTGAAAAATCAAGTGCTTTTGTGTTATTTTTATTAATTTTATTCCGTACGGTTATTTTTTTTATTTATTTATTTTATTCTTCTTGCACATCATCATTCATATAACAAATAAAATATAGCAATTTACACAAGAAAAAATGTGATGATGTGCAGTGGCGAGATTATCACTATATAGTGATTTCTATATATAGTTATAGGAATGATGCCCAGCCTTTTATTGGAATATGATATATAATCTTTACCATCTCAACATCTTCCACAAGTAGGTAAGATGGCTAATGGACTAACTGCATGTAATAGACATGCAAATCGTTCTATCCATGACAAAAATACTACAAACATGCAGGATCAGTCTCTCACTCTGTAAGTTTTCAGGAGGTATCCCAGTCTTTTTTTTTAATTTTTCAGTGTCCTGTAAAAAGTGTATATTCGTAAAACAAAATGTATCAGATATACATGTATTTTTTGTGTATGTATTTATATGTATTTTTAGTAATAATGTATGTATTAATTGACTTCTTATGTTGTGTAAACTGTATGTATGTATATAAATAAATAAATAAATAAATAAAATAAAAATAAATACAACATATTCAATTTAGCGATTAGGTATGCCATGCATCTTGAAAGTTTTATTTTTTATGGCACAGGGAAGACGACGTGTGTGTTTATTACTATTATAAATGATCGGTTCGTGTAGATATTTAAGATAAGTGATACCTTATCAAATATAAATAAAACCTTTTTGTTCTTTGTAAGAGACCATGCCTGTGCTATAAACTCGCTCTCTGTACATTGATTGTATTTAATTTGGATTATTTCTCTATAAAATGGGGAACATGCATGTGTGAGGAATATGAATAAGTGTTATCAATTTATATTAATAAATATACGCTGATCACGAATATCCTAATAAGAAACGATAAAATAAAGCTTTTCATTTATTAAATACATATTTTCTGTCAAAATTTTAAATGCCATGTTATTGAGTTAGTCCGTTGTGACCTCTGTAGGCGCTATGCTGTATTGGCACACATTTCACTCTGAGAACTGTCTATAGCGGCTGATGACGTCACACCCTGTTCTTCTATGGGTGGACCTTTTTCGGCGAAGTGCGAAAATTGCTTTTTCAAATGGTGTTAATATAAAAAGCACCAGTTTTTTTTAATTTACTGTACTATTTTTTGGACCGATTTTTTTGTGAGAGTTCCCCGTATTAATTGTAATTAATGTACATGAACCTCCCTTTTGCAAGACACTCAAAAATTCATGGAAAAGATTGTGAAACTTATAATATCCCGTGGACTATTTGGATTAGTTTCGATTCAAACTCAGTTTTACAAAATGTGTACTAAGGATACAGGCAACATTGATAAAAAAAAGTTTTTTGTTCAACTGCCCACAGAATATAACGAATCAGCCTTTTATACCTAATGGGGTGTTCACATTTGGCGAATATCGCCAGGCGAATTTCAAAATATATCGCCAGGTGAAAAAACAAAATTCGCCGGACACCCATTGATCGTCACACCTGTTCACACAGTCCACCGATATAGAAACGATCTGTCAGATGCGCTTTGATTTGGACATTGTTTTCAAAATGGCGGACGTCAAGATAGAGATCGCGAAGTGTTTATTTATAGTCGAAATGTTACAATAGAGGTTATAAGGCGCTTTTTAATTAAGGAAACAAACGCCACAAACCAACAACAAAGATAATAGCTGTCACGAAGCGGGAACATTATAAAATTTATAGGTTATAAAGTTTTTACCATAGATACGGACGCCGCGCACATCTACGCATGCGTGAATCGTTCAACCAGAGAAAAAGTTGGAAGGTGGTCAACTTGAGACGATATCGTTTCTACTGTTTTTTATCGTTTCAGACTAGCTGTCATTTTGTTCACACGGTTCAAATGGCTGACGAAATTTTGGCGTCCTGGCGATATTCGCCAAATGTGAACACCACATAACATAAAATTATTTTACCTTCTAAGACCTTTTTACGATAATAATATATCCATAATAATTCCCTTAACCTTTTCAGACCCAAATTTCATCATTAATATTATTATTATTAATAATATTTTCGTAATAATTAATTATTTTTCTTGTGGCTTCTTTAATAAATATTCGAGTCTGTTAACATGTTTTTTTTTATGTTTGAATATCTACTATGGACAAATTAATTAGACAAGCTACATAAAAGCCAATATTTCTTTTGTAAAGTCGTTTCTGAATGAAAAAACTAATTAATTAACATTACAGAAATGTATATTGAAACATTGGTCAAAAAACGTTTTACCTCTACATTTTTGTATGAATGATTTGTTGGTAAATTTACCAACGATTTGTTTGCGAAAAGTTAATATTATAGATTCGTACTAATGAGTCGTTTGTACTATCTCTAGTCCTAATCTGATAGTACGTAACAATGATTCATTGTGAATATTTTTCTCAGTGTGGGCTTATTAGTGCTAGTAAAGTAATACAACTAATTTTGTATAGGATTATAACTATTTTCTCACCCATGTTGTTAACATGTTTACATATAACAAATTTTATCCTGTTCCTTCCCACATAATCCTTCATTTAATAATCCAAATCCTTTTTTGATTATTACACGAAGATTTATTTTGAGTTATATTGTTCATTTTATTACTTATATTGGGCAAGAACTTTACCTCTTTTGACGCCCTTGTCTTTAAGTCACGAGGCACCGGGTTTGATTCTCGGCCAGTGCAAAATGAAAAATAGTTTTTTTTATTTGTCCTGGGTCTGAGTGTTACATGGAAATGTGTTTGGTGCATTCTATATATGTGTATCGTCGTTTTAGAACCGATAATACATTATTCAAATCTTAGTTTGAGACGGCTCGATAGTGTGATTTGTCCATATTATGTAGGTATGTTATACCTATTTTTTAACGAGATTAATTGAATCAGGCTTCGCTCAGGAAATAAACATCAAATATGTAATTGATACATTAGAACTTATAGCATAAATGAATCGGTCATATGAGAAACAACATAAGTCAGGTTTTTAGCGGGTATATTTTTTTTTTTGATTTGGGTCCTTTTTCTTGAAACGCAAGTTATTTCATTTAAAAACCACGTAATTTTTACCTATTTGATACAAATTGAGCTGATTTAAGTCAGTGACTTATGGTTTTACTACACAAAATGCATTCGTGTCAATTCACAGCTGACATTTACCTAACGCCAACCACTGACGTGGGTGAATATGATGAAATTTAGTGATTTTTGGTTGTTTAATAAATAATCTGGGATGAAAATGCTGATTTTTATTCCCGGAAATGGTGTTCATTTGAGAAACAACATAAGTCAAAGGTTTTTAATTAACAAATTAATATACAAATAAAATAATTTGTCAAAAAATAAAGGTTTATAATAAAAAAATACACTGTAAGTAACATTTTGATTTGAGTAAGATATCAAAATTTCATTCAAAATTTTATACTAAACAGTTATTTGTGATTTCTGAAAAGTTTGTTTAGATTGACTTATGTTGTTTTTCAAATGACCGATTCAAATACTTTCCTTAGAAATGGCAAATATTTGAGAAAACTATTTTAGAAATGGCAACATCTGATTTATATATTTTTGACAATTTTATCCATGGTGATCGAAAAAAGAAAGAAAGAAAAGTATGTCATTTTTAGCAATGAGTTTTGACACTCCTCCTAAATTTCTCAATTTTTTTTTTGACGTGGAGAGGTCAGCTTGTTTATTTATTACATGCAGCTAGTCTTTTCTGCAAATTTTGGAATGTCCTGTAAATGGCAGGTACTCATAAAACCTCATGTACAAGACAATTAACATTTTTACAATTCAGCGATGAGGCATGCCACCCATTCGTTGTTAACACGGCAAGGACAATATGTATGTTGATTACATGCGATTAGTTCGGTGGCTACCCCACTCGTGGCACATACTGTAATGCTATAATAGTAGTAGAAAGAACATATATGAGAAATTAGTTTATTATAAGAGGATCTTTCGCAAGTGGGGAAGCCAGCGGATGAATCACACATAATAAACATAAAGGTTATCCCCAATGTCCTTTAAAATAAGACTGTCAAGATAGGTGACACATCTCTTGGCTGAATTGAAGATGTCAAACGCCTTATTTGCAATCCTTGACGAATACCTGCCATTTACTTCTTCTTCATCGCCCTCAACGCTCCTCAGAGCGTCTCTGCACCAATCGCGTCACTTCTTCTCACGACATTCCCTGCGCTCTGATGTCGTTGTCATAGGAACGGTGTATTATGAAAGAGGGACGCCCGGGCCGATTAAATTCTTGCGGACGGACGAACAGTGCTCTTTTTGGCCAACTATCATTTGCCTTTTACAGGACACACGAAAACAAACACAAAGTGAGAAATCTGTTCTTTGTCTTTGACATCTCAAGGAGAATTAAACAATGTTAATTATAATTTTAACGGAAATAATTAACCCGTTAATGTTGAGTTTCTCCTATATGTCTACCGAATTATCCTGCTAAGCAAGGCTTTGCTTTTCAAAGGAAAATAGATTTAATTTCACGCAGTCACACGGATGATTGTCGCTTGAACAGGGTTGTTAATATAATAAATAATTTCATTGAAGTGTAATATCTTATTTAGTCTAAGGCTCTGGCGCTGCGAAATTTAATTACATCTTATCCTGAGTAAGAAATTGATTTATCTTTAATATTATGCATTTTATATATTGATAAAATACGACTTGTATATTGTTAAAATTCGAAAATATGTCATGAATGCCCCAAAGAGGAATAGATCTACCATTATTATTAATTGTAAATTTTTGATTGTCTTGTTAGAGTAAGGTATTAGTAAAACATGTCGTATAAGATATCAAATATCTTCGATTCAGCGGTGAGGTATGCCAACTGTCCTGAATGTCTTGACTTTCATTGGCACGGATTGGACGACTTGCATATCTTTGTCCGCTGGCCATTTTGACTGTGGAAAAAGTGTAAACGAAAAGAAGAAATCGGGAAATAAAGTACTTTTGTCACGTGATATACAATTACGTAATCCTATCCATAGCCTTGTACAAAGTAGAATTGTATATTTCGTTCTAACAAGGTTTCTTTGCTAGCACCGCGACGCTCGAAGCGAAGAGCAATTTTCTTTGGGTTAATTGGATTTTTCGAGAATTTTCTTCCTTGTCGAAGGATAATAATGGAGTTATATTGTGTTACGATGTCGGCACCGCTTCAGGACGATGCTTTTGAAAGCTCTAGCGAGATAACTCTTGTTACTTTTATTTATTTTTTATGAAGACAAGCAGTAGAGATAATACCATTGTAGTCACTGTACTTTTTTTTTAATCGCATTTAACTTTAAAAAAACAAAGAGTGATATGACACTCTTCATAAAACAGATTAAGAAATATATTTTTATATTATCTCTCCATAAATATACAAGTATTTTATATTCTTAAGAAACATTTAGCTGACAAGTAACTAGGTAGTAAATGTATTTTATGAATGCAAATGTATCCATAAAAATTTATAATAATATAGGGGTAAACTATAGACAATGTCAGGTCATTGATGAAGGCCCATTGACCACTTGGATAGCGCAGAAGACCAGAGAGTTTCATTTATCCTAATTCTACACTAAGCAAATCTTCCAAACTAGTTATGTGTGTTAATTTACTTTTACTTTTATTTGTCACTATTACGTATTATTTTTTGGCGTATTGAATTTTGCGCTTCTTAGATTAACGTTTATTATTTTTATATTATTTTATGGTGACTATATTGTAATGTATTTTTAGTTCTGTAACTATTTTAATTTTTTTTTTCGAATTATTTAAAGTTATTATTTTGGGTTTTTTTATTTTTGGGTTGCATAGATGAGTACTTTTAATCTGGGAATCTTAATCATATACAGTATTTGTAAACATTTGTGCATTCTGTAATTGGGTTAATACTATACCTAATTGTTTTATACTATATTTATGTAAAAACCTGTAGAAATGCCAATAAAGGAAAAATAAAAAATAAAAAAATAAGTAACAATTTCAGGTCATACTTTGAACCCTTCCTCATTCATGGATGTTACAGGGATTTGCGAAAAAATCACAGTTCAGAGGTTACCCATCCTGAATGTCTGAATTTCTTAATAGCAAGAAAAAAATGTTACTTAACTGAGCTTTAAAAATACACATTCATTTTCGTCGCTTTCCTCAATGTAATGGTCGTAACTGATCAGTCTTTTTGCCTCTACTACATGATTGATCATACTTCTTCAGTTCTCCCAATACCCTGCAGTCCTTATTGCTTCCACTACTGTTGAACCTGTACAAGATCTAATTTGGTCTGTCCTCCTTGTTTCGCCTTCCTTTCATTTTACGACGTGTCTGAAGTGTACGTCTCAAACAGATGGATGAAAAGAAATTAAAATGAAATAAAATATATAGTTATTTAACTGGTGACATTATTATTTTGAGAGCCGGCTTTCGAAAGCATTTGCTCCTATCGTCAAGCAAACGTTAATTGGATATTACAAGTTAGATGGATGAAAGTCTGTCTTCGATCTCAATTTATCGGAAGGTAGAATTATTTATACTCGATGCTATCCATGAAATTGGTAGCATGCGTAACAATTGTGTCTACAGTGGAACCTCTCATAACGAGTACCTCTCATAACGAGTAATTCGCATAACGACCAAAAAAAAATGTGAAAAAGTTGCTCCCATAACGAGCGATATTTCGCATAACCAGCTACATAAAGGGTAGGTAAGTCCCTTCTTCATGACATTCACTTGTGACCTTGTGAGCCGGGACTTCCGTCCGAGTACATCAGTCTGTGTTAGCGCCGCTAGCGCCTTGGTTTCGCATGTGATCACACATTCTTCCAAAATTTGTATTGATATTATTAGTAATTTTTTTTATGTGCAAAGTATTATAATCCGTTCAAAATTGTCCCCGAAGAAAAAAAACACAAGAAGACAGCCAGAAGGGAATAAAAATAACTGTTGAAATGAAACGTAAAATCATTGAAAAGAGAGAACAAGGTGTGAGCGTGGCATATCTAGCGCGCACATACTATCGGTCAACATCAACGATCTGCACTATTCTCAAGAACAAAGATAAAAGTAAGAAGATGGATGCTTCGAAGGGAGTGTCAAGAGTGTCTAGGAAACGGTTACGTTCACGGTTAGTTTTCTAGTTAAAAATGGTTAATTATTTGTCATAAATTTATATTTTTATTTAGGTACGTTTTTTTTTCCTAATCTAAATTGTATTTCAAGTTGTAACACTCTTTTATGAATAATTTTATTTGAATAAACTTTAATAAAAAAAAATCATTAAGTTCTCCAAAAATACTAATTCTTTCGGCATGGAACGCATTATTGTATTTTACATTGATTTCTACAGAAAAAAATGTTTCGCATAACGAGTGTTTCGCATAACGAGTAAGAGTCGGGAACGAATTAAACTCGTTATGAGAGGTTCCACTGTATTTTGTTTCTTTCGCAGGTTCATAGTATCCAGGTTTCAGCACCGTACAAAAATCTGGGAAATCTGTATTCGCACTAGACGAATTTTCGTTAAAATATCAATGTTTTGATCTTTCCAAACTTTGTCATCGACGTTTTTGGCATACCACTATACCTCCATATTTCTCTTTCATAATATATAGATGATTAATTGAAGTTTGTGTTACCAAAATATTCAACATAGTAGAAAGTACGTAGACATAAGCTAGGCGTCAAAATAACTTTAAACAATGTTACCTTCAATTTCTACGTTAGTCCCTGGACACTTATTATATAATAGCTAAATAATGTGTTATGTTTCTACGGATGGATTGACGTTTACCAACTTTGAAACAATAGTTCTAGTAGCAGTAGTGCTGCTAACCAAACGATTGTTATTCATAAGACGTCTGTAAATTTTGTTATACGCAGAGGCGACGTGGGACTTCGTGTTGTAGTATGTAGCCTTGTGCCTAGCAAACAACTACCGTAGACTAAGACCTGCCCTGAATATTAAATAAACATTATAATAAGATTTTACACCTTTCCTAACAGGCTATGTGTGAATTAAACCAAATCATTTTTCTTTTTTTTTTATTCTTATTTCTATTCTATTTTCAAACGCCATCCACTCTTTACGAGTGATCAGGGTTTCGGTGTATTCTAAATTATCCGGTAAGCCGGTAAGTCGCACTTCTATGAGAGGGCCTTTGGTGTTGTTGGACCGGTTATGTGAAATCGCCTACCGGTGCTACTAAGAGATAGTTAGACAGTCACTAGCTTCAGAAGCAAATTAAAAACTGAACTCTTCACTGGCGCCCTTGAGACGGTCTAGGGACTGTTAAACGGCGTCAAAAATAAAATTTAATCATCCAAAATTATCATCATCTTAAAAATGTCACCCTGTACTGAGACCATAACAGCTTTTAGCCAAGGCGATCTCAGCAGGAAAAAAAAACAAAGCAAAATCCAAAAAAAAAAAACAAGACAGAAAAAATCACAACAAAGACATCATTTAAAAGAAACAAAAAAATTAAAGGAGAGTCTCTATCCTGGCGAAAAAGTCATTTTATCTTATGTTGAAAATATGAACATGAGCATTCAAATAATCATTAATTTTTTATAAGCGGAGGATCGGAGAATTCGAGATAAGTAAATTATTTAGTGTCCTGTAAAAAAAACAATAGTGTTCCAAAAATAAATACATTTAACATCTTAAATTCAGCGATGAGGTTTGCCACCCATCCTGAATGTACATTTCTTTTGTTGGCACGGAGAGGACAGCTTGTATGTTTATGAAATGTAGCTGGTCTACTGGCTACAAGAAGTAATAGTTAATGAGTGCAGTCTTACGAGGTATACCTACATATAATGATCCTTGTCATAAAACTGTTAGATATTATAAAAAACTTTAACATTATTTCATAACAGGGCGGCGTGTGGAAGCAGTGGCGTGCCTTCCATACATGCAAAAAAGCAACGCATGCCCAAGGAATAAATCTATGATGTCTGAAACAAAATATTTAAAAAAACTACAAAGTAAGTTTAAATTGATTTAAATCTTCCGCCACATGATAGAAAATATTTTGCAAACTTCAGTTCAATGGTTGCCATAGATACATACATTAGTATGATCCCAAAAATAGTTCGGTCCCATTTCCACCTCTTTGCATTTTGAGTCACTTTTTTCATCCTACGATAGGTATTTATCTTGTTCAAATGTGGGTGTAATTAAAACGGCATATTGTAAAAGAGGGTCATCCAAACTAACTAGATAATTGTAGACAGTAAAATAATATACTAGGTTTTGGCTAGCAATAATTGGTTTCTAACATACTTATATAATAAATTCTACCTACTGTACACAAACCGCATGGCCAATACCAAAAGTCTAGTCCCGCCACTGTGTGGAAGATACTATTATTATTATTTTTCTCCTCAGCAGAGTTTTGCATAGGATAATCATCATCTCAACTCCTGTAGTGATGTGATTCAGCCATTATAGGGATGGTTATGCACACGTAGATACATCGAAACATCGATAGGATTTTTAGACGTTTTAAATCTGTACCTTAGAGGATAAACCACGGGAGTCCACTTTTTACAACATTTGAGTTAACAATTCAAATATATTGGTGACAAAACTTTATGTAAGTGGGTAAAATACTGTAGTCCAAAGTTGTTGGTTTATATGATTTTTCATTTGTAATAAATATATGAAGTCCATTTAATGTTAATGGAAAATCAACAGAAGTCCCACATACGTTATAATATTCCATCAGGGAGAATAAATCATAGAAAATTTTGTTAGTGCCAAAATCACGGGAGTCCAACATGCGTTGTTTATACTGACTATTTAAAACAATTACTTCAAGTCGGTGCCACAAATATCGTTAGAGGATAAAACACGGAAGTCCAGTTTATCTATAATTATCAATAAAATAATTATTTTTATTATCAAATATTAAAATATAGCCTATCAAATGAAGATATTTTTTTACAGACTGAAATTATTCCAAATATTATGACAGTTATGATGTTTTGAAACTTGATAATTCATATAATTGCCTCTCCTGCACATTTATTGTAATGTGACTCCCGTGGTTTATCCTTTAAGGGGCCCCTTTAGCAAAAACGATAAACATTCATTTTTCAACAAGTTTGGTACACAAACTCTCAAAACTTGTTGACCCTACGAACATTTTGATTTGATAAAATATGAAAACAAATATTAATTACCAATATCAAACTTTAACTTTAAAAAAAAACTCGATTTAAGCTTCATAGTATTCGTTTATAAAAAAGCATATTTCTAAAAATCGAATTCGGGGGTGTGTTTGGTACATAAATGCACGAGAATCCTACAAATTTCCATATATTTATTTTAATATTCAGAATATTTAGGTAGTTATTACAATTATAGAACAAAAAAAAATTTATATTTTTTTGTTTTTTTCATGGATTTTGACCGACTAAAAAAATTTTTTTTTTGATAAAATTTCTCATATTTTGAAACCAAAAATCACTACATGAACTCAATTTATTGTATACTAAAAAAAGTTTGCTAAAATCTATAGTATTTATATGTTTGATAAGATGAATAAAAAATATATATATATTTTACAAATAATTTGTATTTTGATATAACAAAGAGTACCTAAATAAATCTCGTCAGTCTGCGATTTATTTATTTTTTAGTAAAAAACTAATATTGGTAATAAAAATTTGATTTTTTATTTTATCAAATCAATATGTTCGCAAGGGTCAACAAGTTTTGGTAGTTTTTCTATCAAATTTGTCGAAAGTAGAAAATTTTACCGTTTTTGCTAAACGGAGCCCTTAAGGTACAGAAAAATATATTATGTTTATCATATTATTCCAATTAATTCAACTAACGATAGTCAACCTATTTAAATAGCTATTAACTAGGTAAGTATGTTGTATATGAACACATACAATAATAATTTACCTGACTATGTAAAAGAAATGATCTGATTTAGAAAAAAAAACAGTAACCTTCGTAGATTTCTTATTCATGATTTGTAGCTATCAACTATTTCGCGTTTTTTTCATAAATAAAATCTAGAAAATACCTAATTCAAGACACAAGAAAATAAAATAAAATATATTTTTAAGATAATTTAATTGAGATAAATCAGATTAAAAAATTTGAATGTGCTTGACGTAAAATACATATGGTTACAAACTTTACTAAAGACATGAATTGGATGGACTTATACTGAATACATACAAGTTTCATATGATAATTCAGATTTCCATGTTTCCAAATTGAACTAATTTTGTTTGACTGTTTGCACTAGTTTCGAATAGCTAAGCGTTCGCTTACTCTTAAGGGATTTGCTCGCAATAAGAACAGTGTCACCACATTAGTGCTTTACTGTTAAGTATTTGCATTCATTAATGTGACATTTTAATATATTTAGAGAGACCAAACAGTTCTTTTGTATAAATTTATGTGCTAAATATTGCTCTTTCGTTGTTTGATGAACTCTTATTATATCGATTTATTGGAGATAATTGCTTGACAATTTTTTATGCCCGTGGACAAGCTCTGAAGACAACAAGCTTCTTTTTCAAGTGCCCTGTTGGGTTTCCTCAACGTTGGTGATCACCTCGGCGAACCTGACCTTGTCCTGCGCCGCTTGGAACAGCTCTTCTACACTTCGGATGCCGGTCCATTCCCTTATGTTTCGCAGCTAGGAAATCTGTCTTCTACCAGGTTTTGGCGCCCCTCAATTTACCCATTTAAAATATTAGTTGGAGAAGGTAGTATTTTTCCCCACGCAGTACATGACCCAGATGTGAAACCTTCCGAACCTTAATAGTTGACAACATCTCTCTGTCAACTCTAGTCCGCCTCAGGAATTCGATATTGGTAACCATGTCTGTCCAGGGAATTCTGATCATTCGGCGATGGAGCCACATAAGACAGTTCTAATTAGGGTAATCTTTTTGTTGTATGATCATCATAATCACATCTATCCAGACGTAAATGCTTTTTAACTTCGACGCTCCATTTTCTGTCCATACTCCTTCTTCTGTTAATTTTCCTTTTCAAGTTGATTGGTCAATAATGACAGCCTAATAGATATCTACCTATCTACATTGCAAATGTTTTCTTTGATATTTATTAAATTTATTTCGATGTTTTACATTACAATATCATCGTAAAATCATTTCCATCTCTCATCTTCGTGAATCTTGTCTTCTCTTTAACGTTATTATTATTATAATAAGGATCTTGAAGAGGTTTTCGCCTCTTTTTTCGCTGATGGAAAGATAATATCATAATGTTATGATTTAACACAAAGGAGCCTCTCTTACTGCCTGTAAGAAGTGTCTAATGAGTGTGTCTAGCACTAACACACTTTACGAAAAATGTTTTTGAACCGAGTTTATGCAAATTATTTTGTGCAAGAATAACTTAACACTGATATTTTTTTTTACATTTTTGTTTGAACATTTTTTATTGGTTTATATAGCAAAGTAATTTCTTAATTATCAAACCTATTATCTATACTAATATTATAAAGAGGAAAGATTTGATTGTTTGCATTTAAAAGGCTCCGAAACTACTGAACCAATTTGAAAAATTCTTTCACTGTTGGGAAGCTACATGATCCCCGGGTGACATAGGCTATATAATATATTTTCAAAAAAGCTAGGGATCCTAACTAAAACTCGAATCTACCGAGAGGACCGCTAGTATATTATAATATTGTATAGGCTAGAAATTCAAAGGAAAAATTGGTTATGTTTTAAACAAATTTTGCGACCAAACACATTATTGTGGCAGGGCTTGAAAGACATTATTTATTCTTTGTTTTTATTATAAGAGTCATTTTATGGATTTTCCAGATATATAGGATGTGTAATACTTGAGTCTATGTAGGAAAGAGACCATTACCATCTTAATGTGATGAAGTGAAACAGCACAATAATATTACTTATAAGATACATTTTGGGACATGTTTTGCGTAATAATTAATCCTAATCTATAAATCTATACCATAAAGGTCAATGGTTTGAAGTCTTCACCAGCCTTCATTTCGAATTTTTATTGTGTTATTTTTATATGAGTTAGTATACAAACTCGAAAATTGTTGCCTTTTTTCAAATAATTATTTGTGAAAAAAAAATTATATTTTCATATTTTATTTTTATTACAAAACAAAGTGAATTTTTCACTTTGATTTTTTTAAAATCCCGTAATTGTAGATAGATTGACATTTTCAAGAAAACTGAACAAAAAAAAAACAACTCCACATCTCTTATTCCAGTCCAATCTCGTTTATTGCGCAGCCACGAAGTCTGCCTTCTGCCAGCCCCCCGACGTCCCTCTATCTTAATTATCTTTATGTTGGTAATATCCTTAAATATTGACTTAAGCGTAAGGAAGAACCTTACTAAAGCCTTTGTATGGAGCATTCTGCTTTATGGTTGTGAGACATGGACCATCAGCAAGAGTGAAAGCGGACGGTTGGCGGCCTTTGAAATGTGGTGCTACAGACGCATGCTTAAGATCCATTGGTCGGAGCACGTCGAAAACGAAGAAGTATTAACCAGGGTAGGCGAAAAAAGGCAACTCCTTAAGAGAATCAGCCAACAACGAGCTAACTGGATTGGCCACAACATCAGGCACCCAGGACTACTCATAGCCATCGCGGAGGATAAGACCGAGGGGACAAATGGCAGAGGCCGACCAAGAGACGCATATATGGACCAACTGAAGATTGATATGAACTGTGGCTCATACGTAGAGCTGAAAAGACTGGGTGAGAATAGAGACGAATGGAGAAGAAAAACCAAACTCGTTGCAGACCAATCCAATGGATTGTAACTCATTATATATTTATATATATATATATCCTTATATTCTGATATTAATGTAT